>OW386551.1:1589200-2189200 GCA_936435175.1 Glyphotaelius pellucidus
GAAAGTTTTCAAAAAACAAACAAACAATACTTTTAATCCACTTTTAGTCACTCTGTCGAGTAATTGCCCAACTCCCCATCTCGACCGTACTGTCCAATACCTACTGATTAAAAAATATAATTGAACCTAAATTAAAAAATATATTTTTAGTCACCGGAAACCAAAACGTCATCTACATTTTTTAATCCAAATAATCCCAGTATTCTCTGGTTAATGTAAGTCAAGATCATCTGTAGTTTCGAGTACATATATTATATTATTGTGATTATTATAAAAAAGTTTAAAGCTTATATCTTTTTATGAACATAGTAAAATTGCCTTACCGCCGTTCACAGGATGTGGTCCAGGAAAACACCCGCCAGGCCCGCAGACACCCGCAGGATCTTAAGAGGAACGTATGCGTGGCCTGTTTCATACAAAATTTAGTTCCGGATTAACGGCTAAAATATCAAACTAATTGTTTTCAATTTTTTTTTAAATGACAGGTTAGCTATATAAAAAGTACGGATATGAATCCAATTTTCGATTTTTGTTTTAAATTATAAAATATAGGCTTCAAAAGATGACAATTTATCGATGAATTTAGGAGGCTACTTTGGAATTTTTTTCTGACCAAATGGATGCTATTTTTGAAAAATCCTTTCATATCCTGCCTCAGGAATATGATGAAGTATACGATAAAATTTTAGTTTGCACTGAAAACAGTTATATTTGCGTCAAAAACCGGATCTAGTTACGCGCAAATTTATCGTAAAATTACCTAGGTTTTTTGATGTCATCTCATTCACTCTTTTGCTAGTCACGCGGGAGCGAAACGTGCGCGGGCCGGGGGGAGAGGTAATAGAATCGTGTATCTGTGTGTGTCAGACAACGCAGGTGCATGTTCGTTGTTTGTTTTATCATTTTAGATCTGTTAACCGAAAACTGGAGAATGCATTCAATAATGCCAATATACTTGTGTTTACTAGGTAGTAGGTAGGTAGTAAGAAACACTATTTTGGCAGTTCAGCTTTTATTTTTAAAATATTTTCTACGATACAAGGATACCTAACTAGGTATAGATATGTATGGCAGTAAGGCATGGAAACTGGCAGACGAAGGATGAAGTAGACTGAATGCGAGGCGGGTATGGATACCGCCGCCCCGGGAACCATTTATTGGATAACAAACACCTCTACCAAGTGGTTCACTACGTTTGGTGACTTAGCAGGGGTGCCCGGATTCATGGGGTGAGGTTTGTCCGGGTATTAACGGTGGATGCGTCTGCCCACCAGCTGCATGACAGGCTCGGATCGGGAGAGAACGATTGAGGGAGTCTCTTTGACTTCAGCTGTAGGTACTCTCTCAAAACATCGCCTTGCACCGCAGCGGGAGGGATTGATTCATACGCCCGGGACACTCCTGGACACACTGACCCCCAGATTCCTTCCCACCCCTAATACCCTTCTCTTTCCCAGAACTTCATCTCCTTCCTTTCCTAAAAAGACCCCTTTTTCCTCAGGGCTTCCTGTGTAGAGCTAACTAACTAACTAACTAACTAACCATCACGCCGTTTCTAACAACTCGATCTTGGCACACACTCCTTGCTTCGTTCACATTCATACATCGTCTCATACGTGCTCTTCTGTTATTTTGACTCTTGACATCGCCCGACTCAAGTATCTGTGTAGAGCTAACGTTAAAAAAAACTGTACAAAAAGATCCCTCAGGCGTATGCAAGGAAAACCAACATACCTCCGAGACACCGATTTTGGAACCTTACAGTATAATTGAATGTGAAGTTACACATATTATTTGACTTTCAAATCTGACATATCAATAGACGCATCCGCCGCCAAGACCCGGACAAACTTCACCCCGTGAATCCAGGCACCCCTGCTAAGTCACCAAACGTAGCGAACAAATGGTTCCCGGGGCGGCGGTACCCTTACCCGCCTCCCAAATTGTTGAATGTGGTGAGACTATGGCATCCTCAATTTTGGTATGTTGTGAGGCTGAAATTGGTGAGGAGGGGAAGGATATGGGGTAAAGGAAGGTGGGGAAGCACCCGGACATTCAGATCTAGTCACTAAACACAGTTAAAGCCATTTCAATTCTGGATGGTGGTCTTACACCAGAGTCCTACTGAGAGTTATTTACATTCTGGAAAGTGCCGCAAATATACCATATATTATTTTTAAATGATCGAATTGTGAAAAAACACAAATCAATCAAATATAATTTACCTACTTGCCCACTCCGGGATTTGTACCTGTCACCTCCTGATCGCTAGTCGAGAGAGAGTCTTACCCTTCGACCACGGAAGTCATCATTAATTTTTTTTTGTTTTCATGAAAGTGCCTAAATATGTCGATTAGATGGTTCCATGCCAACTGAGAATAAATTCAACTCAACACCTCCTTGAAAAGTCAAAAAGCTATGAAAAAAATAATTTTAAATTAGCCGATAACCCTAACCTAATGTAACCTATTTTATATTTATAAATATTTTATCACTCTAAATGACTTATCTGAGATGGTTCTGAGTTGGTCTCTTTCCAAGTTGTCCGGTCACCGATTTTATTTTGTATGCGAATGTTAGGCCGGGTTGTTTAATCGTACCTCCAAATTAATATTTGACAAAACTTCACATTTTGAACTCTGTTCTAACATGTAAACATCAAATCGGGGTAAAATTCTATATTGTTTTCTTTTGTTATAATTATAATTGTTTTCAATGATTCAATCAAGATAAAAATATCACAACATCGTTGAATATAAATTTTAGTATATTGTGAAACAATCAAACCTAACCGAAGAATTATTGTAAAATTGTAAATTTTGTTGACACCCAGCGTTTGTACTATAAACAAACTAACACTACTACAGAATATGTCCAGAGACCTCCGCATGTGTGTCCCTCGTCCGCTAATGCTAAGGTACTAAACGAAAGGGACCGTTCACCGGCTTCCTGCAAATATTCAAGCGTAATATTACATATATTTTCTGCTTTGTTCACTACATAATTATTTAATTTTTATGTTCGCTCGCGATGTGCGACAATACGTATTACGATTTCCCCCTTCACTACCGCCTCTCGTACGCCCCTTTCCTGTACTTTACTAGAGCAGGACACACGACAATTATACCTATCATTATGCTTTTTTGGATAGTCAATCTTCGCCCGCGTGAACAGACCTCTTAAGGCCATTGAAAAAAAAAGTTTTTTTAATTCCCGAGAACATGCAGTTTACGTGCACTAAACATAACACCATCTAGATCAGAGCTGAGCAATACAATTTACTTGCCACGCCGGGATTCGAATCCGCGGCCTCCGGAAATACACAAAGGTTATTAATAATTTTAATATTTTGTAACTCTATAGCTTTCGTTAGAAATTACGTATTACAGAGAGCAGTTTTTTTTTCTCCCATTAAAATTTTTTAGTTGGTAGAATTATTAAATTATTTAAAACAGTTAGTTCTTACTTCCTTTAATACATACGTGTATTGCGGCGAAGAGAACAGTTGCCAACACCACTTGAAGACGCATTTTGTCGAGTTTCTTGAACTGAATAATCTGTCTCATTGCATGCTACTATTTATATGCACAGATTGATGATTTGAAAATCGATTTTACATCCATGATAAATTGTTTGATTGAATAATGGTTGAATAAATAATTTTGAAAAGCAATCAACATTTTTGCGGAACGAAATGATTAATTTTTTTTAACTAGATTATTTAAATTTTGTTAATTTATAACACATATGAGTGTGAAAAAATAATTATTTTTCTAAATGTCATTTTTTTACAGTATAAACAAAAAACATTCATTTAGACCCAGGATAGTTGAAACAGAATTCTTTTTTTTTTATTGGCAGGTTTTTTCCTAGGTTCCAGAAACTAGTACTCAGCAGTATTGTCAAGCCAGCTTCTTCATCGGCAGACCAAGAAATTCTTCTATATAATGATCTACACCACAGTTTTTCGTTGGTTTCATTCGTGTACTGGACGCACTGGTGGACCAGCTTTTTTAAGGCTTATTAAGCGTTCATTTTCACTACAAAGTAGTTTCATCCGTGCACTCGATGACGTAGGGTTTGTCGTAGTAGGATCCTGGCCTGTAGCAATATAGGAGCTGAGCTGGCAACGCTGCAGTCAGGACTTTAGGCACTTGGTTGTGGCACGTGGCATCGATATGTTGCCGTCTCTTTCTCTCCTCTATCGAACACGAAAAATTACTGTAGTTTGAAATAGATTTTGCTATATAATTACAAGTATGTTGTGTTGTGGAAATACGTTAAAATCATATTGTGTAATTGTTCTTAAAAAATTTATCAAGAAAACTTGAGCTTTACGATTTTTTGTCAAAATTTTCTTATTTCTTATGCTGTAAGTCATTATATATAATACTTTTAAAAAAACTTTGAATTAAAAATGTATGAAATTTAGTCTTCTTCAAGTTTGCCATTGATATTTTTATCGTTAAGTCAACCATTGAGGAATTATTTTGACAAAAACTAATTTTGGTACCTTCAGTCCAAGGTGGCGGCTTGCGTTCGACCCCCCCCCCCCCTCCCCCCACAAGGTTAATTTTTTTTTTCATTAATTTAATTTTTATATTAATATGCTCGTATACCAAAATCGCTACAACATTACCGTTTGCAAGGCAAAACTCTCCACTGACTGAACTACTTGTGAAGAAACACTTTTTGTGTACATTTCTCCGGGTTTTGAATTTAAGACTTCTGGGTTCCGAATCTAGTCAATATCACCACTCTGCCACGGAGATCATTGCTAACATATTATCAACAAATACAACGAAAAAATTGAAGCGTTACAAGATAAACAAACAGTATTGTAATATACATTCAGTGGCTTTACTAAATATATAAAAAAATTCCGAAAAATACATTTTCAAGTTAACGAAATAGATTAAAAATCTTATGCCAGTAAGTGCCTTTTTTGACCACCTTATTTTCCGTTTGAAGTTTGCCACTGCACAAAGTTCCCAAATTGAATGCCCAGCAAATGGTACGAAGAATGGAAGAGCTCGTGGTCTGCAAATTAATTTCTCTGGAAAATAAAACGAAGTTTAAATATTTACATTGACTAAGAAGATAATAAAATAAATTTAAATGAAACACAAAACAAACAAGACATAGAAAAATAAAACGGTAATCGTTGCAACTGGAACCCGAACCCGGGCTCTCGTCTTGCCGGGACACAGCGCCAAAACCAACTCCGCCATTGGGACCTGTATTTTTTCTGTACGATACCTGTACGATCGTGTGAGGAGTATGGATATCCGCAATGAATTTAAGGCTGATTTAAGCATAATGAGTGTGATAAAGAATGGGACCCTCAAATGATTTTGGCATGTAGAGCACTAGCACCCAGGATTCGCGCGGTTTAATTTTACCATTTTATAATATTTTTTTTTATAAATCCTACAAATATGTGACAATCGACAAAATATAGGTGAATTCATTGGCTTTATAGAAATATAATCAGTTTGTATTTTTTTTTAACTCCACACAGGAGGCCCTGAGGAAAATAAATTCCCTCAGGGCCCATGTCATCTGGAGGGAGCTGTGTGGAGGGTCTTTTTGAGGATAGGAAGGAATTAACATTGGTCTTAAAGAAACCCATGTTGTAGGAAGGAGGAAACACAGAGACCGGCAAATCGTTCCACAGCCGAGCTGCTAAACATAAGAACGAGTCGAAGAAGCGACCCGTTCTCATGTGACAAATGCCAACCGTGTACATACGTTGGGCACGCATTTGGCGTGCTTCCCGACTATTTACCGGTCCCTAAGGGATCAATGACGCTAGTTCCTCAGAGCATCTTCCATTGAAATACTGGTAGAACAATAAAAGCATTCCCACCCGATGTCTGTGCTCTAAAGATTGCTATCCGTTTGTTAAGTTAGGAGAATCTATCAAACGGACCGCCCGTTTCCGCACAGAAGTGAGGGTTTTTTTTAGGTATTTTCGGGCTCCAGACCAGAGATGGTTGCCAAATTCAACCGTGGGGCGCACTATGTATGTCTCCGTATCAAAATTCGGAGGTTTGTTTTTTTTTTATGTGGGCGGAAAATATTCAAAATGGTAACCTAAAATTCACAAGCAATCGCAGGAAAAAGTTTATGATCGGGCTGTCGTTCGAGTGGTTATAAAAAGCGGCGGTCCAACATCTCTGCCTATCCTTTCGGAAATGGCGTATTGGTTATTAAGTTAGTTAATTAATTTTAAAAAACTAACGAGTTCCCGGCATGCATTGCAATGCCACTTAATTAAATAATTTATTTTTTTCATTCTTCCCGCCCTATGTTTCAAGTTACAAGGTCCGTGTGCAGTTGAAACCTTGTTTCACAAATTACAGTAAATAACTGACACAGTTGGCACCATTAACATATTCTATTTCCTTAAATATGTTTTGATGTTGGTGTCTGTTCACGTCTTTATTGTTACATGTTGCTCTTTGGCAACTACCTATTGTATGCCCTCCGCCTTAATCTCCGCGTGGGAAAGAGTTCCCACAATCCGCAACTATTTGCAAGGTTAAAACCTTTCCGTCGCGCTGCCCGCCTCATCTCGCTTGTCAACATTATATCACGAAATCCTAAAATCCCAAATCTTTCCACTACTAACACTTACATTCCTGGTGTAATAAAAATAAGTGGAATGCAGGAAGCAGTTTTTTTGGGTAAGTGAAATTATAATAAATAGATGTTAAACCCGCATACGGTCCATTCGCGCCTTAACAGTGTCTATAGAGGATATAAAGAATACTGCAGAAACATTATTTAATCGATAACTCAAATCAGCTCAAATTGTCAGTTGGAACCTTGTTTATCCATAGGGTCGTTGTGAAGAATCCCTTTTTTGTATGCATTTTTTAAACTTGTGACTTCCGGGCTCAGAATCAAGTCAACATTGCTAACTATACCTGCGAAAGTTAACTTTCAATGTAGCAATAAACACTATACTAATTTGCCCTATTTATAACCAATTTCTAGTTTTGCAAATAAATAATGTGAATGTATGAATAGGTTTATCTTTCTTTGCCCTATTCTTCGATTCTACTTGCTTAGAAGTCACTTTTATTTATATATTTTTATTCTACGTAAACATAATATTCTGTTAGTTAACATGTTAAAACATTCTATTCCTTAAGATTTCACATTATTTTTTTTTGGTTGTAACACATATTTGTATCACATACCTATTTACTAGGCTTTATCATACACACATCATATTGTTTTTTGTCAGGTCTTATACAAACCTAGTGTGTTTATTATTTAAATATTGTTTAACTATTTTATTTTCGTTATTATTAAAATACCGATACCCTCCTGTGCACCACTGTATCATGTAACACTAGAATGTAAATGCCATTTTATGGCGTTTAAATAAATAAATAAATATTTCCACTGTCACGGAGTGTGTTGCTAACATATTAAAAACAAATAAAACTCTTGGGGCGTTACGAGAAAAATAAACAGCGTTGTTAATAATAAAATATATACAGTGGCTTTATTAAATGTATAAGAATTTCAAAAAAGGAAGTTTACCAAATAGATTAAAGATGTTTTTTTTAAAGTGCATAATTTGAACAAGTAATTTTCTGTTTAAAGTTTGCCACTGCATAAAGTTCCCAAAGTGAATGCCCACTCAATGGTACGAAGAATGGAAGAGCTCGTGGTAATGTTCTGTCAGTTTCACATGTTGCAACATTCTATTCCTTAAGATTTCACATGATTTTTTTTGGTTGCAACACATATTTGCATCACATACCTATTTACTAGCCTTCATTTATTTATTTTATCAGGTTCTCCATAAAACAGTTAGTTTAAACCAGAATATTATGGAGAAGATTGCAAAATTTAGAGAAAAGAGTGAATGGTGGCAGTTTCACTATCTTGTGACGTATGTCAGAAGATAGTTACAGAATTCTCTGTAGGTGAGATTGAAGATGTCTATGCTCAATACAGATTCATTTAGAAGTTGAATGGCTCTGTTTATTGGCGCATTTTGATAGGAAGAAGTTCTCGCTTTCCAACAATACATCATATTGTTTTTTGTCAGGTCTTATATAAACCTAGTGTGTTTATTATTTAAATATTGTTTAACTATTTTATTTTCGTTATTATTAAAATACCGATACCCTCCTATTCACGACTGTATCATGTAACACTTGAATGTGAAAGCCATTTTATGACGTTTAAATAAATTAACAAATAAATAAACATTACCGCTCTGTCACGGAGTGTGTTGTTAACATTTTAAAAACAAATAAAACTCTTGAAGCATTACGAGAAAAATAAACAGCGTTGTAAATAATACATAAAGTGGCTATATTAATTATATAAAGATTTCAAAAAAACAAGTTAACAAAATAAATTAACGATGTGATGCTTTTTTTGAAAGGGCCTAATTTGACCAAGTCATTTTCTGTTTAAAGTGTGCCACTGCATAAGTTCCCAAAGTGAATGGCCACCCAATGGTACGAATAATGGAAGAGCTCGTGGTCTGCAAATTAATTTCTCTGGAAAAAAAACAGCTATTTTAACATATATTTTCATTGAATAAGAAAATAATACATAAATTTTAGTGAAACTTGAAACAAAACAAGACATTGAAAATTAAAACGGTTATGGTTGCAACTGGGAACGAACCCAGGTTCTCTTGAGTCTTGCCGGATCATAGCGCAATTACTCACAAATAACTGACGAAGTTGCCTCTAAAATCATAAAACGCTAAAAATTTTAATGGCCTATACCTTATAATTTAAAGCAAAAATAAATAAAGTAGCTCACACCCGTAGAAGATATTTGATAAACCTTTTGATTACAAAATTAATTTTTCAGTTTGGTTGGGTATTTTAATCGCAAATCCAAATTTAAAATTTCTATGAAACGGGCCGAAAAGGGCCGTGCAAACGTTCCACTTAACCAACTCGGCCATTGGGACCTATATTTTTTTGTCATTTTTGTCGATCTCCCATTTTAAATTCAGAATTAACTATGTAACGCCATATGTAATGTCAACGTAATGTTCCCCATATTATTTTGTTTAATTTTATATTATTTTGTAATTAATTTAATACACATTGGAGAAACATTTATCAGAAATACAATTAAAAATTTTCACGGCTTGTTCACCTCTTGTATCTATCATGATTAATTTTTGGGTTATTATGGCGTGTAGCGCCTCTCCATTCTTTACTCCGATTAAGTGTGTGTTTATGTATGTAGAAGTGATGCAGTGCACGTTACTCCTTTTAGGATTGGTATTTTAGTTTAATCAATTCAATTTATGTGTTTTTCAGCTTTTAGTTTTGGTGCAATGTCAGGAATGTAATTAGAAATATTTTAGTTTTCATAGATACTTACATTCTTTCATGATTGGTGCACAGCCGTTGAGTTCTGCAATAATACAAAAAATAATGTAAATTCAATTTTCAGAAAAAAAAAACATTGTTACAAAAATTTGATAATTGATGGTCTACGTAAACACTACAAGCGTGTATTGTAGACTAGATTCAAACTATCGTGTACAGCAATCGTTATCCTCTCTACATTATGTATCCTGGGTATATAATCTAGCCCTCTGAAAAGTTCACGCTAAACTTACAGAAATATAATGTTTTCTTAAAAAATATATTCTCTTTGTAAATTATTAACATACGTCAGTTTACCTCTGGGGACGGATTTCACTGATTGAATTATAATCGTTAAAAATTTTTGGTTGGAGCTCCTTCAGGAATACTCCAGTCCCTTACTGAACCTAAAAACAAAACACACTCAGTATGAAAAAGTCTTAAAATATTCCGTGTGATTTAGGAAAACATTACAAGTTTTTGCTGTTTCATATAGTGTCATGTTACTTATAATTCCTTTAGTCATATTTGATGACCAAATCTGAAAATGTTGCTAGAAAATTTATCTAGCTAATATGTGTTATGAGTATACATTGTTATACTGTTTTATGTAAAGTATGATAATTATAGCTTACTGCGTGTTGCGTATTTCGTCCCACGGTTGCTTGGACCTCCTGCTTCTGTAAAATGTGCAACATTTATTAATTAGTAAACTGTTTTCTTTTTCAAAACATTTATATTTGAATTTAAGGTATGCATTAATTAACATTTTGATAATGCCATGGTAATTTTCTTTAAATATTAAATTGGTTGGTTTCTAGAAAGCTTCATTTAACCAAGTTAGTCTCGTTGCGGTTTTTTTTGGGCTTTCCGATTCTTTAAAATGTGCAACCATTTATAATTTTGAAGTGTTCATTTCTTACAATAATTAATTTCATTTATTTAAGACGTGAATTAAAGTTTCAGGAATAGCATGACGGTTTTCTTTAAATATTTCATTTATTTTTACCTGGTATGCTCCATATTGGTTTGTCACACGTCCCGCAACGGAGTTTTGGGATTTCTGTTTCTGTAAATGTAAATGTATAAAGTTTTATAATATTAAAGTGTTTCTTTTTAAAAGCAAGAATGATTGATTTTATTTAAATTTAGACTTTTCAGGAACAGCTTGAAGATTTTCTTTAGATATTTCATTTATTGGTACCTGGGACGCTCCATATAACCATCATACTTCCGACGCGATTGTTTTGGCTTCCTAATTCTGTAAATTATGATAGCATTTATAATTTTGAACAGTTTTTTTTTTTGTAAACATTAATGTTTTTTACTTCAAGACTTTAACCTGTCGAAATGCCATGACACCTTTCTTTAGTTCTTAAATGCCCTGACACTTTTCTTTAGCTATTAAAATTATTGGTACCTGAAGTGCTCCATTTAACCAAGTTTGTCCCGGCACGGTTACTTGGGCTTCTTATCTTGTAAATTGTGATAAAATTAATAATTTTTTAACGGTTTTATTTTTCTAACCTTAATTTGTTTATTATTCAAGGACTGAAAGTTGTAGAAAATGCCATGATACTTTTCTTTTTCTATTATATATATTGGTACCTGGGATGCTCCATTCAGGAAACTCAAGCCCGTTGCTGCGTAGGCCTTGTGATTCTGTAAAATGTTCACAAATTTTTAATTTTATAACGGTTTTATTTTTCTAACATTAATTTGTTTATTATTCAAGGACTGAAAGTTGTAGAAAATGCCATGATACTTTTCTTTTTCTATTATATATATTGGTACCTGGGATGCTCCATTCAGGAAACTCAAGCCCGTTGCTGCGTAGGCCTTGTGGTTCTGTAAAATTTTCACAAATTTATAATTTTGTAACGGTTTTATTTTTCTAAACATTAATTTGTTTATTATTCAAGGACTTAAAGTTGTAGAAAATGCCATGATACTTTTCTTTTTCTATGATATTTATTGGTACCTGGGATGCTCCATTTAGGAAACTCAAGCCCGTTGCTGCGTAGGCCTTGTGATTCTGTAAAATGTTCACAAATTTATAATTTTATAACGGTTTTATTTTTCTAACCTTAATTTGTTTATTATTCAAGGACTGAAAGTTGTAGAAAATGCCATGATACTTTTCTTTTTCTATTATATATATTGGTACCTGGGATGCTCCATTCAGGAAACTCAAGCCCGTTGCTGCGTAGGCCTTGTGATTCTGTAAAATGTTCACTAATTTATAATTTTTTAACGGTTTTATTTTTCAATACACTAAAGTTTCTTTTATACTAAATGATATTTACTTTTTTTTATTTATTTATATGTAAGGAACGAACAGTTTGTACATAAATTACAGAGACCAATATTTATATATTAATTTAACTGAAGAAAGAACTTGTAGAGAATGCCATGATACTTTTCGTTGTCTTTTATATTTATTGGTACCTGGGATGCTCCATTTAGGAAACTCAAGCCGGCCGCTGTTGCGAAGGCCTTGTGATTCTGTAAAATGTTCACAAATTTATAATTTTTTTACGGATTTATTTTTCTAAATATTAATTTGTTTATTATTCAAGGACTTAAAGTTGTGGAAAATTCCATGATACTTTTCTTTTTCTATTATATTTATTGGTACCTGGGATGCTCCATTTAGGAAACTCAAGCCGGTCGCTGTTGCGAAGGCCTTGTGATTCTGTAAAATGTTCACAAATTTATAATTTTTTTACGGATTTATTTTTCTAAACATTAATTTGTTTATTATTCAAGGACTTAAAGTTGTGGAAAATGCCAAGATACTTTTCTTTTTCTATTATATTTATTGGTACCTGGGATGCTCCATTTAGGAAACTCAAGCCGGCCGCTGTTGCGAAGGCCTTGTGATTCTGTAAAATGTTCACTAATTTATAATTTTTTAACGGTTTTATTTTTCAATACACTAAAGTTTCTTTTATACTAAATGATATTTACTTTTTTTATTTATTTATATGTAAGGAACGAACAGTTTGTACATAAATTACAGAGACCAATATTTATATATTAATTTAACTGAAGAAAGAACTTGTAGAGAATGCCATGATACTTTTCGTTGTCAATTAGATTTATTGGTACCCGGTATGCTCCATATCATACCGTCAGTCCTGCCACGGTGTTTTGGGGTTTCTGTAGAGAGCCGATAATTTGTAAAGAATATTTCATTTATTTGTACCTGGGTCGCTTCATTTAACTAAATTAGTACCGATGCGATTACTTGGGCTTCAGATTTCACATATGAATCATTATATTTTATTTTAGATGGGCTGTAATTTGTCATGATTTTGACAATCGTTTTTCGAGATACTTATATAGTATTTGTTCTCGGGAACTTTTGCAGTAGCTTTTTTTTTTGAAGATTTTTTTTTTCAAAAACAAACAAACTTTTCTTTCAAGTGTCGTCACTAGTAAATCTGCCGAATAACTTAACTTAACCCCGACCCCAACTGTCCATTACCTATTGATTAAAAAAATATATTTTTAGCTAAACTGAAACTAAAGATGATATTTAAAGTCATCTACATTTTTTAATCCAAATATCTCCAGTGTTTAATTCTAGATACGAGTACATTGAAGGGGACCCACCGCTTTCTCAACGGCTGTGTGAGGAAACTGTTTAACCTCCTTAGCCGCACACGTCAGGACTCTAATTTTTTTTGTTAAAAGGAAACTACATTTATTTTTAAACGAATCTGTCCCTGCATGAATGATTGTTAGTAAGAAAGTAAAATGTATGCATATTTTTACATTTGCAGTAATTAAAAAGATAAAGACACATCATAGATGCCTTCGCCTGTTAGTTCAGCATCTAGTTAGAGTGAAATAATAAAGAAAAAGAAAATATTTACAGCTGTAAGTATGATTAAAACCAAAGAAAATATAAAAAAAGAAAGATATCGGGGGCAGTTTGTCCCACTAACGCGGGGCAGTCCCGGCGAGAATGAGCGAGCAAGCGGCCTGGCCGCAACGTGCCCAATCACCCGCGTCCCTTAGCCGGTTTCCCAAGAGTACTCTTGAAGAAGTACGAGTACATATTATATAATATTCTGATTATTTCAAAAATTTTTATATAATCATGGTAAAATTTCCTTACCGCTGCTCACATGATGTGGTCCACCTCCGCCAGGAAAGCACCCGCCAACCCCGCAGAGAGGATCTAATGGCCATTGAATAAAAAAAAGTTATTAAAATCCCGAGACCATGTAGTTTTTGTACATCTAGATCAGGGATGAGCGCCCCGCGGCCTTCTTGGCTAAACAACATTAAAAAAAAAATTTCAACGTTTTCTGTTTTGCACACTGTTTTGTTTAGTGGAAAACGAAATCTTACTTCATTGTTTTTAATTGACCGCTCAAAATAATAAGCTTTTTCAGAATATGCAAGAATATTCTTACGATAAAAAATCAACAAATTTTGTTTTACGTGAATGCGGCACAAGAGTTCCAACTGCTCCCAACCGCCTGGAGCCGGTGAGACTATGGCATCTCCAATTTGGTTGTGTTGAGAGGCTGAAGATAGCGGGGCGGGGAAATGGATGGGAAAGACGAATTTAGGGAAAAATCTGGCTAGTCTGATTTGGTTACCAAATATGGAAGAAGCCATTTCAAGCAACGTTTCAATTCTGAATGGTGGTCTTACAACAGGGCAATATTGAGAGAAACTCCCACCCAAGACCATGCCCCAAAAAAATATTTTAAACGATTGAATTGTGAAATAACACAAATAAATCAAACAAAATCTATTTGCGCACACCGGTATTTGAACCCGCTGCCTCCGGAATACTAGTCGAGATCCTTACCCCTCGACCATAGAGGCCGTCTATAAACTATAATACTAATTAAAATCCTACGGTTTACCATTTAACACTCTGAAGAAAAATAGTAGTAGACGAATCTGTGGTAAATTTCAAAGAGAGAACGTATTTTGCTAAAAACATTGCTTTTTAATACATCTCTTATTAATTAATCAGCTCTAACATGTAGCTCAGACTTTTCCCTAAAAAAACAGCGGTGATCCGGCTTGGTAACTGCTTCGGTGCAACAGACCCATCCGCCGCCAAGACCCGGACAAATCTCTCCATGGATCCGGGCACCCTGCTAAGTCACCTAACTAACTAAACCATTTAAAAAATGTTGCATGCAATACACCTAGGGTCTCTAGGTATAAAAAAAATACAGAAAAATTAAAAACACAAACATTTCTTTATTGATGAACATGTAAATCGATAGAAAAAGAATATTGCTCTTCAAACAAATGAATATTCAAAGATTATCCAAATCATGCATTTATTGAGGTTACTTTTATTTAAATCGATAATTAATATTCAAACACTTAAAAACGCTCAGTTGTTTCGCATAAAATCTAATGTAACAGTGTCATCAAAGCGCCATTCAGCGCTGTACTGTTTTTTTTTTTACATTTGATAGGTTCTCGTTAAACGCCGATTCTAGATGCTTTTCAGCATTTTATCAAATTACCGACAAGCTTAACAACATGATAGTTGTCCTCTTCTGCTGATTACAGTTTGTTCAAAATCTAAAACGGAGAATCTTTCAACTGTCAAAAAACAAAATGCCCGTTTGATGACATTGTTGCACGTGAATTTTTATGGAACAACCGGGCCTAAATATTTAAAATATATATTTCTTAAATATGACAATCTGACAATTATGTCAGATCTGTATTTTTCAACCATTAATCAAAAAGTACATTAGATTATGAAATTATTTATAACAGGTAGTAGTTCTTACTTCCTTCAATGCATCCGAGGATTGCTGCGAAGAGAACAGTTGCCAGTACCACACGAAGACGCATCTTGTTGGGTTTCTTGTACTCAATAATCTGCCTCATTGCATGCAACTATTTATAAATCGATTTTAAAATCGATTTAATATCCATGATAAATCATAAGATTGAAATTTTCATTCAATAATTAAAAAAACGGTCAACATTTTTTAAATGTAATTGCGGAACGAAGTAATAAATCTTTTTATTTTTTATTTTTTTTTTTACATAAACTCCACACAGGAGGCCCTGAGGAAAATAATTTCCCTTAGGGCTTATGCCATCTTTGGGGATAATGTGTGGAGTGTTTTTTAAATGAAAGGAAGGAGAGGAGAGTTCTGGAAAGGAAAAGGGTTTAAGGGATGGGTAGAAATCTGGGGTTCAGTGTGTCCTGGTCATCCACCTCCAAGACCTAGACAAACCTCACCCCATTAGATTATTTTTTAAGTAATTATTTAACTTTTGTTTATTTATAACACATGTGAGTGTGAAAAAATAATTATTTTTCTGATATGCATTCCTTTTATCAGTATAAACAAAAAATTCAGTAGAAGGGGAGACCCAGGACAGTTGAACAGAATTGTTTCTTTGTTTTTCTGGGCACGTTTTTTCTTGGATTCTGTAGTATTCGAGTATATGGAGATAGAAAACTAATTTGTATTTTATTTGTTTAACCACGTTTGTTGGTGAAAAAATATCAAACACTTAAATTGAAACACACTTTGGAACAGTTAAAATTTTCAATGTATAAACTCACATTTTTTAGCTTTTATAAAATTTTCAGTCATTCAGACATGCATTTATTGAAAATGTTTGAGTGGAGAAACATTTATAATTGGTGCACGTGAAAAAATAAATCGGAAATATTTTATGAAATCGATGTATTCGGTGAAACTGGATGACTTAATATGTGAGTGTGTGTGTATTGTTAGCAGCTTATTTAAATATTACCGCCTCATACGTTTGGTTTGCTAATCCGCCGCTAGAGGTACAGCTTGCGCCCATGGCGGCCAATAGGCAAACTAATTCAGTTGCTGCGGTTGGCAAAGAAGGGAATGACCGGAACTACTGAAACCTACGGGTTGGCAACACTGGTCTGGACTACAAACAACCAACGACTGGGGATTTGAACGGCGCAACGTAATGTTGACGATTATTGGACGGTAGTATTGTGATTTCCCACGAAGACAATAATCGAAGTATTTACTAAGCGTTTCATTATTGCTAACAGTATTTAAAAAATCAGAGTGTGTGATTCACACGCGGTAGAAGTGAAACTAGAAAGTCGCTAGATGTCGCTTTCCTTTCTTTTGCCTGTTTATTTTAAAGTGGTTTGAAGTTTGGATATTAATTTCAAAAAATAAAAATGTTCTTTATTTTGGATTTCGTAGGATTCGAACTCCGTTCGCTGGATTCTCACTGACCGCTTAGATTTGTCAGGCGCTTTAGCCGTTGCGCTACGTGAGGTTCGAGCCGAGGCGCGAATTAAGCGCATTGTATTAGAACCGAGGACCCATCAAATAATAAATTTTAGTGACGCACTTCCGTTTCACCCCAATTTCAAATCACTAACTAAATTTCAAATATTTAACGGGGCTATAGAAGTTTCACTTAAACAAAATACACGATTTGCTGTACAATATAAAAAAAATATATATATTTATATTTATTTATTTGTTTTATTTTAGTAAATTGTACATTTAAGTTTACAATTTCCTAATTAATTATATCATTTCATATTTCAAACTATATTTTTCTTGTTCTATGTATCTCCTACAATACATTTTGAACTTTCCAATTGGTGCGGCAATATCAATTCCCGGCAATAGAATTCCCAACACCTGGAAAGTGATAATTGATCAAATTCCCCAAAAAACGGCATTTCCAAAATCCTCAGAAATAATACATCCAATTACCTTAAAGCAATCCAATCAAATCTCTACACGTAATCCGCCTGATATTGCCGGCCCCGCCCCCACCCCCTCTACCGTCAAATCACCTTCTACTCGCGTACTTCGATCGAGACATAAAAATTGACAAGCACTCACTTAGGTTTTGACTTTTGAACCGAACGGACGCGCGAAAGCGAACAGTTTGAGACAAAAGCCAAGACATAAGGCCTCTGAAGATGGACAGTGAGATCTGTCCGAAACGTCAGGAGATAAAAAGTCCTTTTAAGGACTACGTTACGCGGGTAAACCGAGAAAATTGTTTTACATATATATATATATATATATATATATATATATATGGGATACTTAGTGATTTGGGCTGATGAACAAAGATAGGAGTGTAACAAAAATATAAGAGGCTGAAGTTAAGAAATTGAGGACCCCCGAAGAAGACATGGCACGATTAAGTGAACAATGGACTTACTTTAAAAATATGCTCAAAATGTTACTGGACTTACTTTAAAAATATCTTCAAAATGTTGAATGAAATTTTTTACTCCAAATAATGTCAGAATTCATCGGTTAAAGCCAATCAAGGACGTCCTTTATTTTTATTAAACATATTTTTAAGGATGAAAGAAAATTCACAATGTTTTTCTTGGTCCGACATCAGGGATTCTACTTCCAGTTTTAATTTTCCGGTTCCACACTGGGTTTTATGTATATACTGTTTTTTTTCAGATCCAACAACGATTTTTCAAAATGTTGCATAATTCCTCTTGTTGTATGATATCTTTTGAGTAATGCATTTTCTTTATTGGTCAAAAGTAATTGAATTAAAAAGTTAAGTGCAGAGATATTTGTATTCCCTTTATCTAAAAACAGTTTTTATTTGAGCATATTCATAATGTTACTGTGATTAACTTTTGATTCCATGACAGTTGTCCCCCCGGTATATTGAGTATCTGCTGCTCCCGTCTGGTGCCAGTGAGACTATGGCATCTGCAATTGGGATTTATTTTGAGGCTGAAGGTAGTGGGAGGGGAATTAGATGAGGAAGAGGAAAGTGGGGAAGTACCTGGCTATTCTTATTCAGATCTGGTCACCAAACATGGCTTAAGCCATTTATTTATTTTATTTATTTATTTCTATGCATTAAAGTATTTACCTATCCACTGGAGCGATCGCGCGATAAAACATTTTTCCCTCCGATTGCTCGCTGTTTTTTTGTGACGATTTTGAAAATTTTCCGCCCACATTAAAAAAATCATACCTCCGAATTTTCATATGGAGACATAAAAACTGATTACAGTTCTACATAGCCAATGAATTTACCTATATTTTACTAATTTTCTTATATTTTTAGAATTGATAGATAAATAATTAAAAAATCTTTAACTTTATAAATGCGCAAAATTTGTGTTGTAGTGATTTGAAATCGCCGCCAGTGGCAGTTTTAAATATCTATTTTGAATATTTTCTACGTTTCTATGTTCTCTATGGCCTGTTCGATAACCACAGATGCAAAAATAAACTCAGAAAACGATTTTTTTACATGCTAATGTCTGATTAAAAGTTTACTTCGAAAATTATTTTAGAATTTTAGTGCGTGACGATGTCAAAATTGAATTCACTAAATTATACTATTTAATAAATTTAACACAAAAAACTGGCATTACATTAGGAAGATACATCAATTGCCTACAATTAACGATGAGAATAATTGCCGTGTTTGGTTTATTTGAATCATTTGATGAATTATACAGATTACCTTTTTCACAATATTAAAATCATGGTGCTTCTTTTTGAACGATTGTGATTTAGAACTAGAAATGTTTATCCTCGTTTTTATATTACGTGATAAAACAAGAAACAAGGTTTAAAATAAAACATATATCATAGATATACACATTGCCAATATTTCAGCGTGATAGTTTGAAAGTTGATGAAATCGTGTCGCCATTTGTCAATTTTCGACAAAAATGTCATTGACAGGCGACATAATGGTCAATGCACACAGGGTCTCTCATGACCACGTAAAATGATGATGATGATAAAACCGTATATATCAAACCTTTTGTAGGAGTGTCTTTTGGCAAAATAAAACCATAATTATTATTTTATTTCTAAAAGCTGGATATCGAAAAAAATGGGGAGGAAAATAATTGATGTAACAAATTAATGATTTATTTATTTATTTAAGCCCTAATAGGCTTTTACAAATTAAATTAATATTAGAGTTGCATAGTTACATTGGAAAAACAGTATATTGATTGAAACATTGTTTACACCCTTCGTCATAATAAAAATGTATTCAATTTATATTGGTTTTTCTCATAATTAAAGTAAATCATTACATAATATCATTGTGCCTCGCTCTAGAGTGATACTCTCAGTATCGCCCTGGTGAGACCACCATTCAGAATTGAACATTGCTTGAAATGACTTAGTTATGTTTAGTGACTAGATCTGAAAAAGCCTCTTTACAGAATAATTGACAAAATATAATTAATTAACTAACTAACTAACTAACTAACCATCACGCCGTTTCCCCGCAGGGGTAGGCAGAGAGGACAGACCGCCAAACAACTCGATCTTGGCACACACTCCTTGCTTCGTTCACATTCATACATCGTCTCATACATGCTCTTCTATTATTCTGACTCTTGACATCGCCCGATTCAAGTATCTGATTCACTTGGTCGTGCCATGTCTTCCTCGGGCGTCCCCGACTTCGTCTACCATTCACATTTGCGTCACATATTCTCCTTATACTCCTTTCCTCATTCATTCGCTCTACATGCCCAAACCATCTGAGCGTCCCTTTCTTAATCTTACACATAACGCTTACATCAGCCTTGCATTCTTTGCGGATCTCCACATTTATGTCTCAGGGATCTCATTTCTACAGCATTCAGTCTACTTTCATCCTTTCTCTGCCAGTTCCATGCCTCACTGCCATACATCAGGGTAGGTACCAGCACTCCATTATGGACGGCTAGCTTCGCTTCTTTTGACAGATTTTTGTTGGCGCCTACGGCGTTCAGTCCTCCATTAATGGAGTTACCGGTATTTACCCGTCTTTTGATATCTCTATCAGTCTTTCCATCTCTCGTAAACGTACTTCCCAAATATACAAACTCATCCACCTGCTCCAAGTATTCGTCATTCACAACTATGTGGCACATTGTTTTCGTACTCTCTCTTTCAAATACCATCACTTTAGACTTACTTACATTCATCATTAACTCATTCTTCATACATACTTCGTTCATCCTAGACACGAACGACTGTAGATCTTCCATACTGTTAGAAATCAGCACCGCATCATCAGCATACAACAGGCAACATACTTCCAGATCACTCAATTTCGCAAAATATAATTAAGACATAAAAATAAAACAAGTTATTATTTAATGGGTACAATAAACAGGGAAAAATGAGAATACCTGTGCATTTTTTAACACGCACATTTCAATGATCAGAATTGAAATATACGTATTAAATGTCCACCGAACCTTATCAGATAGAAGCGAAAGTCGAACCTTTGAAGACAACTTAACATGAGGTGTGAGTATGCGGAAAGAAGGGTCTTAATGTTCAAACAAAGTTAATTAAATTTATTAATTAGAATTTCACAACTAAAAAACAAGAAAAGAAAAAAATTGAAATTAAAAAAAACCCTCAGCAATTCAATACTGTAGTGTGATATGGCTTCATGCAATCATAGCATAAAGCCACATCACACACATCACACTTTGTGAGGGTCCTTTTAAAAATGTTATTTAAATTGCACCACGCACATTTCACTTTTTTCCCACTACGGACCACGAAGTGGTTGCCTTTCAGGATAGGTCGCAGAGCCTTTCCTTCAGCTATTAGGCTAATGGTCCTTACAGTCGTATCAATTCGACTACGACAGAACAGCTGGAGGAGATCCTCCGCAACCTCACTCCTGAAGTTTCGGTGCAAAATGCGTTTATTTTCCTTGTGGAGCTTTGAGCTGTACATTATATACGCATTCTGCACCGAAACATTTAGTAGTCTCCTGAAAAGTTTCTTGTACCAGACCAGGTTTCGCTGTCGTTCAATGGGGAAGCCTGCCAAAAGCTGATCTTTTCGGTCAACTCCCCCCATTAATCTGTTATAGTCAAGTACACGCTCGGGTTTGTATTTAGTGGTACCAAATTTTTGAGCTGACCCGATTTCTGCCGAATGGTAGGTAGACAACATACTTATCACGTTTTTGTCCACCCAAACCAAAATATTGATGTCCCCGCAGTTCGAGTACCCCATCTCACCTTCCCTCAGTGATTTTCAGACATTGGGCTTCAATGCAGAGGGCACAAATTCTCGGTTTAACCGCAATGTGCCCATGCAGTCCATCCCATTTCTTTTGAGGCATCGCGCTAATAATGGACTATTATAAAAATTGTCCATTATTAGCGTATACCCCTTGTTAAACAGAGGGCTGGCCAGGTCGTATACTATCTTTGCAGTGGCCCCAACTGGGCAGATATCGTGACCGCCCGAAAAGTTGGCCCGTGTCATGTCTTTCGTCATGTCTTCCGTCATGTCTTCTGTCATGTCTTCCGTTATGTCATTAGAAGAAAACGATTATAATCCATGGCGGTGATTGTTTTTGAAAAGAAGTAGCCTTTTTCAACGGGATGGGGACAAATACCTTGATGCATTAAAATTGCCAAGAATACGTACACTTCCTCTTTATTCGTGGGAGCCTGTTTATTGGTAGGCGCATGGCGCTGAAATTGTTTTTTGCAATGCATTGATCTGCATACCCGTTGGTCTCTCTCGCGATTAGTTCAACGAAATCTGCGTTGAAGATTTTTAAAAAGGCATCCACAGGTTTGCCCATTTCGTCGGTATTGAAGGTTGGTCCTGGCATCTGTGTACCTGTGAAAGTCTCCCTTATACCAGTAAAACGTGAGACCTCGCTGGACCAATCGAAAGAGTAACCATCAGGCGGCAGAATCGAACACATTGCCTCACGATCTAACTGGTCTTGTCTACTAAAGTCTATGGCCGTTAGTGGAATAGGTGAAACGTTGTTAATATTATTATAAGGTATCGGTGGCATGCACAAGGCATCCTCAACGCCCTCTTGGTGGTCGACGTCGCTTGCCTCGTCGTCCACGTCGCTCGTTCTGTCCATTTCTGAAACAACAGAAAACCCAAATTAATTTTAAAGTGTCTGTATTACGATTACCTACTGCCTCTGGTAAAACGTTTCAAAATAATTAACTCTTGGTACGATCAAGTTAATCAAATACGAGGTTTGTTCAAAAAGTAACGGGAATTTTAAAATTTAAGATTGAAGATGACGAACGCCCCGGATGCCCCAGCGCATCAACAAACCGATGAAATCGTGGAAAAAATAAAAGAAATGGTTATGAACGAAAAGAGTGTGTGTGCCAAGACCAAGTTGTCTGGCGGTTCGTCCTCTCTGAGAAATGGCGTGAAGGTAAGTTAGATAGTTTAATAACTCACGTTTCCCGGTACTGACTCTTCTTGATAGAGAGCTGCCTCGTCCACGTTGCTGGTTCTGCCCATGTCTGACTCTGAAATAATAGAAAACACAAATTTACAGTAGAATTCGGATATAATGACTTTGCATATAACTGCCTACCGTTTTAAGCGACGATAATGTAAACTCAAGTTAGGTTTCATAGCTTTTAGTAGGAAAACGTATACGTTTAGTATGACTCCGTTTTAAGCAACCCATTTTAATGACAATTCGTCAGGTTAGAATGACATGCAGTGTTTTGTTTACAAAACCCACGCACCAATACCTCACCGCCCCGCGCCTCGCTTGTGACTAGAAAGCTCGACACAATGATTTCCGTGAAGTGAAAGTGTTTTTTCAATTGAAGAAAAAAGTGCTGTATTAAACCGTTTAGAAGACGGTGAATCCAATGAATAGTACCCTTTACACACAGAGTTCGGAGCGGGGCGTGCCCCGCGCCACTTCAGGCCGCCATGCATAAAAGTCTCACAGTGAACTGCGCTGTAAACCGTTATCTTACTTTCGGTCTTTACTTTTTTGTGCGGCGGCCTGAAGTGGCGCGGGGCACGTCCCGCTCCGAACTCTGTGTGTAAAGGGTACTTAACTTATTTAGCGAAGGAGTTTGGCGTGTCTCATTCTACAATATCCACCTGATCTTACTATCGCACAAAAATTGGCCAAAAACAAGGTCAAATTTCAGACTTTCTACGTTAGCAACTACATATTTGCTTGCATAGAATGTAGGTACATTGTATCGTTTCAGATTACAGTACATAATGTATGTTTTTTACGTGGAAAGTTTAAGTTCTACGCTTATTCCCTGCCAATATACCAACAGTGAAACTGTGCTAGGTATATTAATATTCAACCATTGGAAGTTACGCCTATCTATCCGATATTGTAAAGTTATGGATTTCACTATGCTAGAAGAGCCCCTGGTATAACATTTCAAAAAATAAACTCACTGTTCCCAAACGCAGACAATTCTTGGTAGAAAGGCACGTCCACCCACAGCACGCTGTTGTAGCCGGCCTCCGGAGAGAAGAGTTCTCCACACTGGAGTTCCCCACCCCACGATGTCCCAGGTAACGGTTCCCGAGATGCTGCCTGGAAAGGTGCAGCAGGCGGAATCGGTGCATAGGGAGCCGTTGCTTGGGTCTGTACGGGAGTGGACAGCAACGGTGGTGAAACAGGTGGTGGTAATGTTGAAGGTGTCCCTTGTGAAAAGTGACAAGCTATTCTCTTCGGAGATGGATTTCTGAAAACATTTACATAAATTATATGAATCTTTCTCATTCACGCGTGAAACATAATATTGTATCATGCATCTAGATACGATAACTTACTTTTGTTTATTTTTTCTTGGAGGTGCGGTGGGGAGCAAAATGGAAGGAAGCAGGCAGAGACCTAACGGCTTTAAAGGCCTTGGCGCGATCCTCCCTCACCAGGGTCACTGTTAAAATAAATAAAAAATATATAATGAGTTCAATATCTCCACAGCCGTAGCAAAGTACTTTCATAAAAAAACATTAAAAAATACTTACACTCCGGGCCGAGCTGCAAAAGCAGCTCTGCGTTGACGCCCACGTCCACATAGTCCGGCACCAGAAATTACTGCTTCTGCAGCTGGTACCCCACCTCTACCTCTCATTTCATATTTCACTTCCACTCTACATATTTCAAATTGAAAACACTTCATGTACTTTAATGTTAAAACTTTTTTAAATACTGCACATTTATTATAAAATTAAAAAAAAAATTATAATGGATCGTGGAGTGCTCCTTTTCCCTGAACAATTACTGTTTGTGCACACATTTGGTTAAAGTAAATAAATTAATTAAGTGTTCAACGAAATAACTGTTAAAATCATTGTGTGGCGGGAGCTTTAGACGAATTTACATCATAAAAAATGTCGAATTTTTGACGTAGGACATTCATAATTGGATAGCTGATATCTGGATTAATAACGAACCAATTCAAATAAAACTTATATTTATCTCTTAGTTATGAATCACTCTGATTAAATAACTGCATTTCAAAAGCGAAAGTGCAGTAATTATGGATATTATTGTAAATCAAAAACTGATGGACGTTTTCAGTTGACGCTTGTTACTAAAAACTACCACAGAAACAATATATCATGAACAAACGAATTGAAAACACATTTCAAAGATAGATAATTCATTCACGATTACACTGATATATATTTTTGCGTTAAAAACTCAAAAAATCAATTCCTAACGGCATTTTAAGTCGAGAGCAAAATACGTCAGAATGTTCAAAAGTTTTATGTTGATTTTTGACAGGACGCTCTTAAAAAGCCGCGAAAACTTGCTGTTATTACTTCAAAGACAACCATAAGGTAACCGATAAGGTCATAGACTAAAAGAATATTATATTAACTATTCGAGAAATCAAACGGCTGGCCATGGAAATGTTTTAAATAATTACAATAAATGTTTTACGAGTGATCGGTCGAAAAATCGACCGACATCAATCAAGGGGTAGGTACAAACGGTCGATTTTTCGACCGAATTCGCTCCAGTGGCTATAGATCAATTTTGAAAACATTTTTACATAATATATATTGTAATTTTATTATGTTGGGTGTAAGGTAGGTTTGTGAAGGTGAAACTGTGGATTGGTATTGTTGTATGTTTCGTGAACACCTCACTAGGAGAACCTGTGCTGAGGTGTTTACGTGTTTATTTATGTTTATGTTTGACAAGTATTTATGTGTTGTAATAGAAAGTTTTATATGTATTTTTTTTTTTTTTTTTTCAAATTTTAATAGTTATTGTACATTGGTTATTTAGAAGAGAAAAAAAAAAGTATTTAAATATATTAGAGAAATATAAAAAAAAAAATATATATATATATAAACATACACATACATACACATCCATATAAATACATGTACCTGCACACATGCATATACATATACATATACATACGTATACATACGCATACACATTCACATACACATACACATATATATATATATATGTACACACATATATAAATTGTAAGTGTATGTATAGTTATTGGATACTTGAAAAACTACTTAATTTTTAGGTTTATTTAATTTTATACTTTTGTTATGTTTGGTTGGGAATAATAATGTTTTGTATAAAGTTAATATCTTGATTTTTAATCCAGTCAGTGATATGTTTTTTATGAATGTTTGTAGATGTATTTGCAGATAGTATTTGTTTCAAAGTAATGGGCATGCAATTAAAAAGTTTGGTTGCATAATACTGAAAGTGTCTTTGTCCATGTGTGGTGTGGGTTATCGGTATGTTCAGTGTTTTATTTGTTGAGGACCTGGTTTTTGTTATGGTTTTTGGTTGAATTGGAAAATGTTGTTTGTTTTGGACAAGGTATATTATAGCAGATTTGGCATAAAGTTGTCTTATTGACATGACTTCTAATGCTTTGTAGATTTCGCTAGAATCTGTGTGAAATGGTACTTGCAGGATGAGTTTAATTATTGCTTTTTGTATTTTTTGAATTGGGTCAATTGCTAAGTTTGTAGCACTTCCCCAAGCTAGTATTCCATATGTGGCAATGGATTGAAAAAGTGCAAAATAGATCGATCTTAGTATTATTAGTGGGAAGATATTTTTAACGTACTTTATTAGGTGCATGACTCGTTTCAGTTTATTTGTGATGAAATTAATGTGGTCAGTCCAGCGTAAGTGTGAATCAATAATAACCCCCAGGTATTTTGTATGTTTTACCCTTTCTATATGTTCGCACTCGCAATTGGATAAAGTACAGTCATGTAGAATCAAGCCTATGTAAAAGCCCATTTCAAGCAACGTTTCATTTCTGAATGGTGGTCTTACACCAGGACGATACTGAGATTATCTTCCACTCTGGAACATGCCGCAAACATCCTTTATATCACCGACCGGTCTGAGTGGGCATCGCGTTTGGGTCCCACGGGCGCCCCGTGTTCGATTCCTCGGCCGGCTAAGTCCTCCATCAAAACACAAGCAACTATTTAGGCTTTCTTTGGTGGTAGTAGGAGATTTTTAAACATTGTGAGTTATTCGTAACCCAGTAAAGTTTTTTTGTGCATTAACTCCACACAGGAGGCCCTGAGGAAAATAATTTCCCTGAGGGCCTATGTCATCTTTGAAGATGCTTTGTGGAGGGTGTCCTTGAGGAGAGGAAGGAGTGAACATGGGTCTTGAAGAGACCCATGTTGTAGGAAGAAGGAAACACAGAGGCCGGCAAATCGTTTCACAGCCGAGCTGTTGTACTCAAGAATGAGTCATAGAAACGACCCGCTCTCATGTGACTAATGTCAACCGTGTACAAATGTTGGGCGCGTGTTTGGCCTGTTTCCCGACTATGCACCGGTGCCGAGGGGATCAATGACGCTAATTCCTCGGAGCATCTTCCATTCTAATACCGGTAGAACAAGAACAGCACTCCCACCTGACGCCTGTGCTCTAAAGATTGCAATCCGTTTGTTAAGTCAGGAGAATCTATCAAACGGACCGCCCGTTTCTGCACAGAGTCGAAGGTTTGTCCTTCTTTTTAAAAAATTTAAAAAATACAAACATATTTTTATTTTAATCATTTGTATAATAACTCAAATTAATCCAATAAAATTTATTTTGCGCGCGCCGGGAATCGATACCGCTACCTTCGGATTGTGAGTCAACAGCCTTTTCCCTGACCACGGCCGTCAACTTGTGTACAGTATACATTCAGTCAGTATACATTTTAGGGAAAGTATGGCATACCAATTGTATTATTTGGCTTGTATACAAATATAATCAAGTGTCTCCGAAGGGGTGCGCAGAGAGGATGTACCGCCGAAAAACAAAAGTATGAAACATATTTTCATTCCAATATATCAAAGAAAAGCTTTATACGCATATCAACTTAATAATAAAGGTATTTATTTGTCAAGTCGATTTTAGTTTTATATTAGTACCTTAATAATGCCCAAAACTTATAATTTTATGGTTATTATAATTTAGGAGGGCCACTGTCGGGTGATCAACTCTCTAATCAACTCTCTGATCAACTCTCTGATCAACGGGCTATTCAGGGTCCGAGTACCGTTGTAAACGTTTTCTTCGTTTTTATTTTTCAATATGTTTGATTAAATTATTCTGATCAAAGAAATTTTGAATATTTGGCACTGCAAAAGACTTGAAGATTTTATATTTGTTGATGTTCATTTGGAAGGTTATCAGATAGTCTTTTTAAAATGCGGCGGTCCAACATCTCTGCCTACCCCTTCGAGAAATGGCGCATTTGGTTATTTTGTTAGTTAGTTCATAAAAAAAAACTAGCAAGTTCCCGGCATGCGTTGCAATGGCACTTAATTAAATAATATTTCTATTTTTGAAACTGATAATTCATGGTGGAATTCCATTATTTTTTTTTTTATTTAGTAAAATATTTACACATTTATGAATATTATTTATAAAATGTTTTGACTGTCCGACTAGGATGATTCCCGTTTTAGGACAGTCAATAAAAATAAATATATTATAATAAAAACAAATTTATTATATGAGATTTTTTAATAGTTTGAAGGGATATCCTTAAGGGATATAAAAAATCCCATGCATCATAAATGTAATAACAATTTGACAATAAAATTAGGTCATTAATAATTCATACCACTTGTAAGGTTTTTCCTAAACAATATTGAAGTGAGCTACAAACCCAAGGTAATAAGCCCACTGGAATAACCAAAATATTTAGAAATTCAACAGTCTAAAACTACTTAGTAACAAATGTAATTAGTATAATTGATTAAAACCCTTAAGACCACCCCTCTTCCCCTCCCTCATATGTTGTGTATATAAACCGTAGATTAAGGTTATTTTGTACCAGTCTGAAGATGGCTCTAGCGAGCTGAAACCGGTTACGGTCATTAAACTTAAAGTGGAAAAAAGTTTTATATTTGTTTTTATTATAATATATTATTATTAAATAACGATTTTTTTCCCTGCGTGTTCTTTCCTATTCGTCCTGCCCGATGTTTCAAAATAAATTTTAAAGTTGGAGTAACAAGGTCCTTGTGCAGTTGAAACATTGTCTCACAAATTACGGTAAATACTGACGCAGTTGGCACTATTAGCACATTCTATTTCCTTTAATATGTACTTTTTGATTTTGGTTTCTGTAGAATATATAAAGAATACTGCATTTAAAACATTATTCAATCGATAACTCAAATCAACTCAAATTGTCATTTGGAACCTTGTTAAACCATAGGGACATTGTGAAGAAACCTTTTTTGTGTACATTTTGAACTTGAAACTTCTGGGCTCAAGTTCAAGTCGAGGTCGTTACTATTATTTTGTTGCTAACATATTAAAAACAAATTAAACTCTTGAGGCGTTACCAGAAAAATAAACAATGCTGTAATATAATAATATATCCAGTGGCTTTATTAAATATATAAAAATTTCAAAAAACAAGTTTACTAAATAGATTAAAGAGCTGATGCATTTCTTTGTAAGTGCCTAGTTTGACCAAGTCATTTTATGATTAAAGTTTGCCACTGCACAAAGTTCCCAAATTGATTGCCTACCCGATGTTACGAAGAATGGAAGAGCTCGTGGTCTGCGAATTAATTTCTCTGGAAAATAAAACAACTTTAAAATATTTTCATTGGCGTAATAGTAATAAATAATAAATTTAAACGAATCATGAAAAAATAAGACATAGAAAAATAAAACGGTTATGGTTGCAACTAGGACCCGAACCCAGGCTTTCTTGTCTTGCCGGGACACAGCGCCACCAACTACGCCACTGGGACCTGTATTTTTTCTGTAATTTTTGTCGATCTCATATATCAAATTCAGAATTGACAATGTAACCCCATACATAATGTTAACCTAATGTTCCCCATATTATTTCATTCTCTTTAATGTTATTTTGAAATAGTACACATTATGTAAAAAATTATCAGAAATCCAATTTGAAATTTGAACAGCTCGTTCACCTTTTGTATCTATCGTGATTCATTTTTGGGTTATTATGACGTGTATAGCGCTTCCCTATTATTTACTCCCATTAAGCATGTGTTTATGTAGTTTGAAGTGATACAACGTTGCATACTTTAATCGTCTCAGGATCGGTATCTTAATTTTGGAATTTATTACATTCCATAAATGTGTTTTTCAGCTTTTAGTTTTGGTGCAGATGTCAGGAATATAATAAGAAATATTTTAGTTTTCATAGATACTTACATTCTTTCATGATACCCAGCCGTCGAGTTCTGCAAATAACACAAAAAATAATGTAAATTCAATTTTCAGAAAAAAAAAAAGCATTGTTACAAAAATTTTATAATTGATAGATCTACGCAAACACTACAAGCGTGTACAGCAATCGTCATCCTCTCTACATTATGTATCATGGGTATATAATCTAGCCCTCTGAAAAGTTCACGCTAAACTTACAGAAATATAATGTTTGCTTAAAAAATATATTCTCTTTATTTTTGTTATTGTTTTTGGGGTGTTGTGCCGTGTTTCGCTACCTCCTTCTTTAGCCAACGTTTCGGACAGCGTTACAGTGTCCATCATCAGGGCAGATGAGTGACTGATGATGGACACTGTAACGCTGTCCGAAACGTTGGCTAAAGAAGGAGGTAGCGAAACACGGCATAACACCCCAAAAACAATAACAAAAATACTTTTTGGCCGTGAAAACCTAAAAACATACTATATTCTCTTTGTAAATTATCAACATACGTCAGTTTGGTATGTTTTTAGGTTTTCACGGCCAAAAAGTATTTTTGTTATGATTTTTGGGTGTTATGCCGTGTTTCGCTACCTCCTTCTTTAGCCTACGTTTCGGACAGCGTTACAGTGTCCATCATCAGGGCAGATGAGCAAATGATATTGGTATTTTCTGAAATCCATAAAAATCCCATCAATATTAACACGTCCTTACCGGACCGGGGGAACGCACCTACACTAACGAGAGTTTTACGCTGTATCTATGTTGTTTTTTAAACCACGTACTCAATAATTTGAGTAATCTTAGAAATTTGGTTATCGATTTGCATTAAAAAAATTAATATCGCATTACTACTTTTCTTAAAATTAAATAGTTTATAACAAATTCCGGCGAATAATCTGTGCCACCCGCCCCCCTTCCCCTCTGTTCGGGCGTACCCCGTCCCTATCTGCTGAATGTATAGGGATAATTCTAAGCGATAGCAAGTAATTTCTAAGTTGTTAGTGGAAAGGACTAGATCGCGTTCGTTTACACTGCGCATCTCGTTTGCTCTTTTTACAATGCTATAATGTTCGCCTTCCGGTCAAAGATCATTCGTTCTGAGTCTTTTCCGGTGAACGCCAATCGCCAGTCGAGATTCGGAAACAAGGTGTTATGCTGGCTATCGGCCCGCCTTCTCTGTTTGCTATGGAAAAATACACGTTATGGTCTAAATTCATTAGAATATTAATTATGACTTTATTTATGAAACGATTTTGAAAATGACTACTGAAATACGATGATTATACTTCCCTCTAATTATTATCATAACAAATTACAAAAAAATATGTCGTTAACACCCTTTAATATGCAAAACAAATTGGGGTCCCCGAGTGACCCCCCTTCGAATCATGTGTGATTTTTTTCGTTCCGGGACGAAAAGGTTAACAGAGACGACGGAGCTAAGCTCAATAGTTCTTGGTATCCAGTAATTGACGGCTATACCAAAGCTAAACGCAAAAAACCATGCGAAATTTTTTCTAACACTAGCTCGTAGAGAAATGGAGCTGGCAGCACGGTATCGCTTCGACACAAATAAGTAAACACTCTCACCAATATCAATTGCTCATCTGCCCTGATGATGGACACTGTAACTCTGTCCGAAACGTTGGCTAAAAAAGGAGGTACCGAAACACGGCATAACACCTCAAAAATACGTCAGTTTACCTCTGGGGAATTATAATCTTTAAACATTTTTGTTTGGAGCTCCTTCAGGAATACTTCAGGCTTGTTCTGAACCCAAAAACAAAACACACTCAGTATGAAAAAGTCTTAAAATATTCCGTGTGATTTAGGAAAACATTACAAGTTTTTGCTGTTTCATATAGTGTAATGTTATTAACGTTGCTTAAAATTCCTTTAGTCGTATTTGATGACCAAATCTGAAAATGTTGCTAGAAAATTTATCTGTTTTATGTAAAGTATGATTATTATAACTTACAGCGTGGTGCGTATTTTGTCCCACGGTTGCTTGGACCTTCTGCTTCTGTAAAATGTGCAACATTTTTTAATTAGTAAACTGTTCTTTTTCAAAACATTAATATTTGAATTTAAATTGGCATTAATTAACTTGTTGAGAATGCCATGGTAATTTTTTAAAATATTATATTGGTTGGTTTCTAGAATACTTCATTTAACCAAGTTAGTCTCGTTGCTTTTTTTTGGGCTTTCCGATTCTTTAAAATGTGCAACAATTTATAATTTTGAAGTGTTAATTTCTTACAATAATTAATTTCATTTATTTAAGACGTGAATTAAAGTTTCAGGAATAGCATGACGGTTTTCTTTAAATATTTCATTTATTTTTACCTGGTATGCTCCATATTGGTTTGTCACACGTCCCGCAACGGAGTTTTGGGATTTCTGTTTCTGTTTCTGTAAATGTATAAAGATTTATAATATTACTGTGTTTCGTTTTAAAAGCAAGAATGATTTATTTTATTTAATTTAGATTAGCATCTACTTTTCAGGAATGGCTTGATGTTTTTGTTTACATATTTCTTTTAGTGGTACCTGGGATGCACTATATATAATTCCAAGCCCGGCACGATGGCTTAGGGTTTTCTGTAGATGAACGGTTATTTGTTTAGAATGCCATGATACTTTTCTTGAGATATTAAATTTATTTGTACCTGTGATGTTCATTTTACTAAATTAGTACCGATGCGATTACTTGGGCTTTCTGATTTTACTGATGGTTGATTTAATTTTATTTAAGATGGGTGGTAATTTATGATAAAGGCTACGATCCTTTTCTCGAGACTTTAAATATATTTGTTCCTGGGAAGCTCCATTGAAATAAAAAAAAGTCCCGTCGCTATTGCTTATTGCGGTGCTTTGACTTTCTGGTTTTGTCAAATATTCAACAATATTTTTTATATTAGTGTTTCTTTAAAAAAATTAAAGTGTTTCTTTTTAAAAGCATTAATGATTTATGTTATTATATATTGGAATGCCATTGACTTTTTAGGAACAGCATAATGGTTTTCTTTACATATATCATTAATTGGTACCTGGGATGCTGTAAATCATGCCGTCAGTTCCACCACGGTATTTTTGGGATTCCTTTTCTGAAAAATGTGAAAGATTTTTAAAATTAAAGTGTACCTTTTTAAAAGCACGAATGATTTATTCTATTTTATTTTGGATTGGCATTCACGTTTTAGGAAAAGCGTAATGGTTTTATTTACATATTTCATAAATTGGTATCTGGGATGCTGTACACTGTACACCATGCCGTCAGTTCCGCCACGGTATTTTAGGGATTCCGTTTCAAGAAAATGTATAAGATTCTTAAAATTTATTTGTTTTTTTTTTATAAGCACGAGTGATTAATTTTATTTTATTTTGGATTAGCGATCGACTTTTTAGGAACAGCATGATAGTTTTCTTAACATATTTTTTTTTTATTGGTACTTGGGATGCTCCACACATTATTCCAAGTCCTGGCACTGTGGTTTGGTGTTTCGATTGCATGAAATTTATGATTTATTTTATTTTATTTTAGCTGAGCGGTAATTTGTAAAGAAAGCCAGGATACTTTTCTAGAGATGTTAAATTTAAATATTCCTCGGAATTTAGTTCCGGAAAGATAGTTCTAAATTAGTTCCACTTTAATTTTGTAAAATATTCTACAGTTTTTATTTTTCTAGTGTTTCTTTTACATAGCACGTCTGATTTATTTTACTTTATATGGATGGACATTATGCATAGACATATTTGAGAAGGACATTTCAGGAACGTGAGGATGGTTATCTTTAGATATTTCATTAATTGGTACCTGGGACGCTCCATACATTATGCCAAGTCCCGGCACGTTGGTTTGGAGTTTCTGTTTCTGTAAAATATTTAAAGATTTATAATATGAAAGTGTTTCTTTTTAAAAGCAAGAATGATTGATTTTTGATTAGCGATCGACTTTTCAGGAGCAGCATGATATTTTTGTTTAGATATTTCTTTTATTGATACCTGGGATGCTCCATACATTATGCCAAGTCCCGGCACGTTGGTTTGGAGTTTCTGTTTCTGTAAAATATTTAAAGATTTATAATATGAAAGTGTTTCTTTTTAAAAGCAAGAATGATTGATTTTAGATTAGCGATCGACTTTTCAGGAGCAGCATGATATTTTTGTTTACATATTTCTTTTATTGATACCTGGGATGCTCCATATATTAATCCAAGCCCGGCATGGTGGTTTAGGGATATTTGTAGATGTACCTGGGATGTTTATTTAACTAAATAAGTACCGAATCTATTGCTTGGGCTTTTTGACTTTACGAACGATTTATTTTCGATATGCGGTAATTTGCATAGAATGCCATGATACGTTTCTTGAGATATTGAATTTATTTGTACTTGCGATGTTCCATTTAATTTAATTAGTACCGATAAGATGGCTTGGGTTTTTATGTAAAATATTCAACAATTTATATTTTTGTTGTTTCTTTTACAAAGCACGCCTGACATATTTTACTTAAGTGTAGACGGATTTTCAGAAACGTTAAGGTGGTTTTCTTTATATATTTCATTAATTGGTACCTGGGACGCTCCATACATTATGCCAAGTCCCGGCACGTTGGTTTGGAGTTTCTGTTTCTGTAAAATATTTAAAGATTTATAATATGAAAGTGTTACTTTTTAAAAGCAAGAATGATTGATTTTAGATTAGCGATCGACTTTTCAGGAGCAGCATGATATTTTTGTTTAGATATTTCTTTTATTGATACCTGGGATGCTCCATACATTATGCCAAGTCCCGGCACGTTGGTTTGGAGTTTCTGTTTCTGTAAAATATTTAAAGATTTATAATATGAAAGTGTTTCTTTTTAAAAGCAAGAATGATTGATTTTAGATTAGCGATCGACTTTTCAGGAGCAGCATGATATTTTTGTTTACATATTTCTTTTATTGATACCTGGGATGCTCCATATATTAATCCAAGCCCGGCATGGTGGTTTAGGGATATTTGTAGATGTACCTGGGATGTTTATTTAACTAAATAAGTACCGAATCTATTGCTTGGGCTTTTTGACTTTACGAACGATTTATTTTCGATATGCGGTAATTTGTATAGAATGCCATGATACGTTTCTTGAGATATTGAATTTATTTGTACTTGCGATGTTCCATTTAATTTAATTAGTACCGATAAGATGGCTTGGGTTTTTATGTAAAATATTCAACAATTTATATTTTTGTTGTTTCTTTTACAAAGCACGCCTGACATATTTTACTTAAGTGTAGACGGATTTTCAGAAACGTTAAGGTGGTTTTCTTTATATATTTCATTAATTGGTACCTGGGATGCTCCATACATTATGCCAAGTCCCGGCACGTTGGTTTGGAGTTTCTGTTTCTGTAAAATATTTAAAGATTGATAATATGAAAGTGTTTCTTTTTAAAAGCAAGAATGATTGATTTTAGATTAGCGATCGACTTTTCAGGAGCAGCATGATATTTTTGTTTACATATTTCTTTTATTGATACCTGGGATGCTCCATACATTATGCCAAGTCCCGGCACGTTGGTTTGGAGTTTCTGTTTCTGTAAAATATTTAAAGATTTATAATATGAAAGTGTTTCTTTTTAAAAGCAAGAATGATTGATTTTAGATTAGCGATCGACTTTTCAGGAGCAGCATGATATTTTTGTTTACATATTTCTTTTATTGATACCTGGGATGCTCCATATATTATTCCAAGCCCGGCATGGTGGTTTAGGGATATTTGTAGATGTACCTGGGATGTTTATTTAACTAAATAAGTACCGAATCTATTGCTTGGGCTTTTTGACTTTACGAACGATTTATTTTCGATATGCGGTAATTTGTATAGAATGCCATGATATGTTTCTTGAGATATTGAATTTATTTGTACTTGCGATGTTCCATTTAACTTAATTAGTACCGATACGATGGCTTGGGTTTTTATGTAAAATATTCAACAATTTATATTTTTGTTGTTGCTTTTACAAAGCACGCCTGACATATTTTACTTAAGTGTAGACAGATTTTCAGAAACGTAAAGATGGTTTTCTTTAGATATTTCATTAATTGGTACCTGGGACGCTCCATACATTATGCCAAGTCCCGGCACGTTGGTTTGGAGTTTCTGTTTCTGTAAAATATTTAAAGATTTACAATATGAAAGTGTTTCTTTTTAAAAGCAAGACCGATTGATTTTAGATTAGCGATCGACTTTTCAGGAGCAGCATGATATTTTTGTTTACATATTTCTTTTATTGATACCTGGGATGCTCCATATATTATTCCAAGCCCGGCATGGTGGTTTAGGGATATTTGTAGATGTACCTGGGATGTTTATTTAACTAAATAAGTACCGAATCTATTGCTTGGGCTTTTTGACTTTACGAACGATTTTTTTTCGATATGCGGTAATTTGTATAGAATGCCATGATACGTTTCTTGAGATATTGAATTTATTTGTACTTGCGATGTTCCATTTAACTTAATTAGTACCGATACGATGGCTTGGGTTTTTATGTAAAATATTCAACAATTTATATTTTTGTTGTTTCTTTTACAAAGCACGCCTGACATATTTTACTTAAGTGTAGACGGATTTTCAGAAACGTTAAGGTGGTTTTCATTAGATATTTCATTAATTGGTACCTGGGATGCTCCATACATTATGCCAAGTCCCGGCACGTTGGTTTGGAGTTTCTGTTTCTGTAAAATATTTAAAGATTTATAATATGAAAGTGTTTCTTTTTAAAAGCAAGAATGCTTGATTTTAGATTAGCGATCGACTTTTCAGGAGCAGCATGATATTTTTGTTTACATATTTCTTTTATTGATACCTGGGATGCTCCATATATTATTCCAAGCCCGGCATGGTGGTTTAGGGATATTTGTAGATGTACCTGGGATGTTTATTTAACTAAATAAGTACCGAATCTATTGCTTGGGCTTTTTGACTTTACGAACGATTTATTTTCGATATGCGGTAATTTGTATAGAATGCCATGATACGTTTCTTGAGATATTTAATTTATTTGTACTTGCGATGTTCCATTTAACTTAATTAGTACCGATACGATGGCTTGGGTTTTTATGTAAAATATTCAACAATTTATATTTTTGTTGTTTCTTTTACAAAGCACGCCTGACATATTTTACTTAAGTGTAGACGGATTTTCAGAAACGTAAAGATGGTTTTCTTTAGATATTTCATTAATTGGTACCTGGGACGCTCCATATAACCATGTTACTTCCAGCGCGGTTGTTCGGGTTTCCTGATCCTGTAAATTGTGATAAAATAAATAATTTTAAAGTTTTTTTTTGGAAAATAATCATTTATATATTTTAATCTGTGATATTTAATGGTAAAACTGAAGGCGTGGAGCACCCTTTAGAGGTTTTTTTTTTATTAGTTTTAAACCTTATTTGGGATACGAATTTTGCCCAGAAGACTTTATATTGACACTTTGCAAACACAATAAAGTCATATAATATGCATTTTTAGAAGTCACGAGTATATCGCCACAAATGTACACAGACAACCCTCAGAACAGAGACTTCGTACTGAGGAGGATCTTGATCTTTTGATAATATCCATAGTGTTAAGAGATATAACCTGACTTATTTGTCCAGCGACTCCTTAAATTATTTGGAGATAAAAAAATTATTAAACTACTGTAACATTTTTTTTTTTTTGGAAAATTTTAAATAACAAACAAACATTTTTTTGTCACTGTCACTGTCGAGTAACTGCCCAACTCCCCATCCCTACCCAACTGTCCAATACCTACTGATTTAAAAATATATATTTTTAATTGAACTCAAACTAAAAAATATAATTTTTAGTCACCGGAAACCAAAACGTCATCTACATTTTTTAATACAAATAAGCCCAGTATTCTCTGGTAAATGTAAGTACATCTGTAGTTTCGAGTACATATATTATTGTGATTATTATAAAAAAGTTTATATCTTTATATGAACATAGTAAAATTGTCTTACCGCCGTGCACAGGATGTGGTCCAGGAAAACATCCGCCAGGCCCGCAGACACCCGCAGGATCTTATTGCCATTGAAAAAAAAGTTTTTTAAATCAGAACATGCAGTTTACGTGCACTAAACATTACACCATCTAGATCAAAGCTGAGCATAAAAATTTATTAGCCACGCCGGGATTCGAATCCGCGGCCTCCGGAAATATACAAAGGTTATTAATAATTTAAATATTTCGTAACTCTACAGCTCTCGTTAGAAATGATATATTACAGAGAGCAGTTTTTTTCTCCCATTAAAATCAATTAGTGGGTAGAATAATTAAATTATTTAAAACAGTTAGTTCTTACTTCCTTCAATACATCCGAGTATTGCGGCGAAGAGAACAGTTGCCAGCACCACTTGAAGACGCATCTTGTCGGATTTCTTGAACTGAATAATCTGCCTCATTGCATTCAACTATTTATACGTACAGATTGATGAATTGAAAATCGATTTAATATCCATGAGAAATTGTTTGATTGAATTACGGTTGAATAAATAATTTAAAAGAGCAATTAACGCAATTGTGGAACGAAATAATTATTTTTTTAACTAGATTTTTTAATTTTGTTTATTTATAACACATATGAGTGTGAAAAAATAATTATTTTTCTAATTGGCATTCTTTTTACAGTGTAAACAAAAAACATTCATTTAGACCCAGGATAGTTGAAACAGAATTCTTTCTTTTTTTATTGGCAGGTTTTTTCCTAGGTTCCAGAAACTAGTACTCAGCAGTATTGTCAAGCCAGCTTCTTCATCGGCAGACCAAGAAATTCTTCTATATAATGATCCACACCACAGTTTTTTGTTGGTTTCATTCGTGTACTTGACGCACTGGCAGACCAGCTTTTTTAAGGCTTATTAAGCGTTCATTTTCACTACAAAGTAGTTCCATCCGTGCACTCGATGACGTAGGGTTTGTCATAGTGGGCTCCTAGCCTCTAGCAATATAAGAGCTGAGCTGGCAACGCTGCAGTCAGGACTGCAGGCACTTGGTTGTGGCACGTGGCACAGTGTTGCCAATCCGGATTTTGAAAAAGACGTAGGCCTGATTAGAAAATTACGTAGATTTAGCCAATTTGCAACAAAAAGTTCGTAGATGTTGGTACCGAAATGAAGAAGTCTAGTCAGGTGAAACAGAATAAATACTTTCACATAATATAGAAATATTTTTACCACAACGGAGGGGGCAAAATGGGATATGAGATGAAATATTTTTTCACACCGGAGGGGGCCAAATGGGATATTGGATATGTAATAGATTAGGTGGGGCGGAAATGAGATGGGTGCCTTGGGTTTTTAAGCCACTTTTCTTATGTTGCGCGAACTTTAGTATGAAACCGAGTGTTGTACAATTTGATAGAAAATACTTAGATTCTGGGACTGAAGTTCGTAGACGTGCAGGAAAGGCCTAAAATACGTAGATCTACGTAAAAAGACGTTGAGTTGGCAACGCTGACGTGGCATCAGCATGTTGCCGTCTCTTTCTCTCCTCTATCTAACACGAAAAATTATTGTAGTTTGAAATAAATTTTGCTATATAATTATATTGTGTTGTGGAAATACGTAAAAATAATATTGTGTTATATATGTTCTTACAAAATTTATCAAGAAAACTTGAGCTTTACGATTTTTTGTCAAAATTTTCTTCTTTCTTGTGCTGTGAGTCATTAAATATAAGACTTATAAAAAACTTTGAATTAAAAATGTATGGAATTTAGTCTTCTTCAAGTTCGCCATTGATATTTTTATCGTAAAGTCAACCATTGAGGAATTATTTTGACAAAACCTAATTTTGGTACCTTCAGTCCAAGGTGGCGGCTTGCGCTCGACCCCCCCCCCCCCCCATTCTCCCCTCAAGGTTTTTTTTTTTTCATTAATTTAATTTTTATATTAATATGCTCGTATATCAAAATCGCTACTACATTATCGTTTGCAAGGCAAAACTCCCCACTGACTGAACTACTTGTGAAGAAACACTTTTTGTGTACATTTCTCCGGGTTTTTTTTTTTTTTTTTTAAATAAAACATACAACAAAGTTGCATTCCCATGAGTTATCAAAACTCATTTAGGGATCGCCAATTGGTACATTTGAAAAGATAAACCCAACCCAACCCAATATGCAGACACAATTAATGAAGAAAAATTTTACAAAACATTTTACAGAAGCAACATATAGACACAAACATATGAAGAATCACTCTACAAATATTTCACAGAAACATGTCTTATAAGATTTTATGAATAATATTATAACCACTCATTTGATTTACGTACTGTTGGTGTCACAAAGTTAAAATAAAATATCCTCCATGATGGACTATAGAAATGCATAAAAACAAATCAGGAAAAATACAATAAAAGGTACATGCTCAAAAATACACAGACCTAATACAAGATGTTTACATAAAAAATTACATGATAAGATTTAAAAAAAGATATAAACTGCGCCCATGAACAGAGTTTGTACCTACTTATGACTCGTATTCCAAATAACATTTAAAAAAATAGGATTTCAATATATCGTTTCGAGATTTGTTAGAGGCATATACCTGTCTTAATTCTTCAGGCAATTTGTTATAGTTAGTGTACGCAATGTATTCTAATGATTTCAGTCCGAACTTTGTTGAGTGTATTTTTGATATACGTAGTTTGTTGTGTTGTCGTGTATTATATTGGTGAACGTCGTTGTTATATTTTTGTTATTGTTTTTGGGGTGTTATGCCGTGTTTCGCTACCTCCTTCTTTAGCCAACGTTTCGGACAGCGTTACAGTGTCCATCATCAGGGCAGATGACTAAATGATCATTTAGTCATCTGCGATCTGCCCTGATGATGGACACTGTAACGCTGTCCGAAACGTTGGCTAAAGAAGGAGGTAGCGAAACATGGCATAACACCTCAAAAACAATAACAAAAATACTTTTTGGCCGTGAAAACCTAAAAACATACCTGTCGTTGTTATACTTCAGTTTTATATTTGTGTGGGTGTTGCACTGAATAATATTTAAGATGGTGTTTGTTATCTCAAAGCTAGGAACAATCTTAAATGGTAATACAAGTGCGTGACGGTAAATATCTTTAACATGTGTATCCCAAGGCAAGCCAAAAATATTACGTAGGGCTCTATTTTGGATTATTTGCACCTCCGATATCAATTTTTTGGTAGCAAAACCCCAGATACCCGAAAGGTATGCCAAGTGGGAGTGAATCATAGCATAGTACAATGATCGCAGTATGGCTGTGGGAAGCAATCTACGTAACCTGTACATAGTAAGTCTTTTTAATATTAAGGCTAAGTTTATTAATTCTCAGGCACTCGGCTAGATGAGCCAAATCTCTTTCCATGTCCTTTTTCATTTCGTTTAAATTAGTATTATGATAGAATAATATTGTGTCATCAGCATAAAGTTGAAGTGTACCTTTTGAATTTAAGACTTTTGGGTTCCGAATCTAGTCAATATCACCACTCTGCCACGGAGATCATTGCTAACATATTATCAACAAATACAACTCTTGAAGCGTTACAAGATAAACAAACAGTGTTGTAATATACATTCAGTGGCTTTATTAAATATATAAAAAATTCCGAAAAATACATTTTCAAGTTAACAAAATAGATGAAAAATCTTATGCCAGTAAGTGCCTTTTTTGACCACCTTATTTTCCGTTTGAAGTTTGCCACTGCACAAAGTTCCCAAATTGAATGCCCAGCAAATGGTACGAAGAATGGAAGAGCTCGAGGTCTGCAAATTAATTTCTCTGGAAAATAAAACGAAGTTTAAATATTTACATTGACTAAGAAGATAATAAAATAAATTTAAATGAAACATAAAACAAACAAGACATAGAAAAATAAAACGGTAATGGTTGCAACTGGAACCCGAACCCAGGCTCTCGTCTTGCCGGGACACAGCGCTAAAACCAACTCCGCCATTGGGACCTGTATTTTTTTTGTAATTTTTGTCGATCTCATATAACAAATTCAGAATTGTACGATGTGCGATCGTGTGAGGAATATAGATATCCGCAATGAATTTAAGGTTGATTTAAGCATAATGAGTAAGATTAAGAAAGGGACCCTCAGATGGTTTGGGCATGTAGAGCACGCAGGATTCGCGCGGTTTTAAATTTAACAATTTAACAATTTTATAATATTTTTTTTATAAATCCTACGAATATGTGACGATCGAGAAAAGATAGGCGAATTCATTGGCTTTATAGAATTAAAATCAGTTTGTATGTTTCCGTATTAAAATTCGGAGGTTTGATTTTTTTTATGTGTTTGGAAAAAATTCAAAATGGTAACTAAAAAATCACAAGCAGGAAAAAGTTTATAATCGGGCTGTCGTTCGAGTGATTATAAAAAGCGGCGGTCCAACATCTCTGCCTATCCCTTCGGAAATGGCTTATTGGTTATTTAGTTTGTTAATTAATAAAAATTAACTAGCATAGCAATGCCACTTAATTTAAAAAAAAAATTCACACGTCCCGACCGATGTTTCAAAATAAATTTTAAAGTTGGAGTAACAAGAAGGTCCGTGTGCAGTTGAAACCTTGTTTCACAAATTACAGTAAATAACTGATACAGTTAGCACTATTTACTTATTCTATTTCCTTAAATATGTACTTTTTGATGTTGGTGTCTTTTTTTACGTGAGCTCCACACAGGAGGCCCTGGGTAAAATAATCTCCCTCAGGGCCTATGTCATCTTTGGGGATGCTGTGTGGAGGGGTTTTTTTAAGGAAAGGAAGTGGAGGAGACTTCTGGGAAGGAAAAGGGTTTAAGGGGTGGGTAGGAATCTGGGGTTCGGTGTGTCCTAGTCATCCGCCTCCAAGACCTAGACAAACCTCACCCCATGAACCCGGGCACCCCTGCTAAATCATCAAACGTAGCGAACCACTCGGGGTGACCTATGGCAGAGGTGTGTCTATAGAAGAAATAAAGAATGCTGCAGAAACATTATTCAATCGATAACTCAAATCAGCTCAAATTGTCAGTTGGAACCTTGTTAATCCGTAGGGTCGTTGTGAAGAAACCCCTTTTTGTATGCATTCTTTGAACTTGCGACTTCTGGGCTCAGAATCAAGTCAACATTGCTAACTATGCCTGCCAAAGTTAACTTTTAAGGTAACAATAAACATTATACTAATTTGGTCTATTTATTACCAATTCCTAGATTTGCAAATAAATGTGAATGTATGAATGGGTATACTTATCTTTGCACGATTCTTCGATTCTACTTACAAAGAAGTCACTTTTATTTATATATTTTTATTCTACGTAAACATAATATTCTGTTAGTTTAACATGTTAAAACATTCTATTCCTTAAGATTTCACATATTTTTTTTTTGGTTGTAACACATATTTGTATCACATACCTATTTACTAGGCTTTATCATACACACATCATATTGTTTTGTCAGGTCTTATACAAACCTAGTGTGTATATTATTTAAATTTTGTTTAACTATTTTATTTTCGTTATTATTAAAATACCGATACCCTCCTGTGCACCACTGTATCATGTAACACTAGAATGTAAATGCCATTTTATGGCGTTTAAATAAATAAATAAATATTTCCACTGTCACGGAGTGTGTTGCTAACATATTAAAAACAAATAAAACTCTTGGGGCGTTACGAGAAAAATAAACAGCGTTGTTAATAATAAAATAAATACAGTGGCTTTATTAAATGTATAAGAATTTCAAAAAAGGAAGTTTACCAAAAAGATTAAAGATGTTTTTTTTAAAGTGCATAATTTGAACAAGTCATTTTCTGTTTAAAGTTTGCCACTGCATAAAGTTCCCAAAGTGAATGCCCACTCAATGGTACGAAGAATGGAAGAGCTCGTGGTCTGCAAATTAATTTCTCTGGAAAAAAAACAGCTATTTTAACATATATTTTCATTGAATAAGAAAATAATACATAAATTTTAGTGAAACTTGAAACAAAACAAGACATTGAAAATTAAAACGGTTATGGTTGCAACTGGGAACGAACCCAGGTTCTCTTGAGTCTTGCCGGATCATAGCGCAATACTCACAAATAACTGACGAAGTTGCCTCTAAAATCATGAAACGCTAAAAATTTTAATGGCCCATACCTTATTATTTAAAGCAAAAATAAATAAAGTAGCTCACATCCGTAGAAGATATTTGATATACCTTTTGATTACAAAATTAATTTTTCAGTTTGGTTGGGTATTTTAATCGCAAATCAAAATTTAAGATTTCTATGAAACGGGCCGAAAAGGGCCGTGCAAACGTTAACCTATATTTTTTTGTCATTTTTCTCGATCTGCTATTTTAAATTCAGAATTAACTATGTAACGCCATATGTAATGTCAACGTAATGTTCCCCATATTATTTAATTTTATTTAATATTATTTTGTAATTAATATAATACACATTGGAGAAACATTTATCAGAAATACAATTTAAAATTTTCACGGCTTGTTCACCTCTTGTATCTATCATGATTAATTTTTGGGTTATAATGGCGTGTAGCGCCTCTGCATTCTTTACTCCGATTAAGTGTGTGTTTGTGTAGAAGTGATGCAATGTTGTGCATGTTACTCCTTTTATGATTGGTATTTTAGATTAATGAATTCAATTTATGTGTGTTTTCAGCTTTTAGTTTTGGTGCAGATGTCAGGAATGTAATTAGAAATATTTTAGTTTTCATAGATACTTAACATTCTTTCATGATACCCAGCCGTCGAGTTCTGCAAATAACACAAAAAATAATGTAAATTCAATTTTCAGAAAAAAAAACATTGCTACAAAAATTTGAAAATTGATAGATCTACGCAAACACTACAAGCGTGTATAGTAGACTATTTTCTAACTATCGTGTACAGCAATCGTTATCCTCTCTACATTATGTATCATGGGTATATAATCTAGCCCTCTGAAAAGTTCATGCTAAACTTACAGAAATATAATGTTTTCTTAAAAAATATATTCTCTTTGAAAATTATCTACTTGGTATGTTTTTAGGTTTTCACGGCCAAAACGTATTTTTGTTATGATTTTTGGGGTGTTATGCCGTGTTTCGCTACCTCCTTCTTCAGCCAACGTTTCGGACAGCGTTACAGTTTCTACCATCAGGGCAGATGAGCAAATGATATTGGTGAGAGTGTTTACTTTTGTGTGTCGAAGCGATACCGTGCTGCCAGCTCCATTTCTCTACGAGCTGGTATTAGAAAAAAATTCGCATGGTTTTTTGCGTTTAGCTTCAGTGTAGCCGTCTATTACTGGATACCAAGAACTATTGAGCTTAGCTCCGTCGTCTCTGTTTATATTGATGGGGTTTTTCTGAAATCCATAACAATTAACTCTGGGGAATTATAATCTTTAAATATTTTTGTTTGGAGCTCCTTCAGGAATACTCCAGGCTTGTTCTGAACCTAAAAACAAAACACACTCAGTATGAAAGTCTTAAAATATTCCGTGTGATTTAGGAAAACATTACAAGTTTTTGCTGTTTCATATAGTGTCATGTTATTAACGTTGCTTAAAATTCCTTTAGTCGTATTTGATGACCAAATCTGAAAATGTTGCTAGAAAATTTATCTGTTTTATGTAAAGTATGATTATTATAACTTACAGCGTGGTGCGTATTTTGTCCCACGGTTGCTTGGACCTTCTGCTTCTGTAAAATGTGCAACATTTATTGCTTGATGTTTTTGTTTACATATTTCTTTTAGTGGTACCTGGGATGCACTATATATAATTCCAAGCCCGGCACGATGGCTTAGGGTTTTCTTTAGATGAATGGCTATTTGTTTAGAATGCCATGATACTTTTCTTGAGATATTAAATTTATTTGTACCTGGGATGTTCATTTTACTAAATTAGTACCGATGCGATTACTTGGGCTTTCTGATTTTACTGATGGTTGATTTAATTTTATTTAAGATGGGTGGATTTCTCGAGACTTTTAATGTATTTGTTCCTGGTAAGCCCCATTGAAATAAAATAGTCCCAGTGCTATTGCTTTGACTTTCTGATTTTGTAAAATATTCAACAATTAATTTTTATATCGTATTTCTTTCACGAAGCACCTTTGATTTATTTTATTTTATTTAAGATGGACATTAATTTACGTTAGTAACGTTAGTCAGTCAGTAACGTTAAGATTGTTTTATTTAGATGTTTAGTTTATTGGTACCTGGGACGCTCCATATAAATCCTATTCCGGTTCCATCGCGGTTGCTTGGGCTTCCTAATCCTGTAAATTATGATAAAATTTCTAATTTTTAACGGTTTTATTTTTCGGAACATTAATGTATTTTTACTAAAAGACTTTTAACTAGTCGAGAATGCTATGACACTTTTCTTTAGTTAGAAAGTGACATGACACATTTCTTAAGCTATTAAATTTATTCGTACCTGCTGGGATGTTCCATGGAGTTAGGGGAGAACCGCCGCGGCTGGTTGGGCTTTCTGATTCTGTAAAATGACACTTATTAATAATTTTTGAACAGTTTTCTTTTTCAAAACATTAACATATTTTTTATGAAATGACATTTAATGTTTATTTATTTATTTGTAAGGGACAATCAAGATAAAAAAAACCAAACAAAGGTAAAAAATGCCATGATGCTTTTGAGATATTAAATTATTTATTTTTACCTGGGATGCTCATTTTACTAAATTTGTACCGATGCAATTGCTTGGGCTTTCTGATTTTGTAAAATATTCAACAATTAATTTTTATATCGTATTTCTTTCACGAAGCACCTTGATTTATTTTATTTTATTTAAGATGGACATTAATTTACGTTAGTAACGTTTGTCAGTCAGTAACGTTAAGATTGTTTTATTTAGATGTTTAGTTTATTGGTACCTGGGACGCTCCATATAAATCCTAGTCCGGTTCCATCGCGGTTGCTTGGGCTTCCTAATCCTGTAAATTATGATAAAATTTCTAATTTTTAACGGTTTTATTTTTCGAAACATTAATGTATTTTTACTAAAAGACTTTTAACTAGTCGAGAATGCTATGACACTTTTCTTTAGTTAGAAAGTGACATGACACATTTCTTAAGCTATTAAATTTATTCGTACCTGCTGGGATGTTCCATGGAGTTAGGGGAGAACCGCCTCGGCTGGTTGGGCTTTCTGATTCTGTAAAATGACACTTATTAATAATTTTTGAACAGTTTTCTTTTTCAAAACATTAACATATTTTTTATGAAATGACATTTAATGTTTATTTATTTATTTGTAAGGGACAATCAAGGTAAAAAACCAAACAAAAGTAAAAAATGCCATGATGCTTTTGAGATATTAAATTATTTATTTTTACCTGGAATGCTCATTTTACTAAATTTGTACCGATGCAATTGCTTGGGCTTTCTGATTTTGTAAAATATTCAACAATTAATTTTTATATCGTATTTCTTTCACGAAGCACCTTTGATTTATTTTATTTTATTTAAGATGGACATTAATTTACGTTAGTAACGTTAGTCAGTCAGTAACGTTAAGATTGTTTTATTTAGATGTTTAGTTTATTGGTACCTGGGACGCTCCATATAAATCCTATTCCGGTTCCATCGCGGTTGCTTGGGCTTCCTAATCCTGTAAATTATGATAAAATTTCTAATTTTTAACGGTTTTATTTTTCGGAACATTAATGTATTTTTACTAAAAGACTTTTAACTAGTCGAGAATGCTATGACACTTTTCTTTATTTAGAAAGTGACATGACACATTTCTTAAGCTATTAAATTTATTCGTACCTGCTGGGATGTTCCATGGAGTTAGGGGAGAACCGCCGCGGCTGGTTGGGCTTTCTGATTCTGTAAAATGACACTTATTAATAATTTTTGAACAGTTTTCTTTTTCAAAACATTAACATATTTTTTATGAAATGACATTTAATGTTTATTTATTTATTTGTAAGGGACAATCAAGGTAAAAAACCAAACAAAAGTAAAAAATGCCATGATGCTTTTGAGATATTAAATTATTTATTTTTACCTGGGATGCTCATTTTACTAAATTTGTACCGATGCAATTGCTTGGGCTTTCTGATTTTGTAAAATATTCAACAATTAATTTTTATATAGTTTTTCTTTCACAAAGCACCTATGATTTATTTTATTTTATTTAAGATGGACATTAATTTACGTTACTAACGTTGGTCAGTCAGTAACGTTAAGATTGTTTTATTTAGATGTTTAGTTTATTGGTACCTGGGACGCTCCATACAATTCCTACTCCGGTTCCATCGCGGTTGCTTGGGCTTCCTAATCCTGTAAATTATGATAAAATTTCTAATTTTTAACGGTTTTATTTTTCGAAACATTAATGTATTTTTACTAAAAGACTTTTAACTTGTCGAGAATGCTATGACACTTTTCTTTAGTTATTAAATGCCGTGACACATTTCTTAAGCTATTAAATTTATTTTTACCTACTGGGATATTCTTCTTCTTCTTCTACGAGCTGGTAATACAGTACACTTCGAAATGATTTTCTGCGTTTAGCTTTGGTGTAGCCGTCAATTACCGGGTACTAAGAACTTTTGAGTTTAGCTGCGTCGTCCTATTAATATTAATTGATTTTTATGAATCTCAACAATCCCCCCAGTAATCAGGCGTGCTCCATGACTTTTGGGTCTTCCCATGAACAAATTTCTAAGATTTTTGTACATGACGGAGTATGGCTATTATTCGTGGCTCTATCCTACCGACTTTCTTTTGGGTATGCTCGGAACGAACCTTCTACGGGTCAGAAGGGATGTACACATTGCTACACATTTCTTCAGATTGATCCTCGGATGGTTTGAAAACTCAGCTATCATGGAGAGCATTCATTTCTTTGTTCCCGATGGGTATCTTCGCCACCGACAGCATAGACTGTTCTATCTTCCGGCCTGCAGGACTAACTTGCCAATGGTCATGCCGGTCGGGAGAGCAATTTTACTGTTAAACAGAATTAATTCGGATATCGACATATTTAGCGTTAGTGAAGCTCCCTAAAAGACAAGCTCTATTAATTCTTGTATAGTTCGTATTCCTAAGTGATTGTAATACTCTTACAAATGTTTTTTGAAAACGGATTAAAATGTAATATTTTGTAATGTTTTTGAGATAATAAATAAATTGAATTGAATTGAATTGAAATTTCAAAATAATTGACAGTTTCGATTAATTGCTCGGCGATTGCAGACTTGTCAGGGTGGCCGAATTTACATGCTCGAAAGTATTCTAATATCCTTTTGGAGAAAATCCACTCTGTCTGGCCTACATAAGCTTTGTCACACCCAGAACAACTGAGATTATACAGTCAATCTCTTTTCAGAGGAAACTTAGTCTGTGCAGACCTCAAACGTTGGCTAAAGAAGGAGGTAGCGCAACACGGAATAACACCATAAAAATAAATAATGTAAATGTATTAACTGATTACTTAAAAAATATATATTTCTTTACATAAACAAGGTAAAATTGTCATACCGCCGTTCCCTTGATTAGGTTTAGGTCCAGGAGGAAAACAACCGCCATCCCCGCAGATAGGAGCTTATGGCCATTGAAAAAAAAGGTTTTTAAAACATGAGAACATGTAGTTTACTGGCACTAAACATTATACATCTAGTCCAGAGATGAGCAATCCGCGGTCCACTTGACTAAAATATTTAAAAAAAAAAAAATTCAAAAATTTTCAACGTTTTCTCCTTTTTTTGCGCAAGGATTTAACGAAAAACAAAGTCTTTCTTCTTATTTAATTGACTTTTTCTTGAATATGCAAGGATATTCTTATGATTAAAAATCAACAGATTTTTGTTTTGTGTAAATCCAACACAAAAGTCCCAACTGCTCCCATGATATGGAGCATACGTGGCACGGAGCCAGTGAGACCGTGGCATCTCCAATTGGAACATTTTGAGACGCTGAACATACTGGGGAGAAGATGTGAGATGGGAAGATAAAGTAGAGAAATGGCTGGCTATTCTGATCTGGTCACTAAAGAGGGACGAAGCCATATCAAGCAACATTTCAATTATGAATTTTGATCTTACAACGGGGCGATATGGAGAGTAACGTCCACCCACTTAATTAAAGGAAAAACAAAATGGCGCTTAATGGCCGTTGTTTGATGACTCTGTCACACGTGAATTTCTGCGAAACAAATGGGCCTGTGTATTGAAAACACGTTTAAAAAACAACAAATTAATTAAAGGAAAAACAAAATGGCGCTGAAGGGCCGTTTGATGACTCTGTCTCACGTGATTTTTTGCAAAACAAGTGGGCTTCTGTATTGAAAACATGTTTAAACAACAAATTGTGATATCAAAGCAATTTTTTTCTTTCATTAAAATCAATAAATAGGTAATAGTTTTAATTGTTAACTTAGTTATAAAAGTAAGTTCTTACTTCCTTCAATACATCCGAGTATTGCGGCGAAGAGAACGGTTGCTAGCACCACTAGACTTGAAGACGCATCTTGTCAGCTTTCTTGAACTGAATAATCTCGCCCATTGCACGCAACTATTTATATGCACAGATTGATGATTCGAAAATCGATTTATGTTCATGATAAATTGTTTGATTGAATTTTGAATAAATAATTTTAATAAAACAATCAACGTACTTTGAACGCAATTGTGGAACGAAATAATAAATTTTTTAACTAGATTATTTCTTAATTCTTTATTTAAGTTTTGTTTATTTATAACACATGTGAGTGTGAAAAAATAATTATTTTTCTGATTGGCATTCCTTTTACAGCATAAATAAAAAAAAACATTCAGTTGATAGGGTAGACCCAGGACAGTTGAAACAGATTTCTTTATTTTTTTTTATTGGCAGGTTTTTTTTCATGGATTCTGTTGTATAGAGGATTATTTAAAAAAAAACTTATTTGTACCTTTTTATTTCCTTACCTGCATTTGTTGATGAAAAAAAGATCAAACTCTTTAATAAAAATACTCTTTGCAATAATTAAAATTGTCTAAGTATTGAATCAATATTTTTTAGCTTTAATAAAATTTAAAATTATTTAGACATTGTAACGAGAGGCACCGCGCCGATCCGAATACTTTCATACATAATACGGCATCCTTGTCTGCCGTCTCAGCGTGCCGGAGGACTTGCATTGGTTGCACAATTCAAACTAACGGCTAATCAGCATGCAGCTCCCCACTCCCGGCCACCTAATCACCTCCAGCCGGCCTATTTAAGCGCCTATCCGGCCCTGAGAAGCTAGAGATCCAGTAAGCGGTCCAAAAGGCTCAATACCCAGGATCAACTCTGAGATATCTTTGTGTCCACATTGATCGGTAGAGGAACCCTTAGAGATAGCAAGCCTGAAGACCTCAGTAGGAGGTTACGCGCCGCGTGTTTTAACGAAGTATTCTTATACCCGTATGCTTATTATTTTTTGTTATACTTTTTCGTAAATAAAAGCTCTCTGTTGAGAAGTGTTTGAAATATAATTTACGTTATAACATGCATTTCTTGATGAAATGTTTAAGTTGAGAAAGAATTATCACTCGTGCACGTGAAAAATAAATCAAAAATTAATTAATATGTGAGTATAAAATATACGATTTTTCGTACAATATATATATATACATATACAAAATTTGTATGTTAAGTCACTGACGTCTTTTACATACCTATGTACATTACTTGGATTTGATTGTTGAACTTTGACCGTCGATATTTTGAACGTTTAAGATTGCAAGAGACCTGAAGGTTTCTTTTTTTTGGCGTCCTTTTGCTTTTCGGATTGTCTTTATAAAATGTGGTTGTCCAACCTCTCTGCCTACATTTATATTATCTTGTAATCGTATATATTGGATATAAATATATCAGAAATACAAATTAGATTTTCACGGCCTTTTCACCTACTGTATCTATCGTGATTTTTTGTGGGTTGTTATGCTGATCGCTTCCGATTGTAATAAATTAAAAGAAATATTTTTTTGCATAGATACAGAAATTTTGTTTGCATGGGTACTTACCATTCTGTTAACGTCATGGTGGGTGCCGTACCAAATGAAATAAATAAGTAAATGCAATTTATAGAAAAAAACTTTGTCGTATTATTTTGATAATTCCACCTAGACGTTTGCTAGCACTACAAGTGTGTATTGTAGGCCAGATTTAAACTATGTTGTACATTTCATGTCGTCTCTACAGTAATACGTCATGGGTATTCAATCGAACCCTGCGAAAAGTTCACGCTAAACGTACAAAAAACTTACAATATTTTCTTAAAATTGAATACTAATTGACGGCCGGCGTAGTACAGCGGTAAGGCTCTTGACTCGCGTTCCGAAGGCCGCGGGATCGAATCCCGGCGTGGCAAATAAATTTTATTTGATTAATTTGTATTATTTCACAATTTATTCAATTAAAATAATATATAGTATATTTGCGGCACGTTCCAGAGTGGTATCTCTCTCAGTATCGCCCTGGTGTAAGACCACCATTCGGATTTGAAACGTTGCTTGAAATGGCTTTAGCCGTGTTTGGTGACTAGATCTGAATAGCCAGGTACTTCCCACCTTCCTATTCCTCACCTCCTTCACCTCCCCACTACCTCCAGCCTCACAACTTATCCTCATTGGCTCCAGACGGGAGCAGTTGGGACTCTTGTGTGGTATTCATGTAAAAATATATATATATATATATTATTTACCATTGATGGTGCTTGCTTCATCAGAAATACTCCAGGCAAATGTTGAACCTAAAAACAAAACACACGTAATACGCAAACTATTAAAATTTTCGGTCATAAAGTTTAGGAAAAACATTACAATTTTACTGTTTCATAATGAGTAATGTTATTAACGTTGCTTAAAATTAATTTTGATGTATTTTATGACTGAATACGAAGCTAGATAACATATGGTTGAATATGTTTATCATTATTATATTGTTTTACTTAAAATACAATAATTGTAACTTACTGCGTGTTGTGTATTTAGTCCCAAAGGAACCTTCCAATTCTGTAAAACATGTAATATTAATTCATTAGTAAACTGTTTTCCTTTTCAACACATTAAAATTTGAATTTAAGAAATTAACATTATGTTAGTTGGTTCATGAAATGCTCCATTTATCCATCAAGTCTCGGTGCGGTGGGCTTTCTGATTCTGTTAAATGTTTAAGCGTTTCTTTTTCAAAACACCTACAATTTTGAAATTGAAAATTATTGAAATTGAAAAACCACATCATAAGCCTCGCGGAAACATTTTATGCGGGAATCCCCACCCGTGATAACGCGTCTATAAACTGCCTCACCCAGTATGACATAAACGAAAAACAAAACATAAGAAACCCAAACAAATCCTCAGAAAAATCCCTCCCCCCATATTGCAGACATGTACCCCCCTTGCAAATAACAATTTAAAAAAAAACACGAATAAATTCATTTTTTCTACAACCATAATTTTACTATTATAAACTCATGATGAACGAGAAAGGGGCCTTTTTGGCCCGGAGCTCTGTATGCCAGTATTTCAAAAGTCAAAAGTCACCTACGATTTTTATTTATTTTTATTTTAGATAGGCGTTGACATTGCAAAAACGTTATGATGGTTTTCTTTATATATTTCATTTATTTGTACCCGGGTGCTCCATTTGTCGGGCTTTTTGATTCTGTAAAATGTACATCAATTTGAAGTATTTTTTTACCGAAGCGAACGATTTGATATATCTTTTTAGATAGGTACTAGTTTGTAAAGCATGCCATGATACTTTTCTTGAGATATTATATTTATTTGAACCTGGGATACCCCATCTAACGTGATTGGTTTGGGCGCGGTTGATTGGGCTTCCTGATTCAGTAAAATGTGCTAAAATTTATAATCTTGAACTTTTTTCCAAAACGAACATACTTTTATTTTTAGGTTTGATAAATTATTTTATTGGTATTTTTAAAAATATGAGATCATTTTGATAGAACTTGGGGAGCGGAGGAAGCGAATTCTAATAAAGCACCCTTTTCAGCTTTTTTGAAATTAGTTTTAACATAGTTTGAGGTAAGAGTATGGCCCAGTGGACTTTTAATAAATTCTTTGCAAACACATTGACTAACATAATATATACTTTTCAATAAATCACAGCACATCGCAACAAATGTTTACGAGCCACGTCAGAACAGAGACATCCTAGTGAGGAGAACCTTAAAGTCTTGATAATATCCTAAATAAAGACGTTTCTCTTATAATTAATAGTCAATCTACTTCCCAGCGACATCCATGTGCGCAGTGAAAATATAAGGGACATGTGAATGAAAACATTATTTTTAACTTTTAACATTTATTGAAATCAAACAGTTGGTAGAGCATGAGACAATCGTCTATTTAAGGATTAATGTTTTAACGAAACTCAGGACATGATCCAGGGTTCCTTGAAGAGGAAGCTCCTGGGATTATGAAAATATGCAAGTCACTTTTAAAAGTACTAGGAACCAGTGATATGTGAAACATTATAATCTGAACAAAACTAACCTTTCATACATTGGAGGTTATCCACCACTTACCCGCCCTGGTATAAGTAACTGATGGTTACTCCTTCAAGGCTCTCGCAAGGACTCTAATTTTTTTCGAAAGAATGAAGCTACATTTAGTTTTGAACGAATCTAGACCTCCAATGTCCCTGCATACAGTGTTAGTAAGCAGTATGCAAGTGCTTACATGATAAACTTGATACAATGGTGTTAGTAAAACATATGTAAAGGCATGGAAAGATGATAAAAAAACAAGATGAAGGACGCTCGCGGGGGATTGTATCTTGCGTATGCTGCAAGCACCTGCAAGAAAGGGAAGATACAAACATGTTTTAGATACAAATAAATGGCTCTACAGTCTGAAAGGGTTCCCTCTCTCGTCGTCTGGCAGTACCAACAAGAATGTTTGTGGCGGTCGGTCAAACCTTAACGAGACAGGGCTGCCGCGCCCCTTAGCCAGTTCCTCGGTTGTGCCTTGAAGAAAGTAACTGGGAAATAGGGGCAAAATGCCCAAAGACCCTAAGGACTGAAGCATCGAGTTGCCGGAGGCAGGGCGGAAGGCCGCCGAGGTCGCCCGGCCAAACCTCATGCTCACACGTGTTACTGGGGGAGGCGCAAATGATCTGAGAGGGCTCCGTTCCAGGGATTTTCGGCGCCTGACTATGCAGGGACGGGGTCTAGCTCACCCCCAAGTGGGGAAGTAGACAATACAGAACGATTACAGTTCAGTTCAGTTCAGCCATAATAACGTCGCACAATTGCAAATTATAGAACTGAAAAAAGAAAAGAAAAAAAAGAGGAAAAGGAACCAAGAAAAAAAATAATAATAACATAATAATGGTAAGTCTCACAGCTCTTAGCAGAGTTCTATGCAATGATAAAGACGATAAGTCGAAAAAAATAAACAATATATAAAAAAATATAGATAGCAAAGTAAACCTTTCATACAGTATTTTTGTTATTGTTTTTGGGGTGTTATGCCGTGTTTCGCTACCTCCTTCTTTAGCCAACGTTTCGGACAGCGTTACAGCGTCAGTGATGAGATGAGTCACTCATCTGCCCTGATGATGGACGCTGTAACGCTGTCCGAAACGTTGGCTAAAGAAGGAGGTAGCGAAACACGGCATAACACCCCAAAAACAATAACAAAAATACTTTTTGGCCGTGAAAACCTAAAAACATACTTTCATACAGTATGTTGGGCGCCTAGGTCAGTCTTAAAAACATGACCATTAAAAAACATAAACTCCTATTTAAACCAGTGTAAAGGAAACTAACGCCAAACCAAGATGTCCGCATGCCAGCCGGGCCAGACCCCTCCTTCCTTCACCAGTAAATCCGTAGAGTGACCGCTCTTCCGTCTTCTACCAGATGTCGCCACTGTCCCGTCCGAAGTTAGGTGTTTTGTGTAGTCAACATACAAATAAACGGGGTAACAAGTTAAACTGTTACATTACCATTTTCTGATATTATTTGGAGTTAAAAATTTTTATGAAATTTTGGTCTCGAGTTTTTTTTGTCAATATTTTTTTTTCAAATAACAAACCAACCCTAACTGTCTAATATATACTGATTTTGAAAATATTTTTAGTTGAACTAAATCTAAAAAAATAAATGTACGGTCACCGGAGGCCAAAACTGTTTATTTTCTTACATTAGCTCCACACAAGAGACCCTGAGGAAAATAATTTCCCTGAGGGCCTGTGTCATCTTTCGGATGCTGTGTGGAGTATCTTTTTAAGGATAGGACAGATAGTAAGTTCTGGGAACTATAAGGGGTGGGTGGGAATCCGGGATTCAGTGTGTCCAGGCAATCCGCCGCCAAATCCTAGACAAACCTCCCCCCTAAAACCCGGGCATCCCTGTTAAGTCACCGGGTTTCCATTTTCCACACGTCTTTTTAGGTACAAATTACTCGGAATATTGTATTTTTGTAATAAGTTTGATATCTTTATATGAACATGGTAATATTGGCTTACCGCTGTTTTCAATATATGATTCCGCTCCAAAAATAAAATATAATTTACAAAATTTTACAACTTTTTCTGTTTTGTTTGCGCGAGGATTTAGCGGAACATGAAGTTTTTTTTATTTATTTGAAAATTTCTACAAAGTTCTGACTCAGTCGCTCTTAATATAAAGCTTTTTTTATATTAATTTGTTTATTTATTTAACGCTTGTAAAGCTTACAAAGATAATATAAGTGCAAGAATTTTCTTAAAAAAATGTTTTTAGTTCTTCGAACTTAATTGTAAACAAATGTTCACTGCCGCAGCACAGAGTTATTATGAGATCTACTATTAAAGCATTTTAAAGGTTGCTGTTTTATAAAGCACCAAAGTTTTCTTGACAAATAATTATTGTTCGTATGTTATTTTAATATAATAATTGTTCCTATTGAATATATATTTACCGTGCATATAAATAGTAGTGTGCAATTAGCTAGATACAGTTCAAGAAACCCAACAAGATGAGTCTTCAAGTGGTGCTGGCAACTGTTCTCTTCGCCGCAATCCTCGGATGTATTGAAGGAAGTTAGCACTTATTATTATAAGGGTTGTTCTTCTTTTTAACCTACATAACTTTGACCACTCTGTCACATTTCCACCACTCTGTCATATTTTGCTTTTACTATAATTGAATCTCAGAGGGGAAATTGTAGCAATGTGGGAAGGAGGCCTAAAATTCCTGTTGGGGGTGGCAAACACGAGTTGCGTATATACCTATTTCGAATGGCAACCCACGTGACAGAATAAATGTACGACATAAAAGTTGTAGGATAGAAGTTTTTAAGATTTTTCAAAATATTTTATTTAACGTCATTAAAAATAATAATCGCTGTTACTTGATAGGTTATACCTTTTGGAGTTTAAAAATAGTTTTATATTTTATGTTGTAATATCATTTTTTGTAACATTATAGAATAAACGCAAGTCGAAATTTAATATTTGGGAGGCGGGAATGGGTACCGCCGCCCTGGGAACCTTTACTGGATAACCAACACCTCTGCCATAGGTCACCCCAAATGGTTCGCTACGTTTGGGGATTTAACAGGGGTGCCCGGGTTCACGGGGTGAGGTTTGCTCCAGGTCTTGGAGGCGGATGACTGGGACACACTGAACCCCAGATTCCTACCCACCCTTTAAAACCTTTTCCTTCCCAGAACTCTCCCCTCCTTCCTTTCCTTAAAAATAAACCCTCCACACAGCATCCCCAAAGATGACACAGGCCCTGAGGGAAATTATTTTCCTCAGGGCCTCCTGTGTGGAGCTCATGTAAAAAAAAAAAAAAGTCGAGGTGGCAGAAGAAAACTGTGATTTTTTTGAAATACACTTCTATCACGAGGAGTTACAACTCTGTAACATCATTTTAATTACAAAAATATAAACAAATATTTTTTTAAAACGCACACAATCGTTACGTCTTTTATACAGTAGATTTTAAAGTAATTATAAAATAATAATATTGGTAATTCTGTTGAATTTTTCTCCACTAACTGGTGGAGACAACTTTATGTAGATTGAAAAGAAGAACGACCCATAAATAATTTAATGATTGTAATTGAACTGAATCTTGCTAATTGCACCCAACTATATATATGCATAGTATATTTATTGAATCGGTACGAACAGTTATTAAATTATTTATAACATTAAGTTCTTACTTCCTTCAATACATCCGAGGATTGTGGCGAAGAGAACAGTTGCCAGCACCACTTGAAGACACATCTTGTTGGGTTTCTTGAACTGAATCTGCCTAATTGCACACAACTATTTATACTCACAGATTGATGATTTGTAAATCGATTTAACTATCCTGTTAAATCGTTTAATTGGATTGTGATAGCCTAATTAAAAACAATCAACATCCATTAAACGTAATCGTGGAGCAAAATTGTTCATTTTTATTACTAGATTATTTTTAAATTGGTTACTTATGTTTTGTTTATCTTATTTACACGTGAGTGTGAATAAATAATAATTATTTATATAACGGCTAATTCCTTTTATAGTTTGAACAAAAACGTTCAGTTGGGTTTTTATTCTCGAAAAAAATGACGTTACTGAATGTTTTTTTATTTTCACGAATAAATTTGATGTAACGATTAATGAACCATTTTTGATTTGCCGCTAAAATAACACGTTCGTCGTTATTCCTGAATTCGGTGTCGTTGACGTCACACCAGTCAACGTTGGTGATTGCCGTTTTCCCAGCCAGTGGCAGTTTCTGTATGTTAATGACTTCGTGACTAGTTGGAACCGTCTCGAATCGTGTGGTTTTTCAAATCAAATTATTATTATTATTCAAATTATTCAAATCAAAAAAATACACATTTTTATTACAATGATCAGAATCAGAAAAATAAACCTAAAATCTTTCTTTTAAAGGTATTCATGGTATTTAATAAAAACTACCTTTGAGTTTGAAAGACCTCTGGAGTGGACTTCGTTTGCCAAGCGATTTGTTATGTCCAATACCTTATTATAATAATCTAATATAATATTATATTTTTATGAAAAAAAAAATACCCTTATTCGTAGCGATATAAGGCTCTGAGAATGCATACATTTTTGGTTTGTGGCTTCCCCTTAACACAAACAATTGATGTATTTTTCTTAAGGGGTTAGGCCACCCTAGGATTTTAGAAACATCGTTTTTATTTTTAATTTTTTTTAAATTGTCCCCTAAGACCTCAAAAATGATGTCTCAAAAATTATGGTCGGAAAAATCTCTAAGTCCTCGATTTTCGAATTTTAGTACATATTACTTAGTTTAGTACTTAGTACATAAGTAATCGACAAACAGCGCATAAAGCATTCGGAGAGATCGCTGTCTGAACGGGTAAAAGACAAGGATCGCTTTAATATCAAGCAAAAAGAAAAGCAAGAGCAGGACGATAATCTAGAAAGCCAATTGTATGGTGCGGGCATCGCAGGTTGAAGGTATTGCAAAATTATTACTACTACTCAAAACTTCGAACGCGTGTATCTCAAAACAACATTTTTTAATTATTATTTATTATTTTAACTTTATGAGTAAAACCTCAAACTGTAATATTTAATTAAATGAAGACATTATGAGCGAAACTCAATCGAAAATCTGGAAACAGAAAAATCAGAAAAAGATATTGGCACCTCTGGGACTCGAACCCAGGACCTCCCTACTTTCCGGGTTGGGCGCTCTTATCCACTGAGCTAAGGTGTCGATATCCAATTCGGTCACTTTTAACTGTACCATACTTCGACTAAGAGTGGATAAGAGCGCCCAACCCGGAAAGTAGGGAGGTCCTGGGTTCGAGTCCCAGAGGTGCCAATATCTTTTTCTGATTTTTCTGTTTCCAGATTTTCGATTGAGTTTCGCTCATAATATCTTCATTTAATTAAATATTACAGTTTGAGGTTTTACTCATAAAGTTAAAATAATAAATAATAATATTCATCCCAGACTTGCAGAAGAGTCAATAGATGTCGCACATCAAATAAAATGGATAATAATTTATCCAGACACCATCTAGATTGCATTTAGTTCGAGTTGAATCTTGCAATCATTCATAAAGATGGCAGCCAATAAAAATATGCGTTAAGAAAAATGAAGATAATATGGGTGGTTCTTAGTCGAAGTATGGTACAGTTAAAAGTGACCGAATTGGATATCGACACCTTAGCTCAGTGGATAAGAGCGCCCAACCCGGAAAGTAGGGAGGTTTCGAGGGTTCGAGTCCCAGAGGTGCCAATATCTTTTTCTGATTTTTCTGTTTCCAGATTTTCGATTGAGTTTCGCTCATAATGTCTTCATTTAATTAAACATTTTTTAAGTTTGCCGTAAACATAACTCGGACATTTTTGAACCGATTTACTTGAAATTTTGAATATATCTTCAAAAATATATTGTCTATAGAAGTACGTAGGATGCTTTTTTTATATTGCATAGTTCATTTGTTATTAACAATTACCTGATGATTTTTTAGGAAAATTCTTAACTTTCCACTTTGGAAGTGCGCCGTTTGGCCAAAAATAAATACATTGAAAAACTCTTACGTACTTCTATAGCAGTTACTATTTAAAATAAAAAAAATATATTTTTAATACTCAAAAATTACAAGAGTTGTGTGTCCGGCCGTGGACCCTAAAAAAACGGAGACGTCATCGGAAAAACGCTGAACAGCCGCCATTTTGAAATTAATCGCTTCAAAAAAAATTTTGTGTACAGTCACTGATATGTATAATAAATTCCTTTATCTTGGAATCTCGATTTATTTTGTAGTATTTCTGGATAAAAAATCCTAAAATAGCTTATCTTTTCGGCTTCTAACCCCTTAATACTTGACATTTGTAGGGACGGAGCGATCGTTATAATAAATAAAGATTCCAGAAGAATAAAGAAAAAATAAAGTTTCATTTCTGTTGAAAGCTGTTTTATTAATGGCATAGTTTAATTCAGACACAATTGTTGTACGCGTCAAATAGTAATACTAATTAATAAAATATATTTGATGTCGTTATTTTTAATTTTCGTTTTCCATGTCATCCAAGATTACCATCCAAGCAAAGTCTCTTACAATTTTTGCAAAGGTTAAACTAATTCTGAAAAAGATACAAAAAAGATTTAGAAATGCATTTTATTTTCTACGATGATATCACAACACTTTATCAGTGTTAAGGCGATGCAACAAGTCGTATAATATTTGGAATCGGGTCGCAAAGCTTAATTCCCACATAACCCTTCAGCCCTCGAGCATGTCCTGCCAGAAGGTCACAAAATCTCCGCTTTGCAACACAAATCAAATAAATGGAATATTTCCGAACGCATCCAAAAACTAAAAAATTGTTTTTGTTAGATGATAAAATTCTCTTTAAAATGTTATTATTAGAAACTTACATTTAATTTTTAATTGGTAAAATTTTGAATGCAAACATAAAAAGAAATTACTGATAACGAAAAAAAAAGAAAAATTCATACACGTTTTATTAGACAAATGTTTTATAAACGTAATTGTGACTCCTTACTTTTGTCGTCTCATAAAATTAAAATTAATAAAAAATTCAAGAAGTTTCATAAAATTTTCTCAAATATTGGTTTCATAGAGTTGCGTGCACATTTTATCTGTGGTGAACTTCTAGATTTGAATATAGATCATGGTGTTTGTTTAGATTATATTTTTCACTAAGATAGTAAATTAGATACAACGATTTCCATGAGACCTATGTGAGATGTTCCCAAAGGCGAACAAATTGCCTGAGGGGTTAACATCTGCCGCCTGTTCTGATTTATGAGCTTTATTTTATTTTGCGAAGTTTAGGCACAAATGTTTAAATGTTTTATGATAAGTTTCTAAAGATCTTAATTTGCCACATTACACAATAAAAGCATAACTGAAAAGGAGTTCGTAATTAAGAGAATTTGTACTTTTAAACAGTTTTTAAAGGCCTGATACTTTATTTTTCTGGACTCATAAAACACTCGATTATTTTAAAGGCCAAGCAAGATGTGTTCTACTAAAATGTTTCTTAGCCATTAAATTTTCAAACCAAAAAAACATGATTTTGCTTTACTTCGTAGTGCTTCGTCTTAAAGTGTGTCTCGTCAAAACCAATGTTGTTACATCGCTTTTGGCTTGGAGGTGGTGATTTGAGCCTACCGCTGAAAAATAACATTAAATCGGTTCGTCATCGCATGCATCCAAACACCCTGAATTCAGAAGAGATTGTCTTCGTCATTCCAGTTTCCTGTTACTTTTCAATGAATGTGATTTGAACCATTAAATGAAGATTAAGGATGGGTTGTTTCAAAAAAATTGATGGATTCATCAAATATTTGAAGTTGATTTTCACGTTCTGTGTGAGTTCTTTTCAAGTTCTGTTATTATATGGTTATAGGACAGTTGCTTCACAATACTGAAATAATCACAGAACTTGAATAGAACTTACACAAAACGTGAAAATTAACTTCAAATATTTGATGAATCCATCAAATTTTTTGAAACAATCCGTCCTAAATGAACCTTAAATAACATTAAATCGTTTTTCATATGAAGCACATACTTTGTGATGTGACATTATATTTGTATTGAATTGTACTGCCCAGTAGAAGCTACGGTTGTAGCGAAACCCGGTCGGCATTAAGTACATAAATAATAAAAGTGGTGTTTACAAAGTTATTGTTTTATTTTAAAACATAAAATCGGTTTGACATCGCGTGCAACCAAACACCCTATAATACTAAAGAGATTGCCTTTGTCATTCCAGTTTACCGTTATTCTCATTGGAGGTGGCTTCAACCTATATCTGAAATATATATATTGTGAGATTGATTACCTTCGTTAATCCAGGTTCCAATTACACCATTAACCACTTGAACCCAAACCTGAAAAATAAAATGTTTCTCTTTAGTTTACATAAGTTTTTTGTGGTTGAATATTTACTTTTTCCTGGTGCGCTTGGTGCATTTGGTCAGAGGTCAAAAACTGGAATTGATTTTTTTTTAGTTAAAAGTTTGAACACTTTTTTAGTACCTACCTAAATACCATCTTATCAAATAACCGATATTAAGCGAACCGTGAAATGTGACTTATTATTACAATGAATTGATTACCTCCTCCTATGTCCCAGCCTCCGGGCGTCTGTTTTTTGATCCAGCTAGAACCTAAAATCAAAATAACTTTTAGTCAAAAATTAATTAAAATATAGAATTTATATAGTCAAATCCTATGTTCCCTGTTTCCTTATGCCTGGCAAAAATTAATTTCAATCCGACATACATACATAGATGTCTCCGTCCGTATTTAATTAGATTAGATGTAGGTAGCTAAAAAACTCCGAATAATCCAGAATAGAGCTTCGAGACAATCTTTGATGTCCAAAATAAATAAATCAATACAGAAAATGCTTAAGAAATCAGATACCTATATAGAGTACCAAAACAAAGAATTTTTTATGACATCGTAATTTTTATTTGTCAAGTTTTCAACAATTTACTACCATCTTGCTTTAGAGACAAACTGCAATACACACACTCACACACATACACCTTGCAAGACGGAAAGAAAACACCAGTCTAAAAAATAAACAAATCATTAACACAGAATTGTTAACTGTATAAAGGAATACAAATGTAAACCCGTAGCTTGGTTACTAGTGAAACTAAAAATGTTCCTAGTTTTAAAAAAATTAAAGGAAAAATTTACAAATTATGTGCGTAATAAGCATTAGCTATGTAAGTTAAAATGTAAAAATATACCTATATATATATATATTAGAACTCAAGAAGTGTATTTTAAACGTGAATGAATTTTAAGTGTAGTTAATAAAAAATACAGAGTGTGCAATTTACACGCAGTAGAAGTGAAACCTTCGGAAAACTAAAGTAGACAGTGAGTGAGGAGACTGCGAAGCACCGCACAAACAGGAGACTGACAGTCTACTAAGCACCGCACAAAGAGGAGAACGATTATACTATCTCATTATCTTGCAGGCTAAATCCTTTAGATGTATGTGTTTGTCTCTTGGTGTTGCTATTTTTCTTTTCATCGAGTTTCAAATCACAACGGTGCTAAAGTAGTTTTCACTTCAAAAAGTTGAAATATGCTGTGTATCCATGCCCTACCATGTCGATGGATTTACGCTGTTTGCTTTTAGCTGTACCCTTTTCGAACATTCAAACATGTCTCAACGCGTGTACGGTTTTGCTCGATGCTTTTTTGTTCGATACCTCGATGCAAAAGAGATTCAAGTTCCGTAATTCTTGGTAAAGTTTGACAGAAATTCGGTCTCAACGTGTAGACAACGCATCGAACATGTTAGTCGCCCGTCTTGAGTCCGACGCACTTGTTGTCCTTGCCATTCGAGAACAAAAATGGATAATTAATAAGACTAACCTCGCGATTAAATTGAAAATTTTATTAATTCATAGAGCTGACCGAGCGGTGTCTCGTGTCGAGCTGCTCGACAAGCGTAGTTCCAAGTCAACATTTTCGATCGAGCAAAACCGTCTTAATGAACTGGCGTGGGTACAAAGCTTTAGATTACCTTTGCTAATGGAGCCTCCGGGGATGAAACCAGGCCAATAACCCGGGACTGTTGAATAGAATTAATATATTAGAAACTTTTTAAAGAACTATAGAAGTCAAACCCTATTTTATGTTATTGGGGTATTGAGGTATTATTGGGGTATTGAGGTATTATATTGAGGTACTGAGGTAATAAGGTTTTTAGATATTGAGACGTGTTGGGCTTCTTCCTTCTTCTCGAGCTTACTGCGACGTTTCAGGCAGCCTTGTAGGAGTACGGATTCTGTATGGCTGTTCAAAACAATGAAAAAATTTAAAGAAAACATTTTAAGTAACGGCCAATTGTATAACAAAACAACCTTAAATATTTAAAAATTGGGATAAAATGTGTGAATTAATTATTGAGGATGTTCTTTTGTATTAAAATATGAGATCGATAAAAATTACCAAATTTAAAAAGGACTAAATAGCTCAATTGGCAGAGACCTCAGTTCCGTTGAGACTAAACGAATCCCTGTTGCGATCTTTTTATTTTCTGTATCTGTTTCATGTTTACATTGAGAGTTTTTGATGCTCGTAATATCTTCTTCAATGATTAAAGTCCGTTGTTCCTAATTCTACTGATCAATTGTTGAGCCGAAATTTTGGCTCAACATTCCTCAAATGCACAAATGTGCTCTTCCCATCGCAACTCTCCGACCAACAGGCGAATCGAGCGCTACTAAATAAATGTGCTGATAGAAGACTCCGATTCATCGCGTTCAAAAGTGTTTCAAAAGATGCTTAAATGACCAATTGTTTCATTTTGCTCGCTTTGGATTTTGATTGTATTTTATATTGGTATAGCTGCAGCTTAGAATACAGTTTAATAACGTAAATTTTTTAGATTTAACTTAAATTTGGTTTACATAATAACTAAATCTTACGAAGATTTGCCATTTCTTCGACTCACTATTGAAAATAGTCTAATTTGAAGCTATGACTCATCACTAATTGACTGATGAAACTAAAAAAAATGTACTTTTTTTATATTTTGACATATTTTTACCTTTAACATTTTTTATTCCAGATTGACTTTCCCAATCTATTGGTATTGCGGGGTACTGTTGTTGGTCCCAGCCAGGGTTGAATCTTCTCTCACTAGGATTTTTTTCCGCCGGATTGTATTGGTCTTCCGCAGGACTTTGAGGAACTGATGAAGATAAAAGAAATAGATTTTTCGTAAAATATTTCACAATTTAAACTAACCTACCTACATTATTATTTGCTTTTTATCGCACTTTTGGTGTAATCTATTATGAAAAAAGCACAAAAATCACATCACCAAATACAGAGTATTAATCAGTACCCAAGTGTTAATTTAATTCAATCACCTGTTAAAAACTTCTAAGCAATCGGTATGACTCTCAATCGAAAACAGAAAGTGCGGTCATTGAACAGGATGAGCAAAGAGAATGTGGCGCATGAAAACATGTCTCTACGAGACGATCTGAATATGTCGACGCGCAAGCGTTCAGTTACTTTGGCGATAGAATTTTTTCAACCACAGTTGCAGCAGTTCGTCAGTTACAACAATAGGACTTCGATACAGCAAGATGGCGCAACCTGCCATATTTCTAAAGAGAGTACAACCGTGGTTAAAGAAATTTTCCCTAACAAGCTTATCTCGCGCAGAGGAGATATTCCGTGGCCTCCCCGCAGCCCGGATCTAACTCCAGCTGTTTTATTTTTTATGGGGTTGTCTTACAAGTCGAGTTTACGTAAATAAATCAGCAACGATACTCCCATTAAAGGAGAACTTCTGTCGATAAACGGTCAACAACCCCGAGCTTTTTGTGTCGAAAAGTTTTCGAAAATCTAAGGGCCAGGTTTGAGGAGTGCCAACGGCGAGATGGTGACCATTTTTAAGAAATTCTTTTTACGAAATGATTTTCCAACATATTTTTGTTCTTATCAATAATCTCTTTTTTTCTTTATTCACAATTTTTTGGTACAATTGGTGTAATTTTATAGTACAAGCTTTTTTTTATATATAAACAGTTAGAAAAGTAAAGAATAATACAATTAGCAGATTAACCAAACAAATCCCACATTAGGCATCGCCAGTTCGTGGGTACACTTGTGTGTTTTTAAAACAGTTTAAATTTTACTCAAATACATACGTTTTCTTTGTAGAAGATTAAAAAAAATATATTTTTATTTATTCAATAATTTATTTAAACACAATCTATATTTTTTCGTTGTTGTTTTAAAAGTGCAAAAATGTATGGCCCACCTACATGATAGGTCTGTTATTGATTTTATTCTTAGAAATACTACTGGGTTTTAGTAAAGTTTTGAAAATTATTGTTTTTGTTAATACTTATTTTTACTTACTTCCTTGAATAAATCCAAAGGTTGCGATGACAAGAAATGTTCCCAGGAATAGTCGAGGTGTCATCTTGAAAATATTGTGGAACTGAATATATAATTTTATTTTATCCGTCTATTTATATAAATATTTCAGAGGCCTTAAAACGAATGTTTTTTGTCGCATGAAAAATTGTGTGAAATTTGAAAGTAATGGATTTCAAACATATTGATGAACGATAAACAATATATTCAATCATTTTCAGTGTTATTTATTTTATTTCAATTTAATCCGTATTTTCGGTGTAAATTTGTGAATAATCTAATAAAGTGTGTTAAATTTTATCGTTATCGCGTAAGGAAGTAGGCACGATTATTTAAATAATGAAAACAAAATTCTAAATGTCGGTTCCCACCAGAAACCATTATTTGTAAAAATGTAACGATTCATAGAATGAAATGTGAAACCCTATCGAGAATCCATAAATCGCTAAAAACTAAAATGCAGCTCTGTTTCCCTAATACAGTTACATGTTTGTATCGATTTCCGTGATGTAATTTCTCATTTCTGTTCACAAAATTCCTAATAATTAACATCTTTCCCTCATATCAGATATCTGCACCTCCATATGGACTCCACATTACGGTATCTATAAAGACAATATTGAAAGTATTCAAAAAAATTTCTGCAATTCCTCAATTACAGAATGAGCGCACCTAAACGGGGGTACATAAATATGCTCTTGAATTATAACGTCTCCACTCTATCTAACCGGCGAACATACCTTGACCTCATGACTCTATATAAAATCTGCAACAACGTTATTGACTGTCCTGACCTACTGAAACTAATAAACTTCAAAATACCACCCAGAGTAACAAGGTTTAATGACTTATTCCACATTAGCCGGACGCGTACAAATGCTGGTGTCAGGGATCCAATCAGAAAAATGTGCGAATTGTTTAATCAAAATCAAAACCTCAAGGATTCCGACATATTTTTTGATACATACTGTACTTTTAGTAGAAAATTGAAGGCTGTTTTCCTACAAAGTACAACAACTTAGACATCATACTTCGTTTATAATTTTAAGTTATTTTCTTTTAGACATACTTCGCTTATGATTGTAAGTACTTTTTTTTCTTCTTTTAAATTCTGCATAACATTATTTTTTGTCTATTTATGTATTTAGTTATTATTTTTTTTCTTGTTGTCTTACCATCTCAATTTCTGCAAATATAGTTTTTAAATTTTTGTAAGGATATTGCGCATTTCTCTCATCTCTATTAATAATGTTTTTCCTTATTTATATGTAAAAATATTTGTACATGTTTTTATCTGCTGTTAAAGTCAATTCGTGAGAAATAGTTTGGATGCAGGTGAGTTCTCTAGTTGTTGTCTTGTATATTCTTGTCAATTAACATCTGTATCTGTATTTTCTCCTTAATAAATAAAAAAATAAAAATAAAAATTGCCCCCGCAATTCGAATTTCTACCAATTTACAACACATTTCTTCAACTTAAGAGGAAACATGAGCGCCGAGAAATTTGAAATATAGGTATTTTACCAAACCGTTGTTGTCACTGTCGTTGTAACCCTCGCCAATACTAAGTGAAAGGGACCTCAGGCTGATAATACCTAAATAAAATTGTCAAAATCGAGTTTTTGTATTCCCAATTTTTCTCCTCCAAAACTTGACCAATTTTTTTTACTAACTGTTCTTATTTTATATAATTATGTTCGTATAATTTAATAAACATTTATCAGTCGGCTCTCCGAAATGGCCTTGAAATGTTAAGAGGATTATAATTTGACCGGTCAGTGGTTGAGTTGGCATCGCGTTCGGGTCCCACCCGGGCGTCTCGTGTTCGATTCCTCGGCTGGCTAAGTCCTCCATCACAACACAAGCAACGTTTTCGGCTTTCTGTGGTGGTAGTAGGAGATTTTCAAACATTGTTGGGTTATTCGTAACCCGGGAATGTTTGTCTTTCTTTTAAAGAAAAAAACGGTTCTCATGCCTTCAGAATTTAAAATTGCACATCGTATTTGCACGAGACAAGTAAGCGAAAAAGTGGTTTTTATTTATTTTGTGCATAATTTTATAAGAATGAAAACAGTTATAACATACAAAACCTCAAAAATAGTCTTAGCCATAAAGGGGTATTTTTTAAAAATAGTTTCTTATATTAATTACATCATAGTTAAGTCATGGAAAAATACTTTTTTTAGTGTTTACGCTTTTATATTTTGTTATGTAAATAATAATTTTTTTGGAATTCCAATACACAGAAAAGCTAGTAAAAGCTCCAATTTATACGTAGCATACATTTTTAATGTTCACACTTTAAACCGATTCGTCGTAAAGATTAATCTAAATAGGATTTCACGTACAGCTTCATCTTAAGATGTTGTTTTAATAAAATTTTAATATGAACTTGGATTGCATCTCAAACTTCGTAACATTTAGTTTAGTTATCCTAAAATCTAAAACAGTATAGTATAGCATGGTGGTCGAAAAATTCTAAAATTTATGTAACAAACAATTCAATGAATAAAGAAAACTTAAAAAAAACTTAAAAAATAATGTGTATGTAGGATAGAAAAGCTTAGGTTAGCTCAACCAAAATTGTAGGTATTGACAAAATAAATTATATTTTCTTTTATTTTCTCGGTTTACATGAATAAATTAACCGCAATGGAATAACCCCTTCGTAAACAAGGAAATAATAACAAATTAATGTGTGTTTTCTGATGAATGTGTGTATAATATCGAACGCCTTTCGTTGTTCGCGTTGTTTCACTCCTGTTGTGAATTTTGCTTACGATTAGATCGGTAGGCGTTTTGTGTTTGCTCCCGAAAACTGTCGGTAAAAATAATTGTGAATGCTGCATGGCATCGATGCGATGAATTGAGATTTCAAAGCAATAACGATCGAGCATTTATTTTTAATAGCTTTATACGTAGCGAATATCTTGCCATGCGCGATAAATAAAAATGATTATAAGGATTTTCAAAAATATGAACAAAAATATATACTGTTTCTTTAACCTTCCATATGAAACACATTTGTAACAGTCTTTTAATTTATTTATGCGTATGTAATTAAGCTATGTATTTATCTACCAAATCGATCCATACATTTTTCATTAATAATAATAATATTTTGATGATTTATATAGCGCCGTTTTGTGAAAAATCACCTCAAGGGCGCTGTACAAACTTACAAAAAATTCCTAAATCTAGAAAACTACAAACTAGACAAACAACTTATTACTAAAAATTGCATCCACCGGTTCATACTCAAATATATGTACAATGTCTCGACCAATGAACGCGATGATTTTTAAAAATGCGTACAGGACCATACTTACCTGGGAGGTCGCTTGAAATTAACACTTGTTTATTGTCTATTAAGAAACTTAGATAGAGTCTGCACCCAGAGGACATTATTGTGGACACTTGTTACATGTATTTAATTCTGAAATATATTTTAATATTAGTATAAAATACATTTTTTAATGTTGCTCTGGAGTAATACACCATCTGTTTGTTCGTCTCACTAAAACTCTCGAATAGTGATCTCTGGCATCATGAAATATGCACACCTTTTTCTTGTCTGCAACATGAACACCTTCGAGATATCAATGTGACTGCTTACAAATGGATCCATGCCAATTGAGAATAAAGTCAAATCAACACCTCCTTGAAAAGTCATTAAAAGCTATGAAATTTTTTTTGTTAAATTAGCCGATAACCCTAACCTAACGTAACCTATTTAACCACTTTTTTATCACTCTAAATGACTTATCTCAGATGGTTCCGAGTTGGTTTCATTCCGAGTTGTCTGGTCACCCTAAAAATATGTTAAGCGAAAATATTATCATTTCTACACCCCTAAGTTGTTCTACGTGTAAGAAGACATCCTTCTTGAAGCTGGAGAGTAAAGTGAGTGTTCTCTTAATTCCAATCGATTTGGTTACATCCACGTGGGATTCTCGTGTGTCTCAAACGAACCAAAGCCCCCACACTTCCGGCGCCCCGCTGTTTACTTGTGAAACAGTGCCTTTAATTAAAGCCTACTTAGGTCCCTCTCCCACCCCTCGCTCACTTACCACCTACCACATATGTAAACCAACAAATTAGAGAACCGAAGTAAATAACAATAAACCGTCTCTTCGGAGTTTACCGCACTTTGGGGATTCATATTTTAGTTGCGACCGAAAAACACCTTCAACCATTCAACTAATGACCTCTTATAAAACAAGACCTTTCAAAATGTATATCTCACATTCTTGTGAATTAAATATTCTTATAAATCATTACACATATTTCAATCTATTCAAAGAAAGTATTATAATATTACTTTGATATCCTATTGAAGTGTGATTCTGTATTGAAACAAATAAGTCAAGTAGCCAAAATCCGTCAGATGTCGCATGTTATCGGCTGTCAAATTTCTGTGATTTTCTATGGCTTTCAATGGTTTTTCCATGCCTGTCGTATGTTGATGCTAGTTGCTATGGATTAATTACTTACTTAAAACACGAATTACTTAGTTATTATAACTTCTGACTTCTGTGGTATTATAGTAGGCGTACATTCAGGACTATCCGTTTGTGGTATTATTTTGGTGTGTGTGCACGATGACAAATCAATTCGCATATTTTCCCTCGACTTTAATTTCTTAAAGAGGATTTAGCTGCGAACTGTCAAAATGTATTGCATACGGCCGACGTAACACGCGTTAGACTGTCGCAAAAGATACAGAATAACTCTTCTGATCCTTCATTACTTATTGAATACTTATTCAATTACGACTCACAATTTTATTCTACCTTCAGAGTCATAGAGCTTATCGCTGTGCAACGGAGGTTCTACTAAATTCATCTCGTAGACAGTGAAGCCTGTTTCCGCTTATTCGTGTTATTTTACCAACTTGCTTGCACTTACAACGCGAGAACATGAAAGTCCACCACAGTTAAGTAATATGTCTGTGTGAAAATGGATCCCAACTCTTCATTCGTTTTAAACGAGAATAGCATCACGGAGGGTAGTGAGACCAGGGAACATGGAGCAGGGAACAGGAGCAGAGAACGGAGTGAAGTGAAAGAACACGATTCTCGGGGATGAATATTTCAAGGACATAATTATTTATTTCTCCCTGTAATTGCTTTTGCGGAATCCTTTCAGAGTTCCGCGCAATACTCTCTGCTTTGTACTTTCCGCGCTGTGAATTATACACGAAAATTGTTTCATTGTATTATATATATATGTATATGAAATAATGAAAACTGTTCGTTTTTACGTGTTTAGCACAACCCAGCTTCATGTTTTTCGTTTTTGATGCAAAATTGAGAAAGATTTTGATTCGACTAGTACAAACTCGTAAAAAATCACGTGATGATCTTAGATGAATCTTAGATGAACAAAACAACCCGGATGAGCGTTCAATGATACTTCGGTTCGTCAGGTTGCGAATCCGTCGATGTGATGGATGTTCTGTGTTAATCTAGGCAGACGAAATTGTCACTAAAGGTGCACACCTGTCGATCGGGTATCATCGGCTGACTTTGAAATTAAACCCAAACCGGTGACATTTGTCTCTCTCATATAGTACAACTTTACTGACATCTGTTGAGACACTATAAACTTAATGTAACTACCTACACTAATGACATCTGTTAAGATACATTGAAAGAACATACATATTCGTTTACACTACAGTCACTACAATAAATGCAGGATTCTCATTTTTTTTAATTTATGTTTCATAAATATATTGTTTTATTAAATTTTAGAGGGATCAAATAAACGTAAAATACCGTAATACGTAAACGTAATACGTAATGGAGATTAAAATAGCAACCATAAATAATGCAATATGCAGTGTTTCTAATGGTTCCATGCCAACTGAAAATAAAGTCAACTCAACACCTCCTTGAAAAATTAGCCGATAACCCTTACTATATATATATACATATTTTAACACTTTTATGACTTATCTGAGATGGTTCTGAGTTGGTTTTATTGCGAGTTGTCAAAGACTTATCCTCTCCAAGCATAACTTTCTTATAAAAGTGTGAATTGACATGCCAACTATATTATTGTACATGTTTTTTTAAATAATAAAAACTTACCAATTATATTTAGGTACATATTTTATCGCCTGTCTGAGCAAGCAGTTTCAAATTTGAAAATGACAAATGAATTCAAATCAAAGTTTTGTTTTAAAAACGTGTGATGTCATGCACAATAAGCACAACATCCCAGACATCCAAAATTAATACCCATGTTTGACATAGACTGTATCAATGATGTTTGATGTGTTTTATTTTCTGATGGGCGGTACAATAAAGAGTACAAGGATATGATTAGGATATATCACAGGCAATGCAAGAATGTTGATATTCAATATAAGGGTGTCAGAGTCTAAAAAGGTAAGTCACTTGGTGAATCCTGAGTCCTGAGTAATTTCTCTCTATAATAAATAGTACAAGGATATGATTAGTATATATCATACATAGGCATTGCAAGAATGTTGATATTTAATTTAAGGGTGTCAGAGTCTAAAAAGGTAAGTCACTTGGTGGATCCTGAGTCCTGAGTAATGTCTCTCTATAATAAATAATACAAGGATATGATTATGATATATTAAGTCACTTATTTGATGCAGAGTAATTTCTATCTTCGGTTTGTCTGCAAGAATCTGCTGCGTTATTGTAACTACTTGCTGGTGTTATTATTTCACCAGAAAGCGATGAATATTCATTAACAACCTCTTCTCATTAATACAACGTCACGTGGTCTGCGCTGGATGAGGGTTGTAGGTGTTGTCACGTGACCGAGACCCCTGCAACTTCTTTTTAGTCACCGGTACAAAGTGAACCGAAAGTGTGGGATCTTTAAATTTGTGATTTCTTTTATTTGTTCTGATTAAGAGTTTTCTGTGCTAATTTTCATGCATATCTCAGGCCTATTTGACGTTCGTCTTACTCGTCGTTGTGATCAAATTGACTATTGGTGCCATTTGTTCTCGTCAATTATAATATAAATAGTTCAATGCGCATGCATATCGCTTCATAGATCACCACACAATCTCACACCCACAAACGCCTTCACACCACACATACATTACACACATCACCTGATATACTAAATGCACCTACCATAAATAAGACTAAGGTGACTGGACAACTCGGAATGAAACCAACTCAGATAAGTCATTTAGAGTGATAAAAAAAATATATATATAAAAAATTGGTTAAATAGGTTACATTAGGTTAGGGTTATCGTCTAATTTTAAATTATTTTTTTCATAGCTTTTAATGACTTTTCAAGGAGGTGTTGAGTTGACTTTATTCCCAGTTGGCATGAAACCAAATAAGACATTACAAGAAAACATGATATTGCAGTGCAAGCAGAATGAGAAGAACATGAAGAACGAGAACTACGGGAAAATATTGAAGAGCAAGGAGAGGATAAAGCGGAAGATGTGCATAAATAGAAAACTATCGATGATTAGATGGATTAAGGTTGAATCGCCCCGACCTAAAACATTGTTATCAAAAATACTAATTTCGTTTGTGGGTCTGTCTGTGAATGTAAATCTGGTCGAATGATCTGGAATTTACAGCGATAAAGTACCTACTTCCCTTAATATAATATTTTAATAGAAAGTTATTTTTATTTTTCATCTAGAACAGAAAGGCTATTCCCTAAAATTTGTGATAAGAGATCGTTCTCCCGCGAGAAGTGCTGTCAGATTTGTGTGATTTTCTACAGCTGTTAAATGAATGAATAATCATGCATACTTGCAGGAATTCGTGTTTAAAACGACCCAAACTAAAAAACGTGACAGCTCACAGCTGAAATTTTGACATCGGCCGATAGAAAAAGCACATAACAGCCTTATTAAATCACACAAATCTGACAGCACTTCTCACGGGAGAATGACCTCTTATCACAAATTTTAGGGAATAGCCTTTCTGATGCTGTTTTGTCAGGGTCTCCCATGTGGAGCAAATATACAAAAAAAGAATAACCAACAACTAATAGTGCTAGAAATATTAATTGATTGAACAAAACGTATAATACATGAAATTTGTTGGTAAGGGTAATTCTTTATATAAAATAATTTTTTTTGTTAAATAAAAACCGAATATAGATACACGATTTGAATACATTGAACTTGTCCGCATTTTGGAGGTATTATTTTTGGACGGAACACCGTGTAACGTCATCTATTCTGTCTTCTCTTTGCACATTCTTTACTACTTCATTATTTTAACAGATATTCAAACACCCTCAGACACAGACAGTCTCCCCCTTCATCATAATGAATAATAATAATAAATTTTTTTATTTTTTATTTTATTTATTCATACACGCCTTGAAGGCTTTTACAGAATCACATTATTCAAGTTACACATGTTATTCAGGAGTATAATTGTAAGATTGAAGTATATAACATTATAAACTGTACTTTAAGGATACAAACAGGTTTAATATGTACATAGGTATGTAGTTTCGTTATCATTAAAATTGTGCAAAGGAGTTAAAAAGTTTACATAGTGTAATAATGGTAAAACAGAAGAGTGCTTAAGATACTTAAAAGTAGTTATTGAGGAACGTTTGATTTTTGATTTGATCATTTGTTGCATTATTAATGCATAGTCAGCTCTATTTTATTACTAACTATTGATTTTAATACGAAAAATATGAATACATTAATATTACTAATTATTGGGACCTGTAGAGCTAATGAACGGAGAGAGGAGCGTCATGAGAAAATGTTTCGAAAGTGAAGAAGTCGGGAACGTCCAAGGAAGACATGGGATGCCCAAATGAATCAAATACTTGAATGTCGAAGGTCATAATAACAGAATAATAATAAAAATATATGTATATATAAATGATGCATATGTATAATGAGATTGAAACAAGAAGCGTGTGTTAATACAAAGTATTGTGGCGGTCCATCCTCTCTCCTACCCCCCATTTTGTTTTCGTAAATGAATGAATTAAAATTTTGGAAGTTGAAATTAACCCACTTCCCAACATTCGATCGAGCTGAAACTCAGCAGATAGACTCGTTGTCGAAGACGGTGCATTTTATCTTATTTTTGTGGCACTCACGCATTTCCCTGAAAATGTCTACTAGCTGGCCCCAGAGATGGCTCAAAATAGAAAATAGATGTATTATTAGTAAACAAAAAAACTTTGTTTTTATTGCGGGTTAATTTTTTACGGAAGGCGTATTGCGCTGCCTCCTACCGTTGACAAAGTTTCAGCAATGTCCATTATCAGGGTAGGGGCTTTTCTCAGACGATTAAGAGTTGAACGATTTGATCCATTTTCGGAGAGAACGCCATCTGACTGCTGACAATCCAAAAGTGGCTTTTTAAAAATTACTTCATATTCCATCCGATCAATTCCCCAATCTTCCTTCGGATTGTTTTTTTGCTATTGGTCTAACATTCTTTCAGAAATTTCCTACAATAACCGTAAAAAAATAACACTTCTTTTAATTTGTATAGACTTCCAACTCAAACCAAATTTAAGAACTGTCAAAACTTTATGAGGAATAATAATATTTGGATGATTTGTATAGCGCCTTTTTTGTGAAAAATCACCTCAAGGCGCTGTACAAATTAATGAAATATTTCTACAATGCTCTATCATACCTCTAACTATTTAAAAAAATATATGGTTAATATATTGCATCTGTCTGATCATCGATGTATATGTACAATGCATTGCATATTTCATACAATGCATTTGACCAATGAACTTGATGTTGCGTTAATATGTATAAAATGTACATCTTCATATTTACTTCATAGGGAAGTCAGTTGCGATTAACACTAGTTATTATTTATTAGAGAAATTTAGATATCCACAGTTTGCACGCAGAGGCAGTGTTAGTTGTAATTTTAATCTTTGACTGTGGTTACGATATCACGTACGGAAATCTAGCATATTTTACAATAATAAGTAGACCAGCGGATTTCTAAGATTATCTGAAAACGGTTCTAATAAATCCAACAATTTCTGCAATTATAATTTTAAAATTGGCAAAAATATCAGAACGTGTTGTGCCAGTGAAACTGACACCGAGCTCCGTGGCAATTTGTCGCTTTGTCGTGACTTTGCTTGAGAATGACCTTTGTAATAATGCCTATACGACAATACGACAATTAATCAAAACCTCAAAAGCACCGACAATAAACAATTAGTCGTTTAATCAAGCCGTTGTCACTGCTAGGTTTGGATTAAAAAATAATGTTAATGAAAATATTTTTGCAACAGCTCAAAGACAAGCATTCTAACGATTCTAACTAACCAAACATCACGGCGTTTACTGCAGAGACGGGCAAAGAGGACAGACCGCCGCCCAACTCTGTCTTGGCACACACACCTTGCTTTATTTACTTTCAAACTTTGGATCGTGCTTACCTACTCTTAATTATTCTGAATCGGGATATAAAAACAATAATTTTTATTGTATTCCGTGCTGTGTGCAGGGGTTTTTCAATGCAATGTAGTCTGCATTTGCATAGCATACACAACAAAATATATAAAGAAATGAGATCCCTGAAGCGTATGTGTAATAAAACCATTATTCGCAAAGAATATAAGGCAGGTGTAACTGTAATAAGAAAGATTGACACAGGACACTACCTCAGATGGTTTGGGCATAAAGAGCGAATTTACAAAGAACGGAGTGTAAGGAGAATACATGACGCAAATTTTAATGGTAGAAGAAATCGGGGACGCCCTATGGCACGATCAAGAGAATCAAATACTTGAGTCGGACCAGAATAATAGAAAAGTATTTATGAGACGATGCATGAATATGAATGACGCAAGGAGTGTACGCAAATGCCGAGTTTGTTTGACGGTCTGTCCTTTCTGCCTACTACAGCGAAACAGCTTGATAGTTTTTTTTTTTTTTTGTTGTTATTGTTTTTGGGGTGTTATGCCGTGTTTCGCTACCTCCTTCTTTAGCCAACGTTTCGGACAGCGTTACAGGGTCCATAATACTTTTTGGCCGTGAAAACCCAAAAAACATACCTGAGCTTGATAGTTAGTTGGGAAGGAATGAAATCAACATTATACAACAAATAAAATTAAAACGTATAGATGCTTATAAATTAAATATAAATTAAATTAAATATAAATTAATTATAAATTAAAACGTATAGATATTAAACGTATAGAATATCAAAAAAGTTAACAGGATGAATAAAAAATATATTTGTATTCAAAAATGGTGACTTGAATCACGCAACTTCCAACACGTCTTTAGAAAAGTTATTAAAAGTGAAATAATAAAAATAAAATAAATAAAAAAACTTGTTTAAATAGGTTACGTTAGGTTAGGTTATGCGCTGTTTAAAAAAATCATAACTTTTAAAGGCTTTTCAAAGGGGTGTTGAAATTGCACAATTCTTAGTTGTCATGGAACAAAAAAAATTAAAGTGACTTTTATTTTATAACATTACAATGTGAGTTACTCTTATGGAAATTTTTGACGCATTTTTTTTGTAGTGGGGTACGAGTATTTCGTGAATTCAATACAATAATACCTTGCACAGGGAAGTGGCCGCGTTATGCCCATTACAGCATAAAGACAATTTGCTCTACCTGATGTAAATATTTGGCTGGCACTGCACGGGTGCCGAAATAATTAATCGACAAAATTTCACGTATTTTTTTTTTTTGATTTCATGACAACATTTGAATTTCTTCTACTGCCATCATAATATGCCGAAATATCGCCACAAATTTTGATTCCCATCTAACCATTTCAATTTGTTCATTCCGCGTATCAAGTTATTTTATTTCGCAAATCATTCCAATGGTTCGGCCCTTGCACGTTGCAATCCCACGATCGATACATCCCCAACACTTGTTTTTTTATAATGTCGGTAAATCAACACTCCGCCAGGTAGAGGTGGAAGGTTGCCTTCCGATTAATCGTTACGCCACGTGCGACCAACTGCACGTGCGTGGCACGGGCCCCAACGACCCGACACCCCAGCTTAATTGCCGTTCAATTAAAAGAATAAACCTTTCGATTGTGCGACGTCATGGTCATTGGTGCAATTAATAATGATTAATCAAGAGTTAAAAATAAAACACGTTTTTTTGTTGTGAAAAATCATCTTTCGCCACTCAGGTTAATTTGTTCGGTTTTCGGAAAAACTCATTACGTCTCATAGAAACCGTTGTCTCCCTTGCTTTCATGGTTAGAAATATGATCTAAATGGTGTTAGAAAGAGAAAACACCACACTTTATGTTCAAATCTAATTAAAATGTACACCTTTCTGAATCCAATGTTTCCAACCGCGATTTGGAGATATATTTTTTACATAAAACATCAAAAAAGTGAGTTGACGATATCGTTTATTTTACATTTACCCAATGAAAAATGTGTGTTTTTATTTTTTCGTTATAAGTCGTTTTATTTAGAAAAAACCTATTTTTTAACAGCGCCAGAACTTTTTTTTGAATCCGTACAGATTATCGACGAAAATATCTAATTTTGCACATTCTATCTTGTTACATAGTCGACACGTCTGGGTCAGAGGGCTAAAGTAGGCGATATAATTTTTAAATGTATTTATGTGAAAAATGTTATGGCGTCTTAAACAATGGGAATAGGGGACATTTAGTTAAATACTGCTGAGACGTAATGCAGTATCAAGATGGCCGTGAATAATTTTATGTAAACATATTAGATCAATCAATTGCCTTCAAGTTTTAAGTGTATCAATCTTGAAGTAATTATGACGTACGTCGTATGATCTAAGATGGTCGCGTAGTCCACATTTGAAGGATAATATTCTTAGTATTTTTTTTAACTGATTACATATATCACCATCAATACATCATCCAAACAAATGAACACGCATCCAAAAACTGTTTTTTACTGCAATATAAAGTCATATTTACTAATTTGTTTCCCTTTTTTGTTTCAGGTGAGGGTATCTTTCATTTGATTCTCATGGTCAAGGGTAAGTCAGTTTTTTTTCGAAATTAGAATATCACAAACAAAAAAGATACTTCAGCTACCAGGCCCCAAGACGCCATTAGGTCTTGTATCTTGTCAGGGTGTCGACCTATTGGACGTTATTCATTGCTTCACGGTAATAAACCTTCCAAATTGCTTGTCAATCACCCCGCTTCGGCTTATTGACAAATATCTTATTGCAAACATCCCTTGTTAGCCTAAGAAACCAGAGACCCTCCTAACCAACCCCATTTTTTACTTCGGAGGGTGCGAGCCCCGCACCCCTCGTAATGGGGTATAAATCAAATATCACCCTCTGGTAATAAGGCTCCTAGACGGTCGAAATTCGAGTTATTTTCTGGGCCTTTGAGAATCCAATCGCATTGTACTTCGGTCATAAATCACGACAAGTATCACATGGTTTGTTTTGCTTGGGGTTTGGGCAGTCCGAAAAAACTGGGCCTACCTGGGGAACAAAAATAAGGTATACGACGAGTGTGCACTCATTCATGTTTACATTTTCGGAGTGTATGGATCCATTAGTAAACTCATATACTTAGTTGCTAAATGTCACAGGGGGTAGATAGATAATATTTTTGACCATCTGAGCGTCCCTTTCTTAATCTTATTCATTACGCTTACATCAGCCATGCATTCTTTGCGGATCTTCACATTTCTCAAACGATCATACATGGTTTTACCACACATACGTGTTAGGGATATCATTTCTACAGCATTCAGTCTACTTTCATCCTTTCTCTGCCAGTTCCATGCCTCACTGCCATACGTCAGGGTAGGTACCAGCACTCCATTATGGACGGCTAGCTTCGCTTCTTTTGACAGTTTTTTGTCTTTTGGAGTTACCGGCATTTACCCTTGTTTCGATATCTCTATCAGTCTTCCCATCTCTCGTAAACATACTTCCCAAATACACACACTCATCCACCTACTCCAAGTATTCATCATTCACAATTATGTTGCACATTGTTTTCGTACTCTCTCTTTCAAACACCATTACTTTAGACTTACTTACATTCATCATAAACTCATTCTTCATACATACTTCGTTCATCCTAGTTTGGGCACGTAGAGCAAATGAATGAGGAAAGGAGTGTAAGGAGAATATATGACGCAAATGTGAATGATAGACGAAGTCGGGGACGCTCGAGGAAGACATGGCACGACCAAGTGAATCAGATACTTGAGTCGGGCGATGTCAAGAGTCAGAATAATAAAAGAGCATGTATGAGACGATGTATGAATGTGAACGAAGCAAGGAGTGTGTGCCAAGATCGAGTTGTTTGGCGGTCCGTCCTCTCTGCCTACCCCTGCGGGGAAACGGCATGATGGTTAGTTAGTTAGTTAGTTATATTTTTGATGGTAACATTTTCAATGACACAGTGCGTGTCACCTCTTGGTTAATAATATGTCTAAATACAAGTTTAAGAATGATCTCCACTACACTAATACTCTAGTATTAAAAAAATTGGTTTAGAATTGTTTTACTTAGTGTAACGCCCACATATCATGAAATACAGTTTTGATGAATGAATATTAGAATATTGTTAGCTCGAGATTACCTGCCCTTGCTTCCTTGTCAAGGCCAAAATTATTATCATTATTTATTTTTGGGGTGTTATGCCGTGTTGCGCTACCTCCTTCTTTAGCCAACGTTTCGGACAGCGTTACAGTGTCCGTCATGTGTAATTGTGATGATGGACACTGTAACGCTGTCCGAAACGTTGGCTAAAGAAGGAGGTAGCGCAACACGGCAAAACACCCCAAAAATAAATAATGAAAATTCTTTTGGCCATGAAAATCTAAAAACAGTTTTTTATGTTATGTTCAGAAATTTTGTATTTGGATTTTATTTTCAACGGAAATATGTTGACCTCCTCTCAAAATACGCTCGTTTCTTGGGGGTTTTTAATGAGTAGGTATCTTTGTTAAGTTTCGTCACCAGAAACAGGTGATAGTCACTGTTCTTACAAGTCTTGCTCACCTCCTATTGTTACTCGAGAGCAATAAATGTCACTCAGAGTTACACTCTGCGGTCGTCAGCTGCTCGGCTTTTCTGAACTCCTGTTCTTCGATAATTAATTTAAGCCATTTACGGGAGGCTGAGGAATGTCACCGCCATCGCTACTTCTCCTTCTTTAGTACCCGCTGCAAAGTAACGTTATCCACCGCAAATAATACGAGCTGCGAACTGCAATGCTAGCTGTTAGTTGTAGTCGTTGACTGCTATTCTAACAATACCACAACACAACAAGTACGCCATTTCTTTGACAAGTGAGTACTGCCTACTTCCTGCTATGTCTTGTCTTCAACGCCGTCAACTAGTTAACTTTTATGAAGAAATTCCATTGGATGAGGATAGCTTGATAGAGCATTGTCATAATTGAAATCCGTTTAATGTACGCACAGTAAAGTCATAGCATATGAGAATCAGTTGTTTTAATAAATAAATAGGATCAATTATGTCTCTGAGTTATTATAGAATTGTTAAGTTTCAAATAGGTAATCGCTTAAGGAACATTTGACAATGACCGGATGTAGGTTAGGTACTACCATCATGTTATTTCAACTCGATAAAAAGTTGTATAATATTTAATTAATTACTTATAAAATCTTTCCATCGATTATATACAGGGTGTTAAGGGACGTACTTGACTTACTTTAACCAATGATTCCTGAAATTATTTGGAGTAAAAAATGTAAATGAAATTTTGGTCTCCGGTGACTTTTTTTGATGATTTTTTTTTTTTCACAAAATTTTTCTTCAAAAAATTTTTCTTCAAAATCAAACAAATGTATTTTTCCGCATGCCGTCACTGGTCACTCCGCCGAGTAGTCGACCCACCCCTTACCCCGCCTCCAACTGTCCAACACATACCATTTTTTTATGCTTTTGTAAAAAAAAAACATCAAAAATGTCACCGGAGACAAAAATTTTATTTACATATTTTCCTCCAAATAATGTCAGGAATCACTGGTTAAAGTAAGTCAAGTACGTCCCTTAACACCCTGTATATACGTATGTTTTTAATTGACCCAAAAATATAACTAAATGTACAGTTTTAATGTTTAACACATAACTTTGTTTACACCATTATATTATATATTAATATATATTGATCTAATAATAATAATTTAATAGTATCTTAATTAATCTCTTATCCTGACGAAGAAAATACTGCCTTTGAAACTTGTCGATAATGTCAATAATACAGTGGTGTTTACAAAGTTATTTGTTTTCTCATTAAATCAATAATGACGCCACAAAGTGTATTTGCGAAGTTTGAAGAAGTAAATGTACAGTGATTGCCCACTCTTGGGATTCGATTAAAATCGTTTTTAAACAACCTGATTTTGTCCTGATGATAGACACTGTAACGCTGTCCGAAACGTTGGCTAAAGAAGGAGGTAGCGCAACACGGCATAACACCCCAAAAATAAATAACGAAAAAAAAAACTTGATTATGGAACACATTGATTTATCATTGGAGAAGAAGATAACACTTATAATCTAAATGAAAATATGAAAGAGAACAAGACACAGAAAAATATAAAAAGACAATGGTCGCAACTGGGATTCGAACCCAGACCTCTCGTCTAACCGGGACGTGCGCGTTATCCAATTTCGCTATTGCCACCTTCTGTCAAACCGTCATATTTGTCAATCTCATATTTCAAATATTTAGAATCAACAATATTATCTTCAACATTGATTTATATTGTTTTATTGTCCATAATAATAGGTAATAATATATTCAGATAATATGTTAAATTACTGCAAAATTGGAAAAACTTCGATGCGCTTTACTTTTCAACAGCCACCGTGGCTATTTCTACCGATATGATAGTTTGTCGATTCACATTAAACTAGTCTATCGACGTCTGTCAAGATATCGGTAAAATATTTACATACATTACTGAGAAAAGGTCAGTCAAAGTTGGAGTAATCGAACGCTATTTGTGAGCAACCATAGTCTAGTTAACCCTACATAATTAAATTTGTAATAATACACTATTTATGGATTTATTTCAGTGCAGAAATTCTGGGACTAACTACCATATGTATTCCTCTTTGCCCAGAATACTAATGGAGGGAAACAATTATACCAAGTCAGTGGACATCTTCAATTTATCTTTGAATAAATATAAAATATTGTTATTGAGGCAGTTCAGTTATGTACAATAAAATGTTTTTTTCTAACTATGCTGTATATGTAAAAGCCCCGAAAAAGGGCGTTTATTAATAAATAAATAAATAAATAAATAATCTTCATAGTATCGTTTTACACTGTTCTTGCAAAAATATTATCTCATTTTTACTACTATTTTGATTCTATTCGTGCGCTTCGTAAAAATTTCAAAGTTTGCCATGCAACAAAATAAGGTAATCAATTTGATATTATGTTTCCCGCATTAAGTGCGGTTTTCCTATAAAACGGGTTGGATGCATTGTTCGACGTTAGCATTTAATTAAATTAATTTCTTAATATTCCAGTGCTTACGTTTAATTATACTGGGTGTTCCTCGCATGCGCTATTTCGTATGCATGCTACAACATACAGTATTATTTATTATTATAATAATTTCGAAACATAGTCCCTTCAGCACAGGATCTCCTAGTGAGAAGGACTACGAATGTAATATACATCTATTTTATATATACATATATATAACATGTATTTTCTATAAATGTAAAAATTAAAATTTAGTAACTAAATAAAAAAAGTTCGCGTAAAGTCCATATTGTAAAAGTTTTATATGCTTACTAGAGAATACAATCCCGAGCATGTTTTTAAATCCCGGGATTACGGGATTTTCGATGCATAATCCCGGGATCCCGGTACTATCCCGGGATTAGGAAATGTGGTTAATAATTGGGATAAAATAAAATAAAAGCATAGATAGTAAATTCTTAAACATTATTTATTAATATTGTTTGTTACACAAGACATCTTATCTTTACTATCTATGCTAATATTATAAATGCGAGCCAGTGTGTTTGTTTGTTACGCTTTCACGCCTAAACCATTAAATCGATTTCAATAATTCTTTCAGCAATAGAAATCTACATTATATGCGAGTAATATAGGCTGTGTATAATGGTAAACTCTGGCGTTATGATATTATAAATATTATATTATTTATTATATTATTTATTGTCCCTTACAAAAGCGAGTTATTGATAACGTCAGATGAAAAGCAAAAAAAATCGTTGACTTGGTACTATGTTGATATATTTTGCGGGAAATTTTATTTCAGGCGTCGTAGTTATATCTTTAAAATAAAAATGAATCTCCGAAATGTTTGTACGCGCATAACTTCCGAACAAGTCAAGGAGCAACGGATTACGGAATGCAAACTAGGCCTGATCGTGGCAATCCCGAAAATCCCGAGATTAGCCAAAGGGCAGTCCGGTATTTTCGGGATCGAAAATGGGCCGGGATCCGGATTCCGGGATTGTATTCTCTAATGCTTGCCCATGGGGTTTGAATTGTGTTGTTGCCACGCCACTGTTTCGTTAAACTATCAATTTGATATCGACTGTGCGTTCAGTGAAACAATGAATGTTCTGTAAAGTTTCTCTGACATCTATTGAAGATACTTCAACTCTACAGCATCCCACATGTTTCATTCAAAGCTCCTGTTGCAATCTATAAATGAACTTCCTCTCCATTGTGATGTACAAGTATAAATTGGGTCAGAAATATTGATTGCCCGACTACCCACATTAATAATTGACACATCTAGACCGAGCAGTATCAGGATAACATCATAATGAAGACCAGGTAACCACACAGACGCGGGTGTTTTGGTATCCTGCATCAGTTGTTTATTAATGTTGAGAATTCTGGAGCAAGTTTACCCCCTTACCTTGCTGGACCCCTTGTACAAAATCAAGATTTGTAATGCGCATGAAACTTTGATATGGCAATTTAAATGTCCTAATCATGATCATAGTGTATTAACTCTGTTTTCTATTTGAGTTTATGTCGAACAATAGCCAAAAAGATACGACAAAGACACAAGATACAAAATCACGATGGTCAGACAATTCCAAAAAGTTTTTTTTATGTATTTATTTAAACGTATCTACTATTGTTTTTTTTACAGAAATTGTTATTATACAAAAGACATCATATTCAACGGTAATTTGATTAAGAATAGTGAAATAATTTAAAGAATTACAGATAACACCATATTTGTGTCGGTCATGGGGTAGTCAAAAAACATAAAAGTACTACGGTACAGCGTGTTTATTTATTATTAGTGTGATCTGGAGAATATTTTGAGCGATTACCCATAGATAGCATTTGGAAACACGACTCGTTGAAAGAGAGCAAAATTCTCGGCGATTTTCTAAAAAAGCGTTTAAAGAAACACTGTGAATTTTTTCATACATATAACTTATAAAATAACTGAAAAATACGTATTTATAATAATTTTCGGAGCATACTTTGCGATTTTTTTCTTTCGAGGGAATTTTATATAATTGCCGTTTCGTGGAGAGGAATGTATTTACAAGTCCGGTCAATATAAACATTGCAAATAGCACAAATTCCGACAGAGCTTACATTTGGTAGAGACCTTGCGTACACCATTACACCGAAAATCCCCATCGATCACTTGCCCGCTAAAATATTTATTTAAGGTCAAAGGTAAAAATTTTCGGTTTTTTGGATTTTTCTCATAAACGGTAAGTTATATCAAAAATATATCGGGATTTTTTCATGGAACGACGGAAAAGTGAGGTGACTTTAACGTTTATAAAATATTTTTCTAATAAAATATGTATGCGTTTTCGTTTTTTTTTTTATCAGTAATTATAGTTAGAGAAACGTAAGATGAGCCATTTTTAAAACTTTTTTATGTTTGCGTGCAAAATTTTTATATTTCAAAAATTAAGTATATTTTTATTTCGATTTATAAAAATTTTAAAGCATATTTTATCACCTTTCAAAAACAGTTTTTAGTTTTTAGATACGTTCAGAAATATTCGATTTTATTGTAAGGCGGAAATATTTTGACGGTATGGAATTCGAGAACGCATCGATAAAAATGAAGATTAAGCCTTTAATAATAATATCAATCAATAATTCTGTCACTCATCCGAAACCGTCTGATATTTCATTTATTATTGCCATTTTACTCGCAGCCCGACTGTTTATATAATCCGCCGTAACTTGTGATAATATTAAATTCCATCCCTTGGCAAGATACTAATCTATTAGAATTTCCCCGGGATTTGGTTCGGTTCTCCGCTAATATTATTTATTCCGCGCCGCTCCGCCGTTGTTATTATATACTATATATCATTATTATTATTTATTTCTCGTCTCTGACAGGGGATAGAGAGCATCAGGTTTTGTGGAATATTTCCTTGGAAATCCACGGATTAGTCGGATGACGCGCATAATCTTAAATCTTCCTTGTGAGCGAGTCGTGTTAAAACGAATGATTCATTATTTTCTGTACCGCGTTGCACCTGGTTTTCGGTTTACCGGAAATTTTGTTTGAGAAGGCATCAATCATGTAGGTCGCTGCTTTAAAAATATTGTAATAATTATTTATTTATATTTTACGTCCATAAAGGCTTTTACAAACATTTTAAGTAAGTATATATAATAATTTAGTGGACCAGATTTTTTTAAAGAAATTATAAAATAAAATCCTTGCAGAAGAATAATAAAAGCTATTATTAGTATTTTAATAAGAAGTATGTTATTATAGACTTCTTATTACTAAAATACGTGCAGTTAATGACAACTACTATTTTTGAGAAAGTATTGCTTTCCAACTAAAGAAGAATGTTAGATTTATAACGTTATATATTTTGTTAGAAAGCACTCACTTTACGGTTTGACCTATTAACTGAAATAAAACAATAACTTTGTAACCACGATTTATTTATTTATTTTTTTTTAATACCGACCGGGTTCGCTTAACACAAGCATCTTCGGGGTATAAAAATAAACGGATTAATTTTGTAAATAAACAGTTTAATAAACAGATTAATTTTATACCCTGAAGATGCTTGTGTTAAGCGAAACCGGTGGGTGTTAAAAATATGTATAAATAAATCGTGGTTGCAAACTAAGTAATTGTTTTTTTAATTGAAATATATTATTGTATTAAATTATTCTCGGGCAAGTTTTATTTATTATAATTAACTCCCAAAAAATGCACACATGTTAGTGGCCTATTTATTTTAATACGCAACGCAAATAAATAAAGCAGCACATATCCGTACAAGATATTTGCTTTACCATTTGATTAAAAAAATCAGTTTGGTTAGGTATTTTGACATCAAATCCAAATTAAAGTTTTATGTTAAATAGTTAATAATTTAAAATATATATAAAAAAGGCCGCGCAGATTCCTCTAGATTAAAGAAGGTTTCTTATTTTTGTTTAATAAATTATTTGATAATTTAACAAATTATTTTTCTTATAACTTGTTGAACTTGAAAAAAATGCTTTCGAAAAATAGGAACACAAGAAAAATCGCTAACATCTGAAAATTTTAACATAACTTCTATTCACAGTCTATTAACGGAAAACCTTTTTGAGCGGAGAAACAGCATTATGTCTAGGAGGCGGAATGCGGAGGCAAAACGATAATTCCAGAGCCGCTAATTATTAAAGGCAAAACAATTAAACTATCGTTATTTGACCGGTCAATTTGTTTTATGGTGCTAACATAGGGACTTAGCTATAAAAGATCATTTGATTTTGGCCTATTTCAGCATGTCGCTCGCCATACATTCCCAATGTTTTTTTCTCCGCCAGCCGCCTACTAATTATGACTCATGATTAGCAGTGATTTATATAATAACTTAGTTATTTGTATAATAATCCGATTGAAAATTTTCCAATATCTTTCTGAATATTATTCAGTAAGAAATATCCAGTTTCAAAGATTCGAGCCTATTAGTGTAAGATTTTCGTGTATGAAATTCTAAAAAATAATTATAATCGGCAACAACAATAACAACAATTTTAACAACAACGAACTTATTTTTCAATCTTAATCCTCTAACAAAAAAAAATCACAAGTTACCACAGATCACGATATTTCATGCCATGTAGTCATGTCATAGGATATCCGGGTTCGAACTAAATCGAGTAATAGTTTTTTATTGGCTTCGATTCGCACAATAATTTGGCAATTAGTGCCAAATTCGTCCCAACAAATCAACGGCAACGATCAAAAATAGACGTACCGTTATTTCTCTTTTCTGTATCTCGCTAACAAATGACGGTCCGCGGTTCTCGCCCGAGTTGAAGTGAATGATTGCCACACTGAGCCGTTGGCCGATTTAATGGACCTTTAATGGCCTGGCAACATTACGAAAAATCCGCATAATACTTATTTAATTGTTCCGACTTTAAATTCATGATTTCCTGTGGTAACGCTGAAATCTAGGCGAACGTCTACTAAAAACTCCGCCGAATCACTCCATCTGTTACGTTTCGTATCTCAGTCGTCTGAATGGTATATCAAAAAGATAAATTGGTTTAAAATTGCAATTATAGAGCCCCTGAGTGATTTATATTTTAACTCGTAGCTTAATTGAAGCGCATACTTATTAATAACCTCTCCAAATTCCACACGCTGTAAAGGGATCGCCTTCATTGGCTTCGATGCCCTGAAAGAATAGAGTTCAAGATCTGCTTAATGACCTTCAGAGCATTGCAAGGAATGGCGCCAGCCTATATATCGGAACTATGTGTCCGACAAAACTTAAGCGATAGCAACTTACTCTAAGGTCAGCAGATCTAGATATTACCAATCGTTTAATCGATCTTTCTAGGTCAAATCGAGCCGTTTACTATGATCGATCTTTTCGTGTAACTGGCCCACTCATTTGGAATAAACTTCCCTCAGCTCTTACTAATATCCAGAACTTGGCTGAATTTAAATGGGCTTTAAAAACAAATTTATTTAAAAAATCATACCTTTCATGAATCTTAACTCCTTTTCAATATAATCTAATAAGCCATGTTTCTCGAGTTTCCGGAAATTGTTTGGTTTCGGGTTACCTCCTTACTGTACTTTTATGTTTAATGTTCACTCTGAATTTTTCTTATTTCTAAACGTAAACTGCCTCCTAATCTATATTGTATTTAACTTTTAATGATTCTTGTTTAAGGACATCGTTATTGTTTAGCATTATCTATTGTCCTGTGCCAAAACAACACCGTTGTTTGAATACACTGTATATTCTTTGTTTCATATTTTTTTATCAATTTTTATAAGGACTCGTAAGGAACACTATAGGATTACTCTTAAGTTTATTATAGCTAAGCGCACGTGAAATGAAATTACACAAAACTGCGCTATATAATACTAGGTTATTATTATTATTATCATTAAGAAAAATATTTTTTCATTGGTTGGTACATTCCAATTCCATATTTTTACTTTTGTGTACATTAATTAGCTCCACACAGGAGAGAGGAAGATATGAGAAGGAAAAATATGTGAGGGATGGGTAGGAAACTGGAGATCAGTTTGTGCAGGAGTGACGGATATTTGAATTAAATTTATCACTCTCACTGCAGTGCAGTGCAAGGCGATCGGTTGAGAGAGTCCTGCGGGAGAGGTAAAATGGTTGCTTATCCAATGAATTATCCCCATGTCAGCGGTACCCATATCCGACCCTCAAATTATTAAATTTATAAAAAACATAAATTTATAAATACATAATGGGAAAGGCCAAACGAATAAATTAAAATATTATTTTTTATAATAAAAATGTTTTTTTTTTTTTAAGTTTTGCAGTTCATTGGCCTTTTATTTTGCACAATAAATTGTACGTCTCTCTCGTTCAAGCACGAACAGTTTTTGCACAAAAGGAAGACCTTGAATTTCGTTGAAGTTTTGCCGTCATATTTTATTAGGTTTTATTTTAACACGCAAACTGTGCTTTTAAATAATAAATTAATTTCTCTCTTGATACTGACATTTATTACAATATTCCCTCGCCTTTGAACTGCAGTCACTACCCTTTCCTTCAAGTTTTTTTTTATACAACCCTTGTCTGCGTTCTAAGAAAAACAGCCCCGAGCATTCGTCATTATTACCTACCCTCTTTGTAAACTTACAAACAGCTGTTAATAGCAAGCAAAGTGCATGCACTTTCTCAAAAATGTTCTCGTGTTTTTTTAACACACGCTTCTCTACTTCAATGACGGGTTGTTTTTTCTTTATTTTTTACTTTGGACCTGTACTTCTTTTAGCAGGGTGGGTTTGATGTTGCAGAGAGTCATTAGACTAAATGGCACTGTAACGACTAGACTAGGTGCATCGGTAGACATCTAAAGTGCTACTGAAAACGCACTGTTTCACACTCGAGACTTATGTGCATATCCTCCAGACAGATCTTGTACGTACAAAGTACTAAAATTTAAACATGCCGTAATCATCAAAACATTCGACGTATGGAGTAATTTATTCATTAATTTACTAATCCGTTGAATGGTGTGACCACCTTAGTACTCAGGTGCAATTGACAATAATAGTTTTTTTGGTATGTTTTATTGATTTGTACGGTTCATATAGTATGCGTGTAAGATTTAAAAAAATAATAGTATGAATTCCATTAATCTCTTTAAACAACTTTCTTAGCAAAAGTGCCTTGAATTATTTATTCCACGTGTGACAATCTCGAATTATTTATTCCACGTGTGACAATCTCGAATTATTTATACCACGTGTGACAATCTCGAATTATTTATTCCACGTGTGACAATCTCGAATTATTTATTCATTTTATTATTGACATTATCCAATATGGCAGTACATACGTACTCTCTGTACGTACACATAGTATGTCAAAATAATATCGTGTATATTAAGGAATTTTATTATGCCACTTTCATATTTTTTTTTACATTGACTCCACACAAGAGGCCCTGAGAAAAAAAAAATAACTCGGGACGTATTTCATCTTTGGGGAAGCTGTGTAGAGGGTATTTTTGGGGAAAGGAAGAAGAGGAAGTTTTGGAAAGGAAAAGGGGTGGGTAGGAATCTGAGGGTCAATGGGTTCAGGAATCACGGACGTATGAATCCATTCTTCCCACTACGGTGCAAGGCGATGGGTCAAGAGAGTCCGGCCGAAGAGATCAAAAGGTCTCCCTCAATCAATTTCTTCCGATCCGGCCCGCCACGTAGTATGTGGGCAAACGCATCCCGGGCTACCATGCTAAGTCACCAAACGTATAGAACCACTTGGGGCGACCTATGTCAGAGGTATTGGCTCATCAATAAACAGTTCTCGTTGCGGTATACACACCCTCCTCCCAAAAAGTGTGGTTGGATTTTTGGTATCGTAACATTACAAGATGATTAAGCCTTCAATAATATGGATAGAAGCCTGAAATTGATAATAATAATTTAAAATAAAAATAAAAACATTTTTAATACTGACAATTCTTGGTGGACTTCCATTATAGTAATATAATAAAAAAAACATCATATAAAACTTATTTCCAGTCAATTTATATTTGGTCTTAACCGGTTTCAGCCCGTTAATGCCATCTTCAGATCGGTACAAATAATTCTTAATCTACATTTATACACATAACATACGGGGGAGAGGGAAAAGGACAGTCTATAAAGATTTCATTCAATTTATGTGATTTTTACATATTTGTTGCCATGTTGTTTTTGACGATTGGATTTTTAATTATTTGGCTATGAGCAGTAGAGTTTATCTTAATTAAGTGGAAATAAGATTCTTGCAATAATTTGGCACTGCAAAGCTGCAAAAAAACTTGAAACTAAGACAATGACACTAATTCACGGGAAATTGTAAAACAAACAACCAAAAAAATGGTTCAGACTTGTGGAATAAACTGTCCAATATTTAGAATATGTTTTTCTGAGAGTTTCTGATTTCTTTTTTTTTATTTTAATGAAAAACAAATAACTTTGTGTAACACCACTATTTAATTAACAATATCAACATGTTTCTAAAACTATGTTTTCTTCGTCAGGATAATAAGTTTCTGATTTCTGTTATTATTTATTCGTCTATTCATGTGGGAGTTTTTGGAAATAAGCTAACACGCTTTTTAAAAAGTTCTGCAGAAATAAATTAATATTTTGAACATCGTTAACCCCAAACAACTCTAGCGGGGAGAATGATCACTTGGGTACGTGTAAATGAACGTTAGTCACGCCATGATGCCATGAAGAAGGAAATTATTTTACGTCAACCTTCGAAGTTACTAGATCATTTCATACCCAGTGTGTTTGTTGCAGACGTATCAGTATTATGCCAGGCTTATTCAGGTTGCTATGTATTGTTAGGTTGTGTTGGTTTGACAAAAGCAGTGTCATGTTATGTCATCCTAACTCAATTATCAGTCATCGTGCATTCATTATCATCAATTTTGAATTTTAATTAACAGAACTGGTAGTTCAGAGTGTGTTCATGAATTTATTTTATTCTTTCACATTTTCTCGCAGTTTTACGATTTTAAGAATAATATCAGTACTTTAAATTTTCGTTCATGTAAAAAATAAAATGTCTAAAAACCTCATTTAATTTTATTTTATTTCCAGAATTAGGCCAAACTAGTGCTTATCTAATAAGCATAGATTAAATGGTAATAACATCGTTCCTTGCCCTTGGTTATGTTATAGTATCAGAAATACCAACATAACAAAATGTCGTAGAATATGGACAGTAATTATTGAAGTAAAACTTCTTTACGCTCGCTTGACTTGGGGAGTAAGCTGGTGAATGCGTGACGAGAGCGTTACGAAAAGTGTGATCGGGCGAGGCAAACGAAGCATAAAGAAGGTTTACTTCAGTCGTGTGGTCTAAAGCACATTCGTATCTTTTTTTGTAAATGGCTGACATCCCACCGGACGAAAGAAAATTTTCATTTTACGTAATTGTAATTTCGAATGCAGTATTTTGCATCGCCCCAAATGCAATTAGTGTTATTCATAGTAATTATAGTGAATCGAAATGTTTCTTCAAACATTTCTTGTATTTAGCGTGTCCAGCGATCCCGAAAGTTATCCAGAAATCCGTTTTGAAACTCGGCCAAGAAACTTTATTTTTGACTCTAATAATTACAGCACGGTCATTTTTTTTTACGAATTTTAATCATATTCTGTTCTTTGGCAAACTGTGGAGCCAAATTTTCTCTTCTAGTTAAGTATCACAGACAGTTTTCTTCTCGAAAAAACAATAAAAAAAAATTACGATAAGATATTTTTACTCTATTTTTATGTTGTAGAATAAATTTTGTCGAACAATTTAAATTATGCAACTTTCGATTTGCTGCCAAAATGACATATTCGTTTTTGTCGTGAATTCGGCGGCATTGACGTCACGTTGGGCAACGGTGGTGACAGCCGGCTTACCGAACATTGGCGTTTTCAACGTCATGACGACGTTGCAGAGAGTTGGAACCGTTTCGCAACGTACGATTTTTCAAATCACTAATTATGAATGAAAACTTAATAAAATTACACGTTTGTACTACAGTAATTAATATCAGAAAAATAAACTGTAAATATTCCACACATTTTTAACAATATTCATAGTTTGTGAAAATACACCATTATTATCAAGGATTTCTAGAACGCAGGACTGTTCCCCGCAGACTTAACGTAAATTGCTTCGTCATAATGTCAGATGGGAGATATGTATCTACTAACTACTGCCAACCCACATATTCAAGAGATCTTACAGACCAAATAATGTTACCAAATATGCTTAATCATACCGCAACTATTTAGTTGAAAGCACCCTCTCTTTGATGCGATCACACAGCGCACCGTATTTGATTAAATAAATTAATCGTTATGATATAACCTTTTGTTTTAACCCCGGCACGGTAGATCCGCGTAACCTCGTTCGTTTTGTATTCTAGTTATTATAGTTAGCTCGTGCTTTCTCTGTTCGTTACTCCTTATCCCTTCTGCGCCCCTGTTCTTCGGTATTATTTAATATTATATTATAAACCTTCTTGGAACAAGATTTGTGTCGTGTTTGATGAGCTTTTCGTTTGATTTGCAATTCTGATTAATTGGGTTCATCGGGCTCACTGGTTGCTCTGTTTTGGGTCATTGTTATTTCGGTGATCTACCCCCCTACTCCCTTGTCTGCTATCCCCGCTCTGCCTATAACTTAGGTAGTCGCATGAACCACCGCTACACGAGACACCCTTCGCGCCCCAGTGCACGGCGCGGCGCTGAGCGGTGATTCTAAAGGCGCCATATTTTTAGCCTGACATTTTGATCATTGCACCTCCTCCTATTTTATGCGCTCCGGGTATTAGGAAGTAGGAAACCGGCAACCGGCGAACCGACGAACCCCTCCCGGGGGATTCGGAACACCTGATATTTGGAAGAGTGCGTGCTTGGTAGGTAGGTGGGCGGTTCCTATATAACTATCGCGTGCTGGTGTGTACGCTCGATTGTGTACTCTTGCATTACAAATGCGTGTATGCCCGAGTCTTGATGTCGGAGAGGGACGCCTTCATACGGAAGGAAGGAAACAAACATAGCCAGACGAAACATGTCGAACCTCTGGCGTTGTCGTTAGTACCGGTCCGCGCCACCAGTCGGCGCAACGTGTTTTTGTTATTCTTTTAACATTCTTAATACACCTCTTTACTATCCGTGCGCTCCTGATAGTTATTAAAGTTCGTAGTGTAATAATAACAAATAATTATTGTATAACAAGCCCCCAGTTTAGAGTAATTACCGCTTTGTACCGTCCAACAAACAAACCGGAGTACTGTTCCGCAACTTATTCTAATCAAAACAAATAGCCGCTGATTTATGCAACGTGTACCTACGTATGCCAAGGTGTTTCATTCAACTGCACTTATGAATGAAAACATTTGCACTTACGTAACTCTGTTAAATACGTCAAACGTTTTAGCATTCAGATATCGCTTCACTTAAAAATCATGTTATAGAATAACCATAATTAAAATTTACTCGTTTTTTTGCATTTTCTCTTCCCAGCGAATAACGTAGATGCATGCTTACATAATGAAGTGATTAAAACTTCATATTTTGAATTGCATGTTGGTTCATACCTTATTAATAATTCATAAGATGATTCATTATGCTTTGAGAACATAGTGGAAAATACTTTATTTGATTTCCTTGGTATATCAGTTTCTCATCAGCATCCAACTCGAATAGATAAATTTGTTAATACTTTTTTTGTCTCTTTTCAATCATCTTTATCTATGGTTTGTTTAAATCAAATGTGAATAGTGTTCTAGTGTAATTTCGTAGTGTTACTTGCAAATATGTAAACACTGATGTGAACAGGTGATGTTTGCAATGTGTTTGGACAATTTTACATTGAAACTGATGTTCTCGTAATGTTGTAGTGATAAAAGTGGTTTAATGAGTGTGTTCTACATGTTTGTGTGGTGCTTTTTATGGCTAATAAAACCTAATAATATCGTGATGAAGAAAGTGTACTACAAACTACAACCTCGATGCCATATGAATACTTGCCTACATCGTGATGAATAGTTTTTTTTTGTTTTCTAATTTTTGGAGCTGGTTTATTTTCTACTCTATTGGTTTCTTTTCATTTCGCATTTTGAATTACGATTTCGAAATATGATACTACGTTGTGGTCACGTCGCTTTTTGTGGTTTCCTTTCTAGTACGTCCAGTCACATATTTTTTGCGTAAATTGAAGCCATTGTAAAAATGAACATGTAAGTATCCATTGTTTATCTTACTATGTTTTAAATTGATTTATTTTTTGTGCCATTTTTATCACAAAACTTGTGTATTTATAAAAAAAATATGTAAGTAGGTGCTTATTTGTGTGTATACCGCACGAGACTATGGCGTCCAGGAGTATGTTGTGAGACTGAAGATACCGGGCAGGGGAAGGAGATGGGGAAGCAGAAGCGGGAAAGTACCTGGCTATTCAGATCTAGTCACCAAACTCCGCTAAAGCCATTTCAAGTAATGTTCCAATTCTGAATGGTGATACTGAGAGTGATACTTTTCCATTCTGGAACGTGCCACAAATATAATATATATTATTTTGAATAACTAAATTGTAAAATACAAATAATTCAAATAAAATTTATTTTAATATAATTTAAATTTAATTTAATATAATTTAAATTTAATTTAATAGTGTTATTATCAAGTTCTACATCTATTTTAGTATGTATTTGTTTTTGTTACAGCTGTTTCGGCTTTGAATGCCATTTTCAAACTGTCAAAAATGTTTAAAAAATGTTTGTCAAGTTTGAAAATAGCCTTGTAAGCCGAAACAGCTGTAACAAAAATAAATACTAAAATACCCACAGAACTTGAAATTAAATGGAATTCTACGAATTAAACACAAAAATAATTAATAAATAAAATTTACTTTATTACGCCGGGATTTCAACCCGTGACCTCCGGATTGCAGAGTTTTACCCCTCGACCAGGGAAGCCGTCTATAAACTATAATACCAATTCAAATAAAACGAGATCAATTCAAATTAACACTCAAATTAAATTAATTCAAATTAACACTCAAACTGAACCATTAAAAAAAAAGTTGCAAACAATACGTATAACGTCTTGTTAAATTCAATATATCGTAGCTCCTTAGCTCTTGATGAATTGACGTATCCAGCAAAAAAAATGTCACTTTTATCTAGTTATTACGGGCAGTCAAGGTTTTGTAAATTTCTTCACGCCAGAACACTCCGCTCGAGAGTTTTTTGTTATTTCAGGAAACAGATTTTTCCTAAGTGATTATTACGTATTTTAACCCTTACTTTTACCTATTGAATCACGTTTTTGTAAGACTTATTTCAGAAGAGCAACAATTCATGATTAAATTTCACTTCAACACGGTGTGAAAAAAAAGTATCGTAAAAAGTATTCACGTATCGAATTTCGCAAATCAGTCTCCGGTCCGTTTTTTGTCGAGTTTTGAGGTTTTATACGAAATCTAAAAAATATTCGACGTAGGTAACCTGGGTACCGCAAAATAAAATTTGATGTGAAAATATTTTTTTTTTTATTGTCAAATAGGTAGAAACCTGTGAATCAAATAATTTTCGATACCTGTTATTTTTTATAATAGTAGATAGGTACCTGTCTATCTACAATACAATACCTACAAACGTAGACAGTCAGGTAGATAGGTACCTATTTCTCTATGTTCGCTGGCCTTTATTACAATATTTCGGCACTAGGCAGGAACTCAAAGGTGATTGACTTTTAGATTATACAGCGTGTTTACAAAATCGCTATCAGAACTTCTACCATTTTTATTATCATTACATTAAAAATCACGAGATATTATAATAATTGTAGGATTTGTGAAGCTGAATTTATTTATAAAAAAAAAAATCATTCAGAATCACTGCCTTTCAAAATAAGAATTGTAAATGTTAGAGACGATCAGAAATTTACTTTTAGAATAAAAGCCATTAGTAAACTGAAAAAATTACGATGTCTGTCAATAATTTAAACAAAAGAAAAACTCATCTCAAATGCTAAATTATTAATATGAACTTCATCGCTTTTCTGATTTGTTACCACAATCAGTTCTAATTTCGGAAATTACACTTTAATTCACGCCTTTTTCTTACATTAGCTTCACGCAGGAGGCCCTGGGGAAAATAATTTCCCTCAGGGTCTATGTCACCTTTTGGGATGCTGTGTGGAAGGTGTTTTTATGGAAAGGAAGAAGAAGAAGTTCTGGGAAGGAAAAAGTATAAGGGGTGGGTAGGAATCTGGGGATCAATGTGTCTAGGAGTGAGGAACGTATGAATCCATCCGTCCAACTGCAGTACAAAGCGATGTTCCGAGAGAGTACGGCTGGAGAAGTCAAAGGGACTCCCTTAACCATTCTCACGCGATCCGACCTACCATGCAGCTGGACCCTGATAAATCTCACCCCAAGAAACCTTTTAAAAACAAACAATGTTAATTTTAGAGACCATTAGAAATTAACTTTACTAATTGACACATTTAGTAAACTTAAAAAATTACGACACATGTTAAAAATTTAAACAAAAGAAAGCAGAATTATTAATACATAAAATACCCCTTTTCTGAATTGTTCCCACAAGCAGTTAAATTCAAAGCAAATCCTAGAACTAATAGTTCATTGAACCGGAGTCACAAACAGAATCACAACTGAAATTAGTATTTTTAATCATTTTTATTATCATCATTTGAAATGTAGGTATTGCTTTGAAATTTCGAACCATGTCTATTTTATTCTTGTCTATTGAAAAATGTGACATTTCGAAATGCCCATGAACGTTTTTTTATGATCAAAAGTGATATTCAAATACCTTTACTGCCCACTCATATTTCCAATACCATTTGAACGGCATCAATGGTAATATTTCACCAAATGGTCAAGATTGTAAATTCGAGATAACATCCATTACGTGCTTCAGCGTACATAGTCTCGAAGGTAGAACCATGTTTATTCAAATCCACCTGGGAATCATTTCCGCAAACTATCCATTGAATGTAAACTTTCTTCCCACGCCGAAACATTTACTAAGTCAAGAAAACCCTGTACCTGGTAAGTATGCGCGGCGAATTGGTTTCATCAAGGTCCAAATTGGCTAATTTCGTCACAGAGACTTAGAACGTTTTGGATTTGATATTGGTACGGATTCAATGTCGAGGCTTGGTGTCCCTCCCCAATTGTTCTCATGTCGCTATTAATCTCTCACGCCATTTTGTGTCGTTTGTCGGCAAATTCTAATTTGTATGAGGACTGAAGAATCCTTCAGCGGGTTCAGTCTCTCGACACGCTCGCTCTAATTTCACACAGATTTGTGTGTATTTTTTTATAACTTTGCCCTCTTTCAAACTGATGAAGTCACAACTTGGCACCATTCACGTTTCATTGAATGTGATTTGCATGGCGCAGTTAATGTTTTGTGTTAATACGTTAAGATTAATACCTTATTAAGAACTTAAAAATGTAGACACACATTATTCTGTAAGATAATTTATTATGTAATTACTTATAGGTACATATTGTTGAGGATGAAGAAGAGGAATTTTGTATAGTAGGTTCTGGTCAATTCAAATTTAGTCACTACACAGATATCCCTCAGCTCTTACTAATATCCAGAATGGGGATGAATTTAAACGTGCTTTAAAAACTAAATTATTTTAAAAATTCTACCATTCATGAGACATGACTTTTTTTCAATATACTGTAATTAGCCATATTCTCAAGTTTCCGGTAATTGTTTTGTTTAGGTTCCACCCATGATGTTCTTATAATATCCGAACGTAAACTGAGTCCTTTTTATATTATATTTTAGTTTTAATGTTCTTGTTTTATTTTGTAATAAAACAGCACTGTTATTGATAATTATTTGTTCTTTTGTTATTACCGTGTATTCCTTAGAATACGACCACAAAATTTTGAATAATTTTTTATAATTTAATGAAAACAAATAACTTTGTGTACACCACTGTATAATAAATAACATTATCGACATGTTTCAAAAATTATATTTTCTTCGTCAGGATAATAAGTTAATGAAATATATATTTTTATCCTGACGAAGAAAACATAGTTTTTGAAACATGTCGAAAATGTTAATTATATAGTGGTATACACAAAGTTATTTGTTTTCATTAAATTTATAATGACGCCACAAAGTGGATATGCGAAGTGTGAAGAAGTAATTATTTAAAAGTTTATTATAATAAGCGCACTTGAAGTGAAATAACACAAAACTGAACTAATCTCAAATCATTTTTTTTACTTTTTCAAACTAAAAACATCACGTGTTTTTACTTTGAAAGGTTGTTCTTCTCAAGAAAAGCAGAACTGAAGGAAAATTCTACCTTTTTGTGTATGTATGTACGTACATACTTGATTCCCCCGTACGATGCTATCAAGTCCCCTTACCAATGAATTATACCTGAGTATATATAGTACGTACCTATACATTTTTAATAAACTTACCCCCGCGGTGGTGGAAATATATTATGTACTCGTATGTGAAAAGCGTTTCTTTTCAATGAATATATTTAAGCTAGACCTATGGACCTGGGGTCGAAATTCTTCCAACTCTTCCAAGGATGATGTTGGGCTTTATTTATGCTGTAGATACTGGTATATGTATACGTACTTGTTGCATAAGTATTTAGACAAATATAATATATCTAACAATTCATTGTTGAAAACCTAAAACTAGTGTACGACATAGAGTGAAGCACTTAAAAATAACACTTAAAAATGGCCCTGGATATAGAGAATGCATGTAGATCATGCTAATCAGATCTGGTTACCAAACACAGCTAAAGCCGTTTCAAGCGACGTTTCAATTCTGAATGGTGATCTTTCACCAGGGCAATTCTGAGAGTATCTTCCGAGATCTTTAATTCCGAGAGCCTTACCTCTCGACCACGGAGACCAACAGTAATTTTACTACTGATTGTCGTTAAGTAATTTTACTACTAATATACTACTAATCGTCGCCTCAGTTCTTGTTTGTTCAATAGACCATTAGAAAATTTTACAGGAGGAGAAGGTTTTCTTTCATTATTTCAATGAAAAATTATGAAAGGTGTTTAAGATAAAGCTATTTTCGTAAAGGTAAAAGTCTCCTTAATTTAAATAATTCTTAGTTAAGTGATTAAATATACTTTTTTATACTCTATTTTTAATTTTTTAAGTGGAGATTGAACAAAAACTATAATGGTCTATTGGACATACAAGAACTGAGGCGACTTAATATAATTTTTAGCACTGTTAATAGCCCTTGACGTAATAAATAAAGATTAGGTTTGACAAAATTATTCGAATATTATATTTATTTAATTACTAATTGCAACTACAAAACTCCTATTCAATAATATAAAATTATGTTTAATATTACGTAATGGGTTTAATTAATATGTTTATACAATAAGGCATCTTATTATTATTTTATATCTTATTATCAATATTATTTAACGTTCGATTACGTGAATGTACTTACAACTCAGCAGGTCATTATTATAATTTGAAAGATAAATTATGTAAATTTGCAAGTCAGAATAAAGCATTGCGTTTAAAGTGGAACGAGGATAATGAAGATAAAATGGACAAAATAATACACCGAAGATGACATGTGGATAAATTGCGTAGAATAATCATAATATAGAAACGAAGTATGAATATTAAGGGATATTTCACCATCCTCTTAATAGCTTATCCATACGATAACGAATGTTAATAAATAAACAAATAAGTACTCGCAACATGTAAAAAAACACGCCTAACTTATATTTAGCCACTATTCACAGGTTTAAATACCGATTAGTAAACACAGACTTTTATAAATAAATCTAATAAGTCTGTTATCGTATAGATAACCTATAAAGAGGATGGTGAAATACCCCCTTAGTATTACAACAAATTTGTTTCGTCGTTCCCCCAGGAGTTATGTAGGTTTTACACTATCTCTTTTTTCGGACCGATTTCCGTATAGAGACCAAAAATAAAATTTTTCGCTTTAGACGATCGCCATTTTCATCTCAATTTTCGTATCTAAAATTTCAGTTGGCATCACAGTAAGCAACATGGTTCATGTGTTGTTTGCAGTGATGCCAATTTAAATCGTTGATATGAATGAAAATAAAGATGAAAAAATCGATCGCTTAAAGCGAAAAATTTTGTGTTTGGTCTCTACTCTATTCGGGAATCGGGCTGAAAAAAGAGATGATGTAAAACCTACATTAATTTGTTTATATTGTATATGAGGTGGTAAGAAAAGTATATAATGGTGAGGTCTGGTGTCAGAAAATTTAGATCTATTTCTGTCTCTAGTTTCTAGGGCTATTCATCTGTGGCTGGCTGGTTTGGTTTTTATACAAACCTACAGTTTTATTTCGGATTGATCAAATTTTTCACAAATTACTTCAAAACCAAACAAGAGGGAAATAACTGTTTGCATGAGATTTCGGAAAACCATCCCATTCCTTTTTCCACCCTTGACGGAATTTTCCACACGTTCATAATAAAGCTAAAATCAATGTCTACATCTGATTTCTAAAAATTCTGCATGAAGCCCGGACAGCGCCGGGTATTCCAATTAGTATCTAATTTTAGTTAGTTTGTGTGAACCATTAAAAACTCTAACAGTGACCTAAGACTTAATGATTATATCACAGCCTTTTCTACCTTGAATTTCCACTTAATTCATTAAAGGTGGAACGGTCCAATTAAAGCATGGAAATTTGAAAAAGCTATATTTAGCTCTCAAGTCATTTTCATCGCTATTTATGAAGCTGTGCTGAAGAAAATAAATTAAGACATGAAAACTTAAAAGAAAATAATTTTGCTAATTTTGGGGGAGATCATCGAATGGGTAGTAAATGCTGGTATTTCATAAAATACACTTCATAAACGGTTTAAAATCTGTGAGAATTTAATTTAAGCGAGTTAAGTGTGCCCTGCAAGGGTGAGAGGGGTGAATTGTAGGGTATCGTTCCCTCACATTGTATATATTATATTGTCCCTGTCATTTATCTCCGGGATCCCAGATATTGCCACTTTATCAGTGCGCTAAGCCGGCTCCATTATGACCCTCTCTACTTCCTTTTACTTGTGGACGTGCAACGCCCCAACCCCAAACTCTCCACAGATAATATATGTCTCCATGTGTTAAGTTAAGGGTTGGGAGATTTTTTACGGTAGCTTTTCGTGTTTGGACAGTTCTGGAACTTGCAATCTGAACACTTAGAAATTTAAGGCGGAAAAAGGTGTTCAAATTTTATGACAATATCACTCTCGGTTTCAACAAATCATGCTTTAGATTCAATGTTAACTTGTTTCATTCAAAACTATATAGCTGATGATATGAATGAAACTCTTAGCTAAAAACAGCTGTGTAGTAGCGATCTGCTCTCCCCTGCTCGTGGCGTTTGTCTCTACTCTCCACCATGCATTTGCTTACCTACTGCGGTGGGCCGGATCGTGAGAGACTGGTTGATAGAGACGTTTTACCTCTCCAGCCGGACTCTCTGGACCCACCGCCCTACGGTGGGAGGGATGGATTCATACATAAGCCCTTTGACACGTTGAACCCCAGATACCTAATCACCCCTCATAATTTTTTCTTTACCAAAACTTCTCCTTCCTTAAAAAGACCCTCCACACAGCATCTCCAAAGATGACATAGGCCCCGAAAAAAATCGTTTTACTCAGGGCCTTCTCTGTGGAGTTAATGTAAAAAAATGTTTGGAAAGGGTGAAATATTAGTTTTTTCAAAATAGCTATACATTTTGCAGCAATATATCAGAAGACTCATCAGATGTCATATAAAATGATTTCTGACCAATAATATATTAGTTTTTTTTAATGAATGCGTAAGTAATCGCTTGGCGCCTGGAATAATTTGTATTATTAACATGTATTTAAAACAGAAATAATAATATCAAGTAGAAAGTCTGATCTTTAATGGGGGGTCGAATACAATATTATTGCCCTTTTGACTATTTAATTATTTATTTGCTAGTTGGTTGCAGCTTAGTGCGCTGTGCACAAAGCCAGACATGTGATTATTTTATTTATTTAATGTTTTTAAGTTATTAGGTAAATTATGTATGTCTTTATTTACTTAGTGCATTTATAAGGTTAAATGCATACAAAAAAATAATAAAAGAAAATATCATTTAAAGGCTTAAATGTTGTATTTTTTCGTGTTTTTAAACATGGTAAAATTATTCAAACAATAATGATTATACGTGTACTAATAAATTTACAGATATGATGCATGTTCCCAGTCTTAATCAGTTTATCTGGCCAATGATTGAATTTTCCGGAAATGACTACGTTTCGTCATTATGTTCGAACAGATGGTACTAATATGGTTTCCGAATGATTGTTTGGGTTCTGGGAATTTCCACGTGGTTCGTGTTATTTTTATTGTTTTTACTCATCGGATTATTCACACAACCTGTTATTTACACAAGTTGAGTTAAAAAACAACAATTTTGTATTATTGCTGCCATCCGGGCAGTTGGTTTTCGTTTCCTAACAAAAATATTAATTCATTTGATCAGTGTTATCTTGTTGCTTTTGGTACACGTTAGGTTTCCTGTTGCATTTGAAGCATGTATCGTTTCGTTTTTTTAATAATCACTTAATCACCTGGGTATTATATCATTGAAGAAGAAGATATATGGCTCGTTCTTCTATTTAACCTTCATAAAGTTGTCTCCACCAGTTAGTGAAAAAAAATTCAACAGAATTACCAATATTATTATTTTGTAATTAATTTAAAATCTACTGTACTAAAGACGTAACGACTGTGTGCGTTTAAAAAAATACGTATTAAAATTTTTGTAGTTAAAATTACGTGACAGAATTGTAACTCCTCGTGATAGAAGTGTTTCATATAAACCACAGTTGTTTTCTGCCACCTCGACGTGCGTATATTCTATAATGTTATAAAAAAATGATATGACGAGATAAAATATAAAACTATTTTCAAACTTCAAAAGGTATATATAACCTATCAAGTAACCGCGATTATTATTTGTAATGATGTTTAATAAAATAATTTTAAAAATCTCAAAAGCTTATCTCCTACAACTTTTATGTCGTACGTTAATTCTGTCACGTGGGTTGTCATTCGAAATAAGTATGGAATCCACAAAAGATACAGAATCGCGTGGCAGAACGACGATGGCACGTGCGATTTCTTGCTGAGAATAGTATAACTATTATTCATTGTTGCAAGCAAATCCATTATTCTAGATAGCAATTTTTTTTAACGTATTCATGTTTTTGATGTTGATTTCCTTGGTAATATCTATACTAATATTATAAATGCGAAACTGAGTGTGTTTGTTCGTTACGCTTTCACACCTAAACCAATAAACCGATTTTTTAAAATTCTTTCACCAATATAAAGCTACATTATATGCGAGTAATACAGGCTAAGTATATAACGATAAGTTCTAGCGTTATAAAATTATAAATATTAATGTATTCTATTTATTTTACGTTTTCTGTCGCTAACAAAAGCGAGTTTTTGCTAATGTCAGAAAACGAATCGTTGCCGTTGAAACGACGTTGATATATTTGCGGGAAGTTTTATTTCAGGCGTCGTAGTTAAAATCTATTTTTATGAATAAAAATGAATTTCCGAAATGTTTTTACTCGCATGCGCGTGCGATCGAAGCCGCGGGTAAAAACTAATACATAATATTTTAAATATAAATCACTAGTTCATTCACCCTTATTATTATGAAATCCCTCTTTTAAATGTTAATAAACACCCGGTTTTATTTAAATGTACATAATTTCAGCTATAAAATTAAAATGATTTAGTTTCAAGCTACCACCAATAAAATCCAAAGATGAGTATTAAAATTATTCACCGCTGACCCTCGAGTGTCATAAACATCTAATAATATATCAGTTTTAATGTCTCTGACCGGTCGGTCTGGTTTAACAAATAACTAATAAAATTACATAAAAGAATTTGAATCACAACTCTAATATGCTCATCTTACCTTAACTTTCCATTCTATTTACCAAACGACCGGTCCTACCGGTACGTTAGGTTAACTCAGCCGTTTAAATTCCACATGTTTACATCGTTTACTTTTTACTTGACTTCAAATAAAAATTCTTGACCCACGCGTCATTTGTTTATCTCTTGGTTCATCTTTCGTCTCAGAATCTTCTCATACTTCTGTCCTCTGTGACTTGGTTGGCTTTATCTAGGCACTCAACACGTACACGTACGGAGGTAGCAGCTTTTCGGTAATTTACATATTAGATTTTTCGTCAGTTCTTCCCAGAACTTAACGGCGTGGGAGGACAGGAACCTTTCTATTTTCGAATGCGGTTTACGCCCGAATTTCAGGGTTAACTTCTATGAGCTTCTGTCTTAGTTGAATAATAACTAAGTTACGTGAAACCTTAATTTTTAGCTTTGCGAACGATTTATGAAGTTTTCGGAGAATTTCGCACCTGTCAAAGCTTAATTTAGAGACACAACGAAGACCACCAAGAGGATATCCTTATTTTTCTATACGATGTGAACATACAGTAGAATCCGTTTATTATGACTCCGCCTACATTGACCAACCGCTTAATATGACGTAATTACACAGCGAAGTTTGGTTTTCATATTAAATTCTTTATAACAAAGTCGGATATAATGTCTTCGCTTATAATGACATATCGCTTATTATGACCCATTTTTAATAAATTATTTCCTAATTTCATGGAAAATTATGTCGGTTATAGTAGCAGACATGATTCCTAACACCTTCGGCAGTGTTCGGGAGGGTCACGTGACGCCCGACGACTTTAATATGCTGTGTTTCTCTCGTCACGAGTCTTAATATGCTCTTTTCTCACGTCACGAGTCTTAATATGCTGTGTTTCTCTCTATTAAAATAAATACATAAATTTATACCTAACAAAAACAGGAGATTGTTTACTTTCTACAAAATGCTTTGTATGACGTCCGCTTAGTATGACGTGTTTTTCATTTCCCTTGATTCCACTATGTTGTCACTTAGAGGCAGGGAAGAAAGCGGATGGACCTCCTAGCAAAATGGTGCTGGAGAAAAATACTCTAAATCACTTGGACAGCTACACGCACAAATGTGTCCATTCTGAAAGAGCTCGGCATCCACAATAGGGTTTCTATACAATGTACTTTAAGATATTTTGCCAAACTGAGGTCTCCAAATTTGCAGAAACTGGCAAAGTGGAAGAGAGACGATACAGAGGAAGGTCACCAATGCTCTGGAGTGATCATACATCACTGGCGTCCGGTACGTTGATGTCCTTGGCTGCACAGAACCGCGAGGAGTGAAGAAAAGTTCACCATGGAAATCGGTGTAGGGATCCACGACCCTCAGAAATGATAAACCGACTTATTATTGTTTATAGTTCGTTCAAATAAGCAGGCTTGTATTAGCATCATCAGACTGCCTCTCAGAAACTGGGTGTACTGTACAGGGCCCGCAGATACTTAATAGTGCTCAAATGTTAACCCTGTACAAATCACAAGTGCGCCCCACGTTTAATTTGGAAGCCACCTCTAGTCTGGAGCCCCAAAATACTTACCTTAAAAAAAAACCTCGGCTCGGTCCGTTTGATAGATTCTCCCATATTAACAGACGGGTTGCAATCTTCGCAAAGGCGTCAGGTGGGAATGCTGTCCTTGTTCTACCGGTACTACAATGAAAGATGCTTCGAGGAAATAGCGTCATTGATCCCCTCGGCACTGGTGCATAGTCGGGAAACACGCCAAACCCTCGCCCAACATTTGTACATGGTTGACATTAGTTAAACGAGAACGGGTCATTTCTACGACACGTTCTTGAGATCAACAGCTCGGCTGTGGAACGATTTGCCGGCATCTGTGTTTCCTCTCTACTACAACATGGGTCTCTTCAAGATCCATGTTCACTCCTTCCTCTCCTCAAAAACACCCTCCACACAGTACCTTCAAAGATGACATAGACCCTGAGGGAAATTATTTTCCTCAAGGCCTCCTGAATGGAGTTAATGAAAAAAAAATCATTAGACGATTTTATGAAAAAAAAAAATCACACAATTATAATCAATAACAGACAGTATTATCTCACCAGACTATATCTATCTCGACAGAAAAAGTTAATTGCGTAATCCGAACACGTAACTGAAATCTTTAACTATGTAATTAAAAAAACCATTTGGGGTATCGACTAATTAAAACAAAGTTACATTTCATTACGGATTTAATTGGGTTTCTTTCATTAACGAATCTCGTTAGTAAAATTTATCTATTAGGTAGGTACATAATAAATGCGTAGGTACGTTCAAAGTGATAGCTCCGTGATCGAGGGGTAGGCTCTCGACTAGCAATCCAAAAGATCGCAGGTTCGAAACCCGGCGTGCACGTTAATTGTATTTAGTTGATTTGGGTCAATTCACAAATTATTCTTTAAATTAATATATACTGTGTTTTGTGATCGTTCCAGAATGGGAGATACTATCAGTATCTACCTGGTGTAAGACCACCACTCAGAACTCCCTCTCCTCCCCACTAACTCTAGCCTCACAACATACCCCAATTGGGGATGCCAATAGTCTTACCCAACTGGGGATACCAATGGCTCCAGACGACGGCCGACGAAGTCCAGCGGTAAGGCTCTTGACTAGCATTCCGAAGGTCGCGTGATCAAATCACGGCGTGGCAAAGAAATTTTATTCGATTAATTTGTGTTATTTCACAATTTATTCATTTAAAATAATATATAGTTTATTTGCGGCACGTTCCAGAGTGGAAAGTACTCTCAGTATCGCCCTGGTGTAAGACCATAAATCAGAATTGAAACGTTGGTTGAAATGGCTTTAGCCGTGTTTGGTGACCAGATCTGAATAGCCAGGTACTCCCACCTTCCTCTTCCCCATCCCCTTCCCTTCCCCACTTTCTTCAGCCACACAACATACCCCAATTGGGGATGCCATAGTCTCACTGGATCCAGACGGGAACACTTGGGACTATTGCACGGTATTCATATAAAAAAAAAAAAAATTAAAAAAATCACATCGAAAAAAATAAAATTCATTCTTTGCTTTTATTATAAGTTAGATAACATATAATTTATTTTCAAGCAAACAAAATTCTTATTTTACGTAACATTTTTGAAGCAGTACCATTTTTTTTTAAATTAGTAGCTTTTTAACATTTCTTCAACCAGTGTATCCATTATTTCAATATGTAACTTTCTTTTCACCGTTTACAAATCTAATTGACGCGCTCCAAAATCATAAGCGTTGTTTACATGTTCTAAGCCGATGTTTACACTTTGTTATGAAACATAAGCGCTGCTTATGAAGCGCTCTCTTACCGAAAACTTGAATACATTAGACTCGTTTTGAATGAAGTTTATTCAAATTGTATTCTGTTGTTAGGAATTATGATTTGAATGTGACATGATGGGAGTCCGTCAGATTTATTCAGTGATTTGTATTCATAAGCTTGTTACGTATTAAGTTAAGTTATATTCTATTAATACGATTGAGAGGACTAGACGCCAAATGGTGAACAAGAAAAAAATAACTTTGTTGAAAAATATTGAGTTGTCACGATAATGATTTCATTGTGTTGTTTTGTACTAGTCTAGAATGTTTAAGGGGCTCAAAAGTTTTAGTGTACATACTATAAGAAAAATATATAGATTTTATATGGATAACGTAAACAATCTTCGGAAAAAACCTCCATTGATTTGTGTAACTCTAAGAGACCAGCTTGGGAGTTCCATCGTAGCCAGTGTTAAGTTAACCTTTCAGAAGCTGGGCGTACTGTACAGGGCTCGCAGATACGTTAATAGTACGCAACTGCTAATGCTGCACAAATTACAAGCCCGAGGTTGAATTTGGCAGCCACCTCAGGTCTGGAGCAACAAAATACCTGAAAACAACCGTCAACTCTGTGCAGAAACGGGCAGGTCCGTTTGATGGATTTTCCTATTTTAGCAAAAGGATTGCAATCTTTAGAGCACAGGCATCGGGTGAAAATAGTGTTCTTGTTCTACCGGTATATCAACGGATAATGCTCTGATGAACTTCGACACCGGTGCGCAGTCGGGAAACACGCCAAACGCGCGCCTAACATTTGTTCAGTTGATATTTGTCGCGTGAGAACGTATCGTTTCTGCTACTCGTTCTTTAGTTCAACAGCTCGGCTTTGGAACGATTTGCCGGCCTTTAGATTTCCTCCCTCCTATACAACATGGGTTTCTTCAAGACCCAGGATCACTCCTTTCTTTCCACAAAGGAACACCTTTCCTCCACACAGCTTCCCCAAAGATGACTAAATTGGCCCTGAGGGAAATTATTTTCCTCAAGACATAACATACTGAGTCTGACTTTTGAGTTCTGCCCGAAAATGAAAACTGCAAGACTTTCTGAAACGTCGAATAGATAAAAACACGAAAGGAATGAAAAATAACATGAAAACAATAAAACTATTTATTGTTACCAAGTTTAATTTGTAGAATATCATTTTAATTTTAATTTATTTTATATATTCAATAATATTATTATTCAATTAATAAAAACAGTTTATTTATAAACAAGTTCTGCTGTGTAATTATTATTACGCGTAACAGTTTGATAATGCCTCAAGAAGGCGAAACAGCTGTCAACCGTAATAATAATTATATGGCATAACTTGTTTATTAATAAACTGTTTTTATTAATTGAATAATAATAAGATTATTGAATATATAAAAGAAATAAAAACAATAAAATTATATCCAGGCCAATACATGTAACATAGGTATATTAAAACTAAGCTACTGAAATATTATAATTGTGTTAGTCATGTTTTATATCTGGCAGCTCCATCAAATAATTATTTAATATTTGCCCGTGCTTTTAATGAGGAAACTTTATATCTAAATGCTACGATTCATTAACCTTTTGAAAACGTGCTGTCGCTATTCTTAATAACTCAATACAATTTGATTTGTTGTTTCTCATTTACATTTCAAAAGGTGGGCCGTAAAAGTAGCTTAGTCGATGCCTGCCGGCGATACAATGAATGCTTTACCACAAAACATTGTTAATAGTTGTTACCGGACTTCGCCTGAAATATCGACAAAAAATTTGGCATTTTATCTTACTCTTGGACAGAACTTGGAGTTTTCAAAACTAATCAAAAGTTGTGTTTACCTAGAAATTCTATTCTCTGAATTCCACAAAAATTTCTCTAAGCTACCAGCAACACATTTCTTGTTTTACCTACACTCAAAATATTTTTAAATTATTTTTTTAAATTTATTTTGCAGAAACAAACAGTACATAATTTCATTGTAGAAAATATTAACAAAGTTATAGAATTTAGACCGGTCAGTGGTTGAGGGGGCATCGCGTTTGGGTCGGCGGGCTAAGTCCTCCATCACGACTCAAGCAATATTTTCGGCTTACCGTGGTGGTAGTAGGAGATTTTCAAACATTGTTGGGTTATTCGTAACCCGGGAATTTTTGTATTTCTTTTACAAAAAAAAAAATACAAAAATTGGTACCAATGACATGTCGCTGTTATATGTTTTTGTGTGATAAATTATACATTTTACCTAAATTAGGTTAGTTAGTAAATTATTGAAGGAGAGGGATATGTATGAGTGTTTGTGTGTGTGTATGTGTCTGCGTGTATGTGTTTGCGGATGTGTTATGTGTGCGAATTCAGTGTGCTAGAAATATTTTTCTTAAATAGAGGGAGGGAATCAAAAAATATATAGGTATTTGTGCTTGTTTGAATTGAGTTTAATGTTTGAAGGATGCGAGAAATGGAGGATTTGGCTGCATGATATATGAGTATTCTTAAAACAAAGTCAAAAAGTTCCAAGGTTACGAATAACCTGTCAATATTTGAAAAACTCCTATTACCATAATTAATTTATTTATATTATTATAAGCCTATACTTTTGCTAACAAGATACACGTAATAACTTTGTCCCTAAATATGCTAACTAACTAACTAACTAACCATCACGCCGTTTCCCCGCAGGGGTAGGCAGAGAGGACAGACCGCCAAACAACTCGATCTTGGCACACACTCCTTGCTTCGTTCACATTCATACATCGTCTCATACATGTTCTTCTATTATTCTGACTCTTGACATCGCCCGATCCTAAATATGCTAGTTAAAGCATATGGAATCCATTCAGAAGAATAGTATTATGCTAACATTGATTATTATTCCTAATGATGTATGTTATTAACGCCTTCTTTTTACTATATTCCATGCAGTTTAACACATATAATGCTCCCGAAAAAGTATTTCCAACTGCTAGCAATCTAGGTACAAAGGTACACAATAAAATCACTAGTACATTACTACGTACTATTTATTTAGCGGATTATGTTGCAATGATAAATTAGCTAGCAGCGAAATTTAACTCAAGGGTGCTGCAACACAGCGCATTTGTCCTTTCTACCACTAACCGATCCGGATTATTTCATGGTTTTTTCATCAAAAATAAGCCAGTCTTCTTCTACAAAAGTTCATTCGCTTTACTGCAGTTACCGGGCACTATTTGCGCAATGCTGAACACAAATCTAAGAAATAAACCGAGTCGTAAACACACGTTTGTGGTTTATTCGGTCTTGAACGTTAAGAACGTGCGCTAGTTTAATTTTTTATTCTGTTCGTCTTCGCCGTTTTCAGAAGAAAATTCACCGTTTCGTAAACCATCTGAGCTCATGAAATGCTTGAGTAAATTACAGTTCACTAGTTATAATTTTAGAAGAATAAGTAAGAGATTGGATTTGAAGAATTATAATTTTGAATGCTTGAGTTTCAGACCTGTTTTTTTAACCTACATAGGTCCATTCATGTAGAGCAATTAAGCTGGTTTGTTATAAAAAAGGCATGTAGTTACATAGTTTATTCTGTTTGGTAGATTATTAAAAAAAACATCGAGTTATGTGGATAATCATGTATTGTTTAATAATGCTTTTAGACAAACGATGTATCTATTAAATTCCGTTGAATCTGAATTTAGATTTGTTGTTTTATAAGTGGACGAAGTTTGTATGTGAAACGAAAGATATTAGGATTTGAAGGATTTTAATGTGCGGTATGTATGTATATATTTATTTAATTTGAATACCGCACAAGAGTCCTAACTGATTCTAATCATTTGGAGCCTGTGAGACTACGGCATCCGCAATTGGGGTGTTTTGTGAGGCTAAAGGTTTCGGGACAGGGAAAAAGATGTAGAGAAGGGGAGCAGGAATGTGGGTAAGCACCTGGCTATTCAGATCTAGTCACCAAACACGACTAAAGCCATTTCAAGCAACGTTTCAATTCTGATTGGTGGTCTTACACCAGGGCGATACTGAGAATATCTTCCATTAAAGTCCGGGGGTAAAGTGCACAAACTTCGGGAGATGATTCTATATGACGATAGAAATGAAAAATATAAATAACTTTTTTCGAAATTCCAACTTTTTTTCACATTCAAAAATATTTTTTTCTTTGAAGAAAATTATTTTTTCCATGCAAACAATTCAACGTTACCCGAAAACTACCTTAAAACGTTGGAATTTCGAAAAATTGATTTATCTTGTACTACCACGCATCAATCAATCAAATCACCTCCCAAAGTTTATGCACTTTACCTCCGGACACCTGTGTATTATTTTCAATTAATTAATTAATTAATTGTGAAATATTGAAAAGGTACCGAATATTGTGTATAACTTTTAAAAGGGGATAAGTATTGTGATAAAATTCAAATAATTACTCTATATCCCCACATGGTGCATGGAATAAATTATTTGAAATCATCGGTAAACTCGTCTCATTAACCTGAATTTAAAAATAGATTTTTTATTTTATTTTATTTTCACCTCAAATCTTTTTGTTCGGGTGTGAAGCGATAAGGAAAATACATACCCGCTGATAGTAGTCACTTTTAAAACATAGTATGCGACATTTTGTTTAAATGTGGTTTGAAATATTTATAATAAATTATTTATAATAAGTTTTTAATATCATGAAATATACCTTCCGTTTTTTTATTGTTAAAAAAAATACTAGTTTCGGTTGTGCCTCTATCTGTATCTCCGGTTCAACGAACTATAAATCTTTTTATATTTTATAATAAAAACAAATATAAAACTTTTTTCCACTTTAATTTTATTGACCGTTACCGGTTTCAGCTCGCTAGAGCCATCTTCAGACTGATACCAGTATCAGTACAACATTGATTTATTATATTTAGATGAGACAGGATTTTTACCTTCAATTATTTAAATTTGACCTTCAGTTCTTTAACGCCGAACGACCGGAAACTACTATATTCGCACTAGCGTGCACTGCTACACACATTATCATAGAGGATCACGTTCCGGCGAGATATTAGTTCGCAATAGCGATTTTTCACGGGTCTACGCTAGTATTTATATAAGCCAAATAAAATATATTTTTAAGGTCCCTTAACCGCTATCGAAAAGAAGAAGATGGAGAGATATGTAATTACGAATGTTGGAGAGAGCGCGCTAATATTTCAAACGATAAAAGTGTAGTGAAAATTGCGAAAAAGCTTAATAAAACATGACTCGCTTAAAATAGAGCAAAAATCTCGTGGAACGTATCTTATGTAACATTTAAAGAAACGTTGTGAATTTTTTCACAAATATAACTTGTAAAATAATAGAAATAGACTTGTTTAAAATAATTTACGGAGCATACTCTGTGATTTTTTTTCTATCGAGGGAATTTCATATAATTTGCGTTTCAGCGTGGAACGTATCAAGATATTATCTTCAAAAATAACATTTATTTTTTTAAGAGCTTAAAAACTTCAAATGTTTAAGGGAGATATGTAAGCAATCGGTCGAAATTCGGATAGCGCAGCCTTAAAAAGTTGATAAATTTAATCAATATTTTGACCCATTAAATAAAATAAATAACTGTAATACAAAATGTGAGATAATACGTATTGATTAATTTATATATTATTCAGTATATTGTTACATACTGCGCTTTGAATTACGAGGCTCTCGTGTGGGTTAAATTTAATGACACCGTAAGATCGAGGACAGAATCTCTCCGTTCAAGTTTCGGTCTAGGAAGGTAATTGATGGACCGGACACTTTGTCGGGAAATAATAATGAATGGGTTAAAAAAATGTTCTCGGTATTTATTTATTTGGCGCCCACACTCCATTTCTTTTCATAAAAATAATGGATTGGATGGATTTTTTGGATTATGTTTCAATCGCACGGCTATGTTACCTTATTTCTCTATTGTCAGATTTAATGTAGGCACTTAATACTTGAACCGGGTAACTTTTTATCTTAATTGTAGATAAATTCAATTATCTAATTTAAAAAAACATATTTGATCAAGTTACGAATGAGGAAATTCGAAATGTAATGTCTTTTGTTAAATATCTGAAATTTTTTTAAACATGATTGAACCACTTTTTACGTCGTGTCACATTGACCAAACATTTTTTAACATATAAATTTGTTTTCAAAACAGACAACAATTTTTTTTATTTAAATAACTAAGTTAAAAATTCAAATTGCAATATTTAAGCATTGATATTTTGTGGGTTTATTTTGTGTTACCGTATATTATATTTACTGAAACACATTCCTTAAACAATAAACTATACATTAAAACAACATTACTTGCGTTTATTTGATGAATTTATATGTTTTACGATCTTTTTCACGAGAACGACGTTAGCAAATTTGACAGCCCAAATACCGGGAAAAATCTCAGACGGCCGCCATTGAGAATTTGATATAAATTATTCCGAATGGCTAGGTGTGTTCACGGTATTTTATACCTTAAGAACAAGAAAGTCCCAAGCGATTCTGACCTTGTTCTTCATACGTTTTCTTTACACATAAGGGTTAAAATCGCATTCCAAAATTTTTTTTTTTGATTATTGTCCTCAATAAATAGTAACAATTTAATTAGCCTGTATGGGGCCTAGAAGTCGAAGGGTTATAACTAAATTGGCGACCTAATTTTTCTTTCAAATCAGTGTCAGTCAATTTTTCTTTCAGATCATATTTTACGGATGTTTTTGTTGAGTGGTTGGAACACATTGATTGAATAAATTGGGAAAAGATTCTGAAGATATCAAAATATAATATGAGAAGCAGTGGATATAAAAAGAAGAAGTTGGAAAGGTAGACTAATGGACGCGCGAAGGCTAAATTAAAAAGACAGTGCTGTCGCTAAGTAAACTTTTATTCTAAATAATAGCCTAATCACTCTGTTTAACATGCTTGCGACAAATCGACAGGAACAACGAGTATCAACAACAATCGCCTCCATTTGCCAATTTTCGTTTCTTGATTCCACTGACTTGATCATGTGACACACCAAAATCCTTCGCGCGCCGAAGCCCATCCTATAGTCGGCCATGGGAACGGTGATTTCATAGAATGAATTGGGTCAAAATACAAATTATTACGTAGTCGGAATAAGAGAAAACATTGTATGAATGTAGATGACGCAAATATTGTGTGCAGGAGGTGTGTGGCATTCTTTTTTCGGAGAAGTGGCGTGATGGTTGGTTATTTAAAAAAATATGTCACGCGTATTTCATGCACTTAGTACCTACCCAAGAGAATCCAAGTCGATTTATCTTTATCAGTAAATCTTAGAATTTTTTTTTTTCATCACATTACATCAAATGCCAAGCAAATAAACACAAACGCACAATTTCATGTTAAATAACATTTTTACATATTAGAGTATATGACTGTAGGTATGCTCAAAGGGACATTTCTTTACAAACTACCCTTTGCTTCGTGACAATACACCCTTTCAGGATGTTTCAATTATAATTAGAACTCAAGTCCTTGTGTTCATTTTTACCTGAATCGTGTTGTATCCCGATCTGCCGTCCGCCGGGGCTCATTAGATCGTCAAGGGTTGGTTTGACTACCCCGCTCACTACAATAACCCCTGTCTACTCGCTGGTACCTGGATACTAACACCTACTATGTACAATATGAGTTGTATCTGTTTAAAAATTACTTGCATTAAATTTGTTTTTCCTCTCTATTTATATAAGTTTCACACCTATAATATTGCAATCATTGTAGTTGTAGATGCAATTTTTAATTTTAAAGTGGAGATTGAACAAAAAGCAAAATGGTCTATTGGACAAATAAGAACTGAGGCGACGAGTACGCATTGTATATCGCACGTATTTGTGATTCTACCTAGCCGTCTCCCTGTTTTTGCGTTTACTCCCTCCTGCAGTTTTGCCCCATTTGAAGAACCTCCGGATAACATCCTCAAAGATATTTAATGGGTTTATCTATTAGTGTAACCGATGTATGAAATGTTTAGCCACAAGTTGTTTTTAATTGTTTGTCTAGTTTGTAGTTTTTCTAGAATTTAGAAATATATTGTAAGTTTGTACAGCGCCCTTGAGGTTATTTTTCACAAAAACGGCGCTATATAAATCATACTATTATAATTATTAGTAGTAATGAAGTAGTGATTTCGTTTGGCAATTTGCTAATAGTTTCAGCACTACACGAATGCACGTATTTCAGAATGATGACCGAATTGTTCATCAAGAAAATTTAAAAAATGCAAGATTTCATGATTTTTTTAGTAGGTTAAAATTTCATGCGGCAATTTTATGTGTTCTCACATGAAAACAATCGTGAGAAATCATTTTCAAACTCATTCATTATAATTTTGCAAAGCAGGAAGCATTTATCTCTTATGTGGCCTACCTTTCTCCATATTAGCGGACAGAATTTAATTTACCTTTGGTTTTTGAAGATCTCATCAGATAAATCATACATTCTTTCAAAAACCTACATGATGCGAGAACCTTTCTCTTTTTCGTTTTGCAAACTGAACTTCGTTAAAATATTGAAACAATAATTGTTCATCGAGTTTTATGTGTGAGAAAAGGCCGCAAAAAAGGAGTACGAAAGAGGGAATACGGGAGTAGGGAAGGAGATGGGGAAGAGGAAAGTTGATAAGTCGGCCGGCATTTCGTTCCTCAGCCGAGCAGTTGAACACAAGAACGAGTCGAAGAAGCGACCCGTTCTTATGTGACAAATATCAACCGTTGGGCAAATGTTTCTCGACTATGCACCGGTGCCGAAAGGATCAATGACGCTAGTTTCTCGGAGCATCTTCCATTGAAATACTGGTAGAACAAGGATAGCATTCACACCAGATACCTGTGCTCTAAAGATTGCAATCCGTTTGTTAAGATGGGAGAATCAATCAAACGGACCGCCCGTTTCTGCACAGGGTCGAGGGTATTTTTCAGGCATTTTGGAGCTCCAGCAGAGGTGGCTGCCAATTTCATCCGTGGGACGCAATTGCGATTTGTACAGGGTTATCAGTTGTATACTATTAAAGTATCTGCGGGCCATGTAAAGTACGCCCAATTTTTGAGAGGCTAACTTTACTTTGGCTTCAATGGAGTCCCCATATCTGAGCTGGTCACTTTGAGTTACATCAAGCATATCAATGGAGGGCCTGTTCGGAAGATTGCTTCCGTTGAAGGAGACTAGATTTTCATTTCGATCCCCTTTAGAAGTAATCAGATATCATTGGGTCTTTGAAACATTGAATTCAACGAGATTATTTTTACCCCAAGAGGGTGATGCCACATAGTTTAACATATTCATACATAAATAACTTTTAACGAGTAGGTGGTATGCGTTCTACTGGCAGTAGTACTGTTATAATAAATATTTGAAGTACAAACAATGCGTTCTCTATGCGAGCCTATCCTTCAATCATTTTGGGAGGTCATTACCATAAAAGAGCAATAAATAACCCCGCATGGGCGTGCGGGCTCCGGACCCTCGCCCCTCTCTCCTCGGCTCCTCGCGTGACTAGCTGCCACTGGGCCCACTAGGCTCCCTAGGCCCACTAGGCACACTAGGTTCTAGACTGCTTCAGTGCCACCCCGCGTGGGTGCACGATGCACACTGGACGGGTGACGGCACCTGGGATTCTCAAATTTCTCAATTCGTTCTCTTGGTAAAAGATCAATAATTCGTTGTGAATCCTTCTCATCGAATATTTAAGACGTGAATAAAAAAATTATAGTTTCAATAGGTTTTTTTAGTCGACGTTCTCTTATATGTAAGTGTCCGGGGGTAAAGTGCACTAAATAAAGATAGTTTTCCAAAAATTTTAGACTTTGTTTATTTTACTTTGACTCTCATGTAGTACAGTTTGTCAAATGAGAGTAGAAAATATAGGAGGGCGCCACTGTTGTTCAAATGGCAATACTAAAAATATAATCGTGGTGGTAATCTAAAGCTGTATAACCTACATTTTTATTAAAAATTAAAAAGGCATAAAAATGAAAAAAATATTTTTTCATTGCAATATAGATATAATATTTCCATACTGAAATATAAGGTTGTACTGATCGAACATTTCAGCCAATTATACGTTAACGAGGTCACTACATAATGATTTTTTGATATTATTGTTTATTTTTAATGCCTGTATAATGTACTATGACTGTAATTAAATATACACATGCTTGTAAATGGCACTTTGTGCCGTAAATTTTAAATAAATAAATAAAATACCCACTGATCTCAAAATTAGAATTGCGTACAGTTATATTATTATTATTATACCTTTGCAATTTTGTGTTAACATGATGAAGAATAACGATTTTGTAATAAAATATAAAGCACACTTTAGAAATTGATCACATTTATTTTATATTAGCTTAAGTACCTAGCGTTGCCGGGGCTTGATCATGTCTCATATTAGATCTGAATATTTTTAACTCATTCAGATCTAAAAGTAATGTAACTAAACTCACCATTAATGATCCTTCCTTTCTACCTACTGTTAAATTCAAATTTATGGAAAATTAAATGAAATCCAATCGTCGTCTCCTCTTTGTGCCGTGCTTCCTAGCCTCCCCACTCCTGTCAACTTTAGTTTTCTGAAGATTTCACTTCTACCGCGTGTGAACTGCACACATTTTTTTTTAAAATATCATCGGACATCAAAGTGACATCTACATTATTTACTCCAACTATGTTTAAGAGACGCTGTTTGAAATCCTTAGGGGACGTGCTGTTATATCTACCATCTATCTCTCATTCGCACGATCCACGAGTTAAATTTAATCTGTTAAGTTTGGGAACCATTTTAGGCGGGCGAGATTATTCCGAACGTTTGAACAAATTTTACGAGTTTCAGTCGACGTCACGACATCGGGTGCTTTAGGAATAAACAGTCCAGGATTTCCTACTCTTTCTAAATTAATTTTGGGGTTAACTACCCTAACTATTATTAACTACTTCTGCATCTACCAGCAGTTTACTGCAACGGCAGTACCGTTACACCGCCATTAGAATGTTTATTGTTTTTACCGGAGTTATCAACTGTATAATGGATTTATTACGAGCTAAAACTAAAACTCCTGTTCTAAATAATGAAAATTTCCTAGAATGCAACGCAATGCTCTAGACCAGGGGTCGGAATCTGCGGCTCTTGCATAGGCGTGTTCGGCTCTTCAGACATCATTTGCAATTTCACATCTGCTCAACCAGGCTTATGCGATGGAGCCGCCGAACGATTATTTTTTTACATTCTGAACACAAATCTGGTCACAGTTTAATAAAGAATCTACGCGCGAGTCTGTTTATAGAAACATTTAAACGAGCAGAAGTGTGATGTTAGAGTTACAGTAAGAATGTAGGTAACACGAAGCAAATCGTAACCCCCTCCCCCCCCCCCCGTTATAATATGGCTCTCCGATATATTTTTGAAGTGAAACTTCTTTAGCGCCGTTTATGACTTGAAATTCGGGTGAAACGGAAATGCGTCGCAACTCAGTTCTACACAGATACTCGGTTCTAATATAATGCGGCAAAGTCGCACTTCGGCGCGTGCCTTCCATAGCGTAGTGGGCAAGGTGCCTTACAGGTCTCAGCAGACATAGAGAACCCTACGAACCCTACGAAAACCAAAAAAAACTTTTTATTTTGTGAAATCAATATCCAATCTTCAAACCACTTTAAAAAATACAAGCAATAGAAAAAAAAGCGATATCTAGTGACTTTCTGGTTTCACTTCTACCGCGTGTGAATTACATACTCTGCTTTTTTTATCCTATTCCTTCGACAAATTGGCTCTTCTCACTTGACAAACTGCCGACCCCTGCACTAGACTACAAAAATTGGCTAGATTATTAAAAGAAAATTATCAATATTACCTATTGTTAATATGAGAATTAAAGTTACATTTAAATTTCTTGCAATTATCATCTTCATACGTAACTTCTGCCAGTTCTCTGCTATTTTCCATCCCCTTTCTTACGTCTAATGTACCGATGGTTGCTTCCACACTGTCCACGTATGAAAATTTTGATCTCTCATTTTTAATTTATCCTGCTATCTTATTTAAAAAAAAGTAAAGATACGCGCTTTGCTTGACGCGGCGGATAATTAAGATATTTTTTACTGTTTCTTTTAATCTAAAATAAAATGAAGAAGAAAATGCTATAACAACGCAATTTTTGTTCAATTTTAATGTTGAAGAATACATTTTCTACAACGATTTAAAATGTGCCGTTTTTGGTTTGTCGCCAAAACGACATGTTCGAATAATATTCGTGAATATCGTCGTTAACGACACATTGGCCAAAATCAGTAACAGCCGTCTTATCAGCCAGGAGCGTTTTTTACGTCACACGTACAAACCATTTCAGAACGTCCTATTTTACGATGACCAGAAGCGAAAAAATAAACTTTAAATCTTCTGCGCATTTTATCAGTAATCATAGTAGGTACGTGAAAATATCCAAACTAAAAAATGTGCACAAATATTCAGTTTTTAAGAAGAATGAAAATATTTCACCTTTCGCAGAGAAATAATCTGTGCCTTCACATTGAAACATTTTTCAAATATATGCAAAGGGGTTGTAATTTTATATTTTCTGACCCAAATTGTACCGCAATTAACTCATGCGGACCCACACTATTCTAATTTCCTCGCGTTGCGTGTTTTTCCTCCATTCCTTCCACGCAATTCGAAACTTAACCGTATTTTTTTATCATTAGTTAATAACACGTTGAGCGTCAAATTATTCGTTGTTAATCTCGGAGTCATTAACCATTCAAAGTAGGTAGGAACTAGGAGCATGAAGCTAATGAATGAAAGTGAGATGATTAATTATCAAAATGTCAAGTCTACTACGTCTACGCCTTCTTATAGTATAGGTTTTTGGTACAGACTACACGAGGTGGGCCTTTACGTTTGTAATGATACTTAAAATGAAGCCATGCGAAATAATGCAAAATCATCAAAATCATGTAATTTTGTTTTGAAAATTTGATCGCTTACATGTATTATAGATGCTTCAATTAAATACTGCGTGTAGAACATATCTTGGCCCTTAAAAATATCGGTAATTTTTTTATAAGTCTTTTAATAAGCCTAGAAAAAAATAAAGTATTAGGTCTTAAAAAAACACTTTCAAGTGCAAACTCTCCCACTTACAAACCCTTTTTCGAATTCGTTTTTATTGTTTAATGTAGCAAATTCAGTTTCTTTTATAATAATCGCAAAAAAATTATACTTACGCCCAAACTTCAGAAAATAAAATAAAATATGCATTTTTTCGTTTTTATTTTGGACATCGATCAATACGAACCTTATGCCATTGGCACAAGAACCATGCACTTGGCACAACCATTTCGTATCAGTTACTCCCCGCCTGCGAAGGGGTATAGATGTCCTAGACTCCGCCCTAGGTTCCGTGAAATCAATTTTAAATTTCTTTGTTATTACAATAAACAATGCGTAAAAAAGGAGTTAATGTTTTTCAGGCCATTATGAAATCAACATGTAAAAAATATTTCACAAATACCTTTTCCAACCTTTTCAAAAACTTTTTCTCAAGTATTTTTTAACTCCTCCCAAAAAGTAACTTTTTAAGTTTCTAAAAAATATGTATTAGTTCTTCACAATGTTTCTTTAAATGCTATTTAAGATATTTTCCACGAGATTTTTGCTCTATTTTAAACGAGTCGTGTTTAACTAAAAAAATTCACAATTTTCGCTTAATTATTATCGTTTTAATATTAGCGCACTCCCTCTAGCATTCGTATTTACACATCTCCATTCTTCTTCTTTTTGAGCGAGAGACGTATACTTCAGGAAATACTAAAATGAGACTACCTTGAAACCTCCAAGAAATCTTTGGATTGACTAAGGCCCTCTTTTCACAGGGTTAGCAAGTATCCGACACTCGACAATTCAAGTACTTTGGCGACTACCGCCATAAATTTGTGCGGACGTTCGTACATGGCACACGTTGCCGACACTTTTTAAATTTGTTGTCAGTCTCCCGCGGCTGTTCGTTCCAACTCTCGTCATCGATGCGTTAAACATGGCGTCACTTATTTTATAACAATGCGTCAGCTTTTAATTAATGCTAGAAACAAAACAGTCACAAATAATAACAAGATATAAAAATGTTGTTTTGACGCGGGTTTCTTGACTTCAGTACCGACGCACGAACTGTGCGCAACAAATTCTTTGCGACGTGAGTATACAATGAGTATCGAAAACTTGCGTATCCCTGTGGAAGGAGGACCTAAAATATACAAATCAGGGGTAGCTGTAACCTTCGATTGCTTTGTAGATTTCTACAATAGGTATCTAATTCCCTTGCTACGGGCCTATCTTCGCAATCTAGTGCATTGTACTCGTAAAAGTCTACCTCAGTAATTTTATGCTCTGTTTATGGGTGAATCTGTAATTGAGTGCACTAAAGAGGTCTGTCAAGTAATTCCAGTCAAGTATTTCATTGTGATTTAACTCGGTAATTTTGATCTTTGTAGCTATCTTTTTAAAGACAATCTAGTGTACTGTTTAACGATGGTCATTACACAGCACTTACTCACCCACATGTTTCATGCAATGACTTTTATAAGAACTTTATTTGCCACTTTTATTGGGTTTTAGATTTTTACGGTCATCTGACATTTAAAATATTTTTTGATTGATATTAATTGAGCCATCTCGTTTGTTGTTAAATTGTGGCGCCATTAAATTCTGAGTTATCAACTTTTTATTTATACGACTACTTATTACATGCTAACAAACTTCAAGGAAACGGCGGCCTTCGTTGTCTAAATATTTGAGTGCCAATTTATAACCCGGAGGCTCTTTTCCACAATAGTATTTTTTCAAAGTCCTTTTTCAAACTTAAGTGTATTTCACTCGTGTCGTAAGGAACATTATGAAATAATTACACCACTGTTAAACGAATTATTTTCCATGTAATACGATATTCCGTTTTTCTTCGCTTTACTAATCACAATCGTTTACATGGACATATATTTTTACAGTCCACCCATGCTGTTATCTGATGTAGTAAAAGAATGAATACAATTTATTTTAATCAAACACTATCAACTTAAAAGACATAAAAACTTTATTTATGCAAAAGAAATCAATGAATGGTCTGCGGTATGTTTTATGTAGCTTTCCTTATTATTTTTTTAACTACATTGGATTCTTGTGTTAATCATGAGATTTTACGTTAAAAGTTAAGAAATCCTCATTCGTTTCGGAACATTATTGTTTTTTATTTCAATAAACCGCATGTTAAGTATGTTAATGTTATAGTTATGGTTTGATAATCGTGTGTTCCACAATGGGGATGCATTTGATCGATCGTAAAACAGTTTTTATTGTTACCAAGTCTTAATTCTTTTTTAAATGGGAATTTTAAGCCGTTAACGCGAAGTTGCCGATATTTCATATTATCGTTTCACTTACAATTCTTTTACCCCTTTAAATAAGGTTTGCGGCATATTCACCTAACTTCACATTCATATATACAAAAACATATTTTTTTTTAGTATTTCGAACCATGCTAAAAACTGGCTCAGGTCTACAATTTTTTTCCCCTTCACCCTCTTGGGGCGTTCTCGAATTCTTCTTTCACGTACCTGCACGTAATTTACTGATCGTATTAACTTGTTTTAACTCGACCTTTGGCATTTCTCTGTAAATTTGTTTGTCTCGTTCCGGTTCCGATTCAAGATGGTGGCCTTTTTGGATTCTATCTTTATATCTCGCCAGAGTTCGCATTATCATGATTCCTACTACGATCTGTCAAATCGGAATAATCAATATAACATAAATAATCAATAATCAATTGTATCTACCTGCCTAAAGAAAGTTTGGAAAAAGATTTCACTTTAATAAGATACTGAAATTTCTTTGGAAAAAATATTATAGCTGCTTATTAAATGTTACTAATAAATATTTATGTTTTATAATTTAAAATTTAATAATGTTTTATAAGTAGATATTTAAGTAGGTAAGTAGATATTTAGATATTTATTACTTACCTACAAATCTTACGATTTCGGAGGAAATTTTGGTTTTTTCAATCAAAATTTGTCTATATTTATTTCATGACAGCTGACAACAGTCTGACGGCCGCCGTAGTCGAGGAGTTTGGCTATTGACTTACAATCCGAAGGTCGCGAGATTGAATCCCGTTAGCGCAAATAAATTTTATTGGATTAATTTGTGTTATTTCACAATTAATTCATTTAAAATAATGTATAGTATATTTGCGGGACGTTCCAGAGTGGAAGATACTCTCAGTATCGCCCTGATGTAAGGCCACCATTCAGAATTAAATCGCTGCTTGATATAGCTTTAGCCGTGTTTGGTGACTAGATCTGAACAGCCAGGTACTCCACCTTCCTCTTACATAACTTCTTCCCCTCCTCACTACCTACAGCCTCACAACATGCCCTAATAGAGAATTCCAGTCCATTTTTTTTATTTTTTTTATGAATAATGACCTTCTAACTTAAATAACTGCATATTTATTTTTATTTTTATAGTTAGTTTTAATAGTTAAAATAAATGTCAAAGTTTTAATTTTTCAAGATCCCCCGAAAACCACCGAATCTAGTGTGACGTCATCATGACTAACCGAAGTCTGAATCTTGTAGGGAACTGGAATCAGCTGTTCGACTCCCGCCATTTTGAATTTCAGCATTGGAGCGTTTTCATAGACATTATTGGGCAATACGATTGTTTTTTGTACAGTGTACTTTAAATGTTGTGTAATAAAACTTATATATTCAGAATCAGCGTATATTGGTCTATTTGAACATATTTTTTAAAGCCATAATATTTTTCACTGGAGTTCCTTATTGGGGATTCCATAGTCTCAAGGGCTCCAGATGCGAGCAGCTGGGACTCTTGCGAAGTATTCACATGAAAAAATAAAAATAAATACTTTGTCAGTTCACACAGTGCTGTGGTCAGTATTATAATTCAGGTATTCAGGTACAAACTTTCGTAATTCCTAATAATTCTGAATGCTTTGTAATAATTTACCCCGGAACATCGTAACTTACTCTCCGTGTGGGTGTGCACTGAATAAATTCACGTGTTCATTCATACGAATCTCCACTCTTCCCACACGTCAATAAACTCTTCAAAAGAGCATCTTGCGTGCATTTTCAACTAACGTTGAAAGTTCCTGTGAACGAATTTTGTACTTACAAAATCGATACTTATTTTAAAGCTGGCGATGAAATTGGCGATTTTAGCTAGTGTTGCATCCAAAATTGTTTACAATTACACCTTCAGATGCATTTGTGATGAACTTTATACGAAACGAGACGAAGTGGTTTTTGCTGGAATCGGGTGATAATATGTGTAGGAAAAATAAGGTATTCAAGGAAAAGGTGATAATATGTGTAGGAAAAATAAGGTATTCAAGGAAAAGGGATAACCGAATCACTTGTCGCTGTATCTTAATACAACCACATTATATACCTCGAGGTAATTAGCGTCAAAACAAAACGAATTTATTAAAAACGATATTTTGTAGTTCATACTTCAGAGATAGTCAAATTCCTTTATTTTACTTAAAAACGAGATTGTGTACACGAAACAGACCAACTTCTTGCCATTGTTCCAAAAACAAGACTTTTTCGGGAAAGTGATGGTTAGGGAGAGGTAGGAACTGAAAAATGATATCCCTGTAGGAACTTAACATTCTCGTTTCAAAATCAAACACCTTGCGTACCTTGTTTCAGAGCTACTATCTATAAACCAGGCTCTTTTCAGTGCGCATTTCCCAAACGCCTCATATGTAGGTACATAGTCATAATAAATATATATATATATATTTTTTTTTTTATGAATACCGTTCAAGAGTCCCGACTGCTCCCGTCTGGAGCCAGTGAGACTATGGCATCCCCAATTGGGGTATGTTGGGAGACTGAAGGTAGTGGGGAGGGGAAGGAGATGGGGAAGAGGAAGGTGGGAAGTACCTGGCTATTCAGATCTGGTCACCAAACACGGCTAAAGCCATTTCAAACAACGTTTCAATTCTGAATGGTGGTCTTACGCCAGGGCGATACGTACGCCACTCTGGAACGTGCCGCAAATATACTATACATTATTTTTAATTAATAAATTGTGAAATAACACAAATTAATCAAATAAAATTTATTTGTCACGCCGGGATTCGATCCCGCGACCTTCGGAATGCGAGTCAAGAGCCTTACCTGTGATATAATATGACTTTGCCAATTTAGTTAAAATTATAGTGTATTATTTCGTTATTAAAAAATTGCTGCGGCTTTGAAAACACGATTAAAAAGTTTTAAAAAATTTATTGTCTTGAAAAGTATCAAAAAAAATGTTAAAATTGTCGTGCAAGTGGCTCACTGTATAATGTACTTACATGCATGTTTAAAACGTAATTGCTTGGCTGCGGTTTGAGAAATCTTCACACATCCATTGACCCATTTCAGTAATCTTCAATGTTTACGTTTTGCCTTCGGCAGCAGTAAAACTTCAAACGCTTGATATTATTTATGGTATGCCTTAACTCATTGGCATTAGAATGGCTTTAAGAATTTTTCTTCAATTATATACTTCGGTGAAGTACCGAAGTGCTTCAGTACCGACCTCGGAGCAAAGACCAACAACTGTTATAATGACTCTTTGTTCTATGAAGAACCTAACTTTTTTACAATTGTGAATTTATAATGCGGGTCAAGAGATGCTTAAATATAATAAAAGTACCAAATTAAACATTGTGACTTTGTTACCTTGCGCAGAATCTGATGAAAGTTTAAGTAAAGAACACACCAGGACAAGGACATAGACAAGGACATTTTACGTAGAAAGATCATGAAAAATAAAATTATATTCACCGGGGCAACTCATCAATATTTTTTCTTGATCATTTATCTAAGTTATCAAATTATGTTTGAATTCTTGACATTTCAGTTTCAATTTTGAAAAAAAAATTAAAATATTGTCTTATAGGTAGGTACTTTATCTATTATCTGAATTCTTTTAAAATATTGTCTCATAGGTAAGGTACGTTTCCGCTTGTCTGAACGCTTTTAAAATATTTTCTCATAGGTAGGTACTTTATCGCTTGTCCGAATTCTTCACACAATCTGTTCCAACTTTGAAAATTACACTTAAATTCAAAGCAAATCCGAGTTTATTGAACCAAAATTATACCGATGTCCGCACCCATAAATTGAAATTAGCATTTTGATGACTTAAACACCAACTGGTTTCGACGCATCCATTTTTTTAACTGGAGACATATAAACTCCCTGGCCGTGTATCCTTAACCAAGCCACGATTTTGCCGAAACCGGTTTGCATATTTAAAGAGGTGTGCACGAAATTGCGGTGATTCATATATTAATATTTAATAACACAATATTTTTCTTTTATAAAAACGTTTCTGAATTTTTAAAAAGAAATGTCTCTTTAATGTCGTTTTAAGGTTCAATTTTCTTTATAAATGTTGCAAGATTTGCATTTGATTCAGTTTGTTTGTGGCGTCTGGTTATTTTCTCTGATAAAAAAATAATCCCGTATCCGGCGCTTCTCTTCACGTTTGTCCATGAAATTTGTTTGACAATCTTCTCAGCCGAAATCCGCTTTAGCAAATCCATTCTCTCTCAATAGCACTCCGTCCGATATAGTTCCGTATTTTTGTTACTTTGGAGGCAGATCTGAAAATCTGCATCGCAATGGCTTCCTGTTCCCTTCCACTCGGTCAGTCAGACGTCCCTCCTTTCTCCTGTTTCCCTGGCTTAACTGTTCCCCATTCCCTACAATCCCAATTCTACGTGGGGAGGTATGTTATTTCCTCTGAACTCCGACTGCTCTCAAAGCGTCTGCAGGAATCACTAAGCCAATTAGAGAACAGAGTCATGTCTCTCACATTTTGTAACCAGTCCCTTAATGGTTTAAGTGATTAAGCTGGGAGCAAAGTTCACTCGTCCGTCGATCTGCACAGAACGACCTTTTATTTATAAATAAACATTTTTCTGTCGGAAACTTTTTGCACATTGCGAACCGATCCGTCGGCTCGAGTTCTTAATTAGCGTTCAAAATTTTTAATAAAACAAAATTTAATTATTCCAGCCTTCTTCCTCCTGGTTCCACTTCATTATCCAATCAGTATGATTTATTAAATCACCTTCGAAATTTGTTTGCTTATTATTTAGGCCTCTCGAAATTCTTTACTGCCACTAATTACCATTGAAATAAAACTTCAAATGAATTCAAGAAATAATAAATAATTTTTTTCAACATTTTGTATACAGTAATTCATAATTGAATTAATAACATTGAAGTTTAATTTTCAACATTCGCTTATCTTACTTTTTTATTTTTAGAATAATGAAAGAGTAAAACCTCAAACTGTATGTTGTTTCAAATTTTAGTTTTTCAATAAGATTGTCTTCAATATATTTTTTCGTTATTTGTTTTTGGGGTGTTATGCCGTGTTGCGCTACCTTGAGACCTACGTTGAGAAAGATCTTTAGCCAACGTTTCGGATAGCGTTACAATGTCCGTCATCAGGGCAGATGTGTAATTGTGATGATGGACACTGTAACGCTGTCCGAAACGTTGGCTAAAGAAGGAGGTAGCGCAACACGGCATAACAAACAACAAACGCAAAAACAAACAACGAAAATACTTTTGGCGGTGAAAATCTAAAACGTAACTTCAATAGATATATTTTTTTGACAATTCAATTTTGCAAATTCTTTGACATGTCAGGACATTATTAAGTTCGACTTGTGCATTTAAGCTAGTATTTCCTAATAACTATTTTTTTGTTTAGTCTACAGATATATAAAAAAAAAATTATTTAGAGGACTTAGCAAAAAATGTCAATTTTAATTGTGTTTTTGTTTTTAGTTAATTAATAATAGTAGTATAAGTGACTTAATTTGCTAAATTATTTTCCTGGTTGGATGATGTAGTATCTGATGATATTGTGATAGCACTCAAGTTTATTATAAAGCTCTTTACTTAGGTCCATTTGGTCGATTTGTCTAGAACCAGTTTACCTTACACTCTGACAGTAATTATAATTTATCTAAGTATCCAATTTGTCGCTTGAGGCGTCTCCTAACGATGCCACCTCGGGTAAGATTGATTTTAGAGAGATCCCTCTTAGATTGAGGGAAAAGGTTGGTTTTTGCTGTCGTTTGAAGCTCTTCTGTAATTAATGATATCCGCTTACTACCTAGAGCCTAGACAATTAAACTTTACTTGATATATTAATATGTGTTAGTAGATAGTTTATTTGCAATTTCAAGATTGCTTTGAATGATTTTGTATAAACATAGATCGGTTACCTAACTGAAGCAGTAACGTGTTATATTTCTCTTATATCTGTTATTCATCTGTACGTCTGCGGTGGTAAAATGGTCGAGATAATCCATCGTCTCAATCATTCGTTTGAGTGCATTAAACAACCATTTTTTCTCCATCACAACAAACTAACTATTAATTATCATATATGGAATTTAATAACTGTGCGGCTTTCCAGACCCAGAAACGGCCTGTTCCAATGAATTGAAAATATTTATTACAAAATGGGTATTATTATCATGAATTTTCACACAAATTTTTCGCTTAATTGCTTGGATGTGTACAATGATTGAATATATCTACCTACATACAAATTTATAGATGTTAAATTTAGACGTTTGCCCGAGATTTAGATTTAAAAACATTGAACGAAGTAAACGACGCGGGTCGTCGTATTTTTTTAATAATATTTATGTATTTATTATTTAGAATTAACGGCACAAGTTTAATTTACATTATTATTTTTATTATTTTATTAATCTATAAACATAGGGTTTAATTGATGCCTGTCTCACTAGGATTTACCTGTGTTGAGACAGGCTTAGAGGTACATATTTAAAATTACAGGAATATTTTAAGTTACATACAAATTCAATTGAATACTATAAAAATGGAAAGGTGATTGGAAGTGTGGGTAAATACTTTAAAGAGAGTTATGTAAATGTAGGAAGAGATGATGAACAGTGAATAGTAAATCCTGTCAAATCTATTTATGGGATTGATTAATTTATTTGACATGATTCTATTTTTAAATTATTTTTCATGGATTAGGTCGTATGCAAATTGTGTACTGTCTATTTATGATTTACTTTACATATGTTTGCAGTAGTGTGGCGTCCAATACTTACAATCCATTTCTTTACGTCTTGTTTGAATTTTGTCAAGGATTCAGTATGTCTGATTGTAGCTGGTAGTGTATTGTATAGTTTGCAAGCTATGTATTTGAAGTGTCTTTGTCCAAAGGTAGTTTTGGAAAAAGGAGTTTGGAAAAGTTCTTTGTTTTTGGCTCGGGTATTGTGCATTGTTTGTGTTGTTTTGTATGATGTTTTGTTGTTTTTGTGTAAATTAACTAATATGGATACATGTAGTTATTGATAGTCGTAGTAAAAACATAGTCAAAAGCCTGAATAATAGAAGAGTATGTTTGAGACGATGTATGAATGTGAGTGCTTCAAAGAGTGTGCGCCAAGACCGAGTTGTTTTGCGCTCCTAACTCTCTACCTTACCCTACCTCCCTCTCGCCTACCCCTGCAGAGAAACGGCGTCATGGTTAGTTAGTTAGTTAGTTAGTTAGTACAATCAATATAGAATATTATATAATGAAAGAAAAGAAAAATTTAAGATGTTGTTTCAATGTCGCGATGGAAATGGCGATGTGAACCAAAAGTACTCGCGTTGACATAGAATTCGAGACAATTGAAAACTGTACGAGTTTAATAATAATATATGGATGTTTGTCTTGATTATTTATATTCAAAAGCCGTCCGGTACAAACCGGAAACTGGTGAATCTACAGCACATTTGGAGTCGATGTCTTGGTATAACTTTTTTGATTTGAGCTTTCGTTTTGTCGAGTCCAAAGTTGGAATTTTTTATGTCAAATTTGAAAAAAATCCCTCGCTAGGTGCTTGATAACAGCTGGTTAATATCTTTTCATTACTTTAAAAGGTAGACCCGCCTCCAAAAGTTAAAAAACCTTAAGCTGCCAAAAATCGGAAAAAAAGTTTAAAAAATAAAAAATTTAAGTACTCAGATCGATCAAGATAATGTTTTATTGGGTTTGTTTTTAGGTTTTCACGGCCAAAAAGTATTTTTGTTATTATTTTTGGGGTGTTATGCCGTGTTTCGCTACCTCCCTCTTTAGCCAACGTTTCGGACAGCGTTACAGTGTCCATCATCAGGGCAGATGAGCACTGATGATGGAACACGGCATAACACCCCAAAAATAATAACAAAAATTTTATTGGGTTATTTGTGATTTTTTTACATTAACTCCACACAGAAGGCCCTGAAGAAAATAATTTCCCTCAGGGCCTATGTTATCTTTGAAGTTGCTGTGTGGAGTGTATTTTCGAGGAGAGGAAGGAGTGAACATCAGTGTTCATGAACATGAGTGATTAGGAGTATTTCCTCCCTCCCGCAACATGGGTCTTGAAAAAACCCATGATTGAAAAAACCCATGCTGATTATTAAAAACGATCCGTTCTTATGTGACTAATATCAACCGTGTACAAATGTTGGGCGCGTGTTTGGCGTGTTTCCCGACTATGCCAAGGAGATCAATGTCGCTAGTTCCTCGGAGCATCTTTAATTGCAATACCGGTAGACCAAGGACAGCATTTCTACCCGACGCCTTTGCTCTTAAGATTGCAATCCGTTTGTTAACTTAGGAGAATCTATCAAACGTTACGGAAATCTTGTATAGGTATTTTCCACAATATTATAAATAATGTTTGTCCCGTTTGAAGGCTTGCCCGTGTGCTCGCAAGTTTATTGATAACACCACTGTTGGAATCATTTAACGCACTTTAAATTTCCCAGTTCATTCAATCTGTTCGCACCGTGGATCTTGCGTGCATTACTCCGGCTTATGGGACATTTTTTGAATATCAATTAGAGAGGTGGGATTCATAATTTTTATTATTCAGAACGGTATCCGCGGCTTTATTTTCATGGGATCACGTTTTTGCATATTGTTATTTTAAACGCACCTCCACTGCAAGTGAATTAAAATGATTTTAACAGTGCATCCGATGGTAGATTAATAAAAATTGTTAGGGTAATAAATAAATAAAAATTGCATTTCGCCATTGGATATATTTTTTATTCGAGGCAGTATTTCAATTGGAGAATTTTGTATGGCAGAAGTAGGCGATGAAATTGAGAGAAGAAAGAGGAAAGGGAAGGTTTAAGTAGTATCTGAGTGTTGATAGTTTATAAATTAAGAGTTCAATCAACGTTTCGATGTAAATTTTTGACCATTATACTGCGGACATTATCCACTTTTAAAAACATAACATTAATCGGTGTCATTCTACATTGGTTGCAAATTTTTTTTGTGACGTACGTATCACGCGAGGGACAGTGCGCGGGGACCGGATTCAATAGTTTCAAACATTGGAGGTCAAATTGAACTAATTGGAGTAGAAAACCATTTTTTTCATTTCGTGTCTCATCGAAAGTTATTAACCTTGCGACTGCGTGGTTAATTTTCAGAACCCGGCTTCGAGTGCTTGTCCGACGCCACGCCGTACGCGCTGCGCCACAAATAACATCTGTGTACGTGAAATTTCAAACAAAACTTCGTTTGTAATTCCACGTATTCATCCTTAGCTCAAAGACAATTTTCTTACTTAGGCTCTAAATTGCTTAATCTTATACCCGATGCTTGGAAATCAAAAAGTGATAGCATTCTGCGTAATCTGGTAAATGATTGGCTTCTGGTCTTGGGGACAACTGAATGCGAAAATATGTTAAACAACAGCCATTAAATTTTCTTTTTTGTTGACATTCATATATACTGGTATTATATTGGTATTTCTTACCTTAATATTATTTTTATGCAATTTACGTTTAAAAACTACAAAAAAACTTTCTTTGCATTTTATTTTCTCTACTTTCCTTTTTCTTTTTTAATCCATTATTTTATTTTATTTATTTATTTTTTTTTTCTTTTTCTTACCCATTTTTTTTTTTTTGATTTTCGAGTTGATTAATTCATCAAAATCAATACAAAAATTTCTTGAATTGGTTGAAGAGCATAAGTGCTAATAAAAAATTAAAAAAACACTTTTTTATTTTTCTTTTGGAATGTTCTTGTTATTTCTGTTCTCTATATTTTATTTTCTATTGATAAATATATAATTTACACTTATAAGTAACTTCTTGTATCTACCATCAAAACCTTAATATTATTTATCAAATGTTATATTTAAGTTTAAGACAATATTATAGTCAACACACTATTTACATGTAAAATATCTGTTCATTTTGACTGTTCTAAAACGGGCAAATTGCCTAGTTGGACAGCCAAAGCTCATTATAACAATGTAATATGTAATGTTTCTTAAAATAAATAAATAAAATACAATACGTCAGTGGGGATAATCAGAATTTAGGAAAACTCTTCCATTCTTGAAAATGAAATTCGAAGCAAAAGCGTGTTCATTGAACCGGAGTTACAGACAGACGTAGTCACAACCAATTTTTTTTTTTAATTCCTAGTCATTTCATGGAGAAAAATACTAACATCTTTCAAATTGCATCTATTACTTTAAAAATCTCACACCTTTTAAAAAATCATAACAAGGAGCGAAAAACAAATAATAAATATAATATTATTTTTTATTTTTTTTGTAACACGTGCGAAAATAAAATTTTAATAACACTTTTATTACTACCAATAAATATGTAGTTTATTGCGCAAATCTTGTTATTATATTAACACGTTTACACGTCTAACAGTAAAATAATGCTGAGTCCACTGCGCTTTCCTGATTGACTTTATTTATAGAAGTAATGTGTTTTTAATTTGTGTTTCATGTGTTTTTTGTAATAAAGAAAATCAATAAATAAGACTCATTAATAACGCGCACGAGATATATTATGCATGTTCATTGAACAAAGCAGAGCTAGATATGCACCATAATTCCCATTTCGCATGTTAGATTCAAATGAGCTCCTAGTGATAAAAAATATTATTTTGGCGGATTAAGGTCATGACTGTATCCTATGCGACAATTTTATTAGTTACAATTGCAACGGATTGCTGTTTCTTCGTTTTTCGGCTTGCGGTTTTTTTCTCCTGTTTATATGCGGCATTACTTGCGTTGTTGATGCTAAGAGATGAAGGAAGGAAATGTTACAACGGAGCTCTCAGTCGTATGCTTTTGGGGTTCGTACAAATGGGAATATTTTGCCCCAAATCAAATAAAGCAAAAATTGATAGATCTGAACCGTACATGGTTATTTGATAATATCTACAATAAATTTAAAGCATCGGTCTTTTTATACGCTCTTGTTTTGCTTGATTTCTGCTAATTCTGACCTGGATTACAGTTATTTGAGTTTTAAACACATAACTAAGTAACATAATTTGGGTTTAAAAATGTTGGGATTTATAACTAGGCTAACTAGAAATTTTAACATTATAAAGTGTATTTAACTGTTATATTTTGCTAATGTTAGAATTCAGCTGGAGTACAATTCTCCCGTCTGGAATCCACATTATAATACTCATGTACAAGCTGTTGAAAGAATACAAAACAAATTCTTACGTTTTCTAAATTTTAAAATGGGTATTCCAGCAATTATGTTGAACTATAACACTCTGTTAAATGATATGAATATGCTCAAATTGTCAGTCAGAAGAATTTTCACTGACCTGGTATCTTTATTTTTTATTTTATTTATTTATCAAAAGTATACAATACAGAATATAGTATATTATATAAAGCATTGTACTCCCAGGAGTTAATAAACTCATTGCGGGAATGATACGCATTACATGAAACATATAGCTGTATGTATTAAATGGACATATGATGGGGACATACACAACATTATTATTTCAGATAGTCATTAATAAGATGAAGTTTGGGCATGTTAGTTTGGGTCTTTTTACATTGACTTGCACGTTTGATCTCGTTGGGTAGTTGATTATATTTTGTGTGAGCTATGTATTCTAGGGATCTTAGTCCATATTTTGTTGATTTGATTTTTGATATAAGAAGTTTGTTGTGATTTCTTGTGTTGTGTTGGTGTACGTCGCAATTGTAATAGAGTGTAGTGTTGGAATGTGCTGAGTGTTGAATTACTTGTAATATAGTTTTAGTTATTTCAAAAGTGGGAATAGTATTAAAAGGAAGTATTTGGGTGTTTCTGTAGATATCTTTGACATGTGTGTCCCAAGGTAGACTGAAAATATTTCGCAGGGCTCTATTTTGAACGACTTGTAATCTTAATATATAATAATATATATCTTAATATATATATTTCTTCTGTCCGTGTGTGTGTCACTGAACTACTAAACGGCTGGACCGATTTTGATGAAATTTTTGTGTGGGTTCAAGGGGATTCGAGAATGGTTTAGATTCACAATTTGGTCCACTGGAAAATGTTCTTTTAATTATTTTTTTTTTTTTTTTTCTAAGGAGTTGATGATTTTGGAATGTTTTACATTGGATCCGGCAGACTGCGCTACCATCGCAGTATCGAATATTCAATATTATTATATTTTAATTTTAGTTTGTCCCGACAGTTGTGTACATTGGAGGTTATCCACCACATACCCGCCCTGGTATAAGTAACATATGGTTACTCCTTCAAGGCTCTCGCAAGATACTAATTTTTTTTGTTAAACGAAGCTACATTTATTTATTTTTGAACGAATCTAGACCTCCAGTGTCCCTGCATACGTTGTTAGTAAGCAGTATGCAAGTGCTTAACAGGAAACAAAATGCAAAAATATGTTAGTAAAGCAAATATGAATTAAACAGGGCAAAATGAGAAAAAAAAAACTCATTCATGAGACTCCGTGAGCGGCATTGCATCGTGTAAAAAAAACCTGCAAGCACCTGTATTAAATGGAGAACATAAAAAATACAATAAATCTCAAATCAATAGGCAAGTACCAACAAAAAATGTGAATGGCATTCGGTCTGACCATAAACCACATTAGCTTCCGTGTCCCTTAGCCAACCACTCAGTGAAGCCTCAAAGAATGTTAACTGAATATTTGGGGTAAAATACCCGAAGACTAAAAGAAAATTCAGCATTGAGTAGTCAGAGGCAGGACAAAGGACAGTCAAGGTCGCCTGATCAAGCCTCAAGCCTACACATGTCATTGGGGGAGGCGCAAAGATTTGAGAGGGACCTGCAAAACAGATAATGTAAGTAAATATGAAGCAGGAACGAGGTCCATCACAGTTGTGTACAGGACAACGTCTGTCGGGTCCGCTATAAATAAATAAAATAAATTGTGGAACATTCCAGAACACTCTCGAATGTTGTCCTGAGCGAAGCCGGGTAACCCAGCTAGTTTTTATTTAAAATTCTAAATGCTTTAGTTGATAATCCGGAATTACTTGAACTGGTAAGCTTCCGGATACCAAAACGCAATACCAGAAGTCAGGATTTATTTCAGTGCATAAATTCTGGAACTAACTACCATATGTATTCCTCTTTGCCCAGAATACTAATGGAGGGAAATAATTATACTTAGTCAGCGCATATCTTCAATTTATATTTAAACAAATTTAAAATATTTTTACTGAGGCAATTCAACTATTTACAATAAATACTGTATATTTCTTATTATTGATGTGTAAAAAAGCCCACAAAAAAGCGTTAATAGATAAATAAATAATTTATAATCCACTCATTAAAATTTGACAAATTACATCAATCATTATTCATTTATCGATTATTAATTTACAGTTTTATTATTTATTATTTTAACTTTATGAGTAAAACCTCAAACTGTAATATTTAATTAAATGAAGACATTATGAGCGAAACTCAATCGAAAATCTGGAAACAGAAAAATCGGAAAAAGATATTGGCACCTCTGGGACTCGAACCCAGGACCTCCCTACTTTCCGGGTTCGGGCTCTTATCCACTGAGCTAAGGTGTCGATATCCAATTCGGTCACTTTTAACTGTACCATACTTCGACTAAGAACCACCCATATTATCTTCATTTTTCTTAACGCATATTTTTATTGGCTGCCCAACCCGGAAAGTAGGGAGGTCCTGGGTTCGAGTCCCAGAGGTGCCAATATCTTTTTCTGATTTTTCTGTTTCCAGATTTTCGATTGAGTTTCGCTCATAATGTCTTCATTTAATTAAAAATTTACAGTTTGTTTACGTATTTTTTGGGATCGAATTATTGATCCCACTAAAAGCTTACTTTTACATGTGATTTATAACATTTCGTAAAACTAAATTATAGATTATATCTTATCTAAATGGCGGCCATCCCTCTCGATCCGGTGCGGTGGGGTGGCTTTGTAAATAGTAAATAGACTAAATAGGGTTAACTTTGACAACAATAAAAAGTATCAGTTTGAAAGTTATACCGCTTTACTAGCTGGTTGTCAACCCTTGTTAGTAAATATAAACATCCCTTTTCGTTGAAGATTACACAGCCTAATCTCTTAAGAGGCTTACGGGTACAGTAGGCTCTCGATCGTCTGAGGTTTCAGGCATTTTGGGTTAACCGGGGTGATGCAAAAAAAAAATATTGTATAAAGTGAATTTGTTATATTAAGTTTAACCTTTCTATGCCAGTGCTGACAACTGAATTGACATATCTCTTATAATTTCAATATTTCTGTAAATACGTATTCTAAAAACGTTTGGATATTGGAATTCATCTTTTGGATATTCCTCCGCAATTTATCTATTGTAGGTATTAAATAATTTGTCTCGGTCGTTGGCAGTAATGGACATGGTCTGACCTGTATGTCTGGTCGAAGTATTTCTCGTTTTCAGCAATTTTACACAATTTTTAACTTACGTAAGTATGTAGGTACTACAAAAAATAGCGCAAGTAATAATTGTAAACCATTTATTTTTATTCAACTGAATAATTCATTTACATTTATTTTTGTCCCGGTTTTTTTTTCGGGTAGTTTTAATCTATGTATTTATACTTCCGGATAATCGAGAGTCTACTGTGCACGGATTGTGCGGGAAGGAATAAGTGACCCTTAAGGCACTATTTATTTTTGGGGGATATGTTCAACGATTACAAGAGATTGGACTGATTTTGTTACTTCGATTTAAATCAATTGTTTTTTTGTAAAATTGTGGTTTTGTCAAATAAAGCTTTAGTTTACCGGAATTAACAGTAAGTTTGTCTTCTGTCAATTATTTGGATGATTCAAATTAAGAAGAAAGCTAAATTGTTACTTTTATTTTACGTGCCCACATTTTATACCGCCAAATACTCCTTTAGAGGGTCCACTATTGGTGGGTGACTATCATTCTATACCCCGCAGACTGCAACCCTTGAAGGAAATACAAGCTGCAACCCTTAATAACTCAAACTACTAGTATCACTCATACGATTATCAAACACATGGGGTGCGGCCTCTTAATCTACCACGTCTTCCATCAATCTTCCTCTGGATTATCAGTGGGTAATTTTGTGTTTGTCGCCCGTGCATAATGTGACCAAAATAATCTGAAACAAATTCGCTCTTCTTCCCAACAGAAGTGGTGCCATCTATAAATTTCTAAGAGAACTATTGAAGTTTTCATAAAGTATTTTATATAGGAAGTATACGTAGGATGCATTTCTACAATAATGAATTGTTTCCCTCAATGATATAATACGCTTTTTTATTTTGGTTTAACATTGGTAAAGGTTAGTTTAGATCGAAGAACACCTCGAATCAAGATGCCAAATTTGGCGGCCATTTTCAAATTCTAGAGTTCTCAACTGATTTGGTTCAAAATTGGTATAGGTAAAGTTAGGTGGGAGATAAATTTAAATTTAAAGTAAAATCTTAAAAAATTCATAGAATTCTTGAAATTTCAGAGTTCTGAACCGATTTGGTTAAAAATTGGTACTGGTTAGGTTATAAGTTAGGTTAGGGAGGAGATGAACTTGATTTATTTGCCAAAATGTACAATTTTGACAGCGGTCCTTAATTTTTAGAGTAGGTACCTAATGGTTGGAAGTAAATTGAGTTTGTTAGTGAAAATTGTGTCTCGTATTGTCTGTCAAATAAGAGTAGAAAATATAAAAATTGGAACTACAAAATTTGTAGGCTGGCAGCACCAATTTACCTGTCAAATATTCTTTTAAAGTGCAATGACAATGAAAATACAGTTTGGCTTTCATTTAATTTAACATAAATTTGAATTTAACAGTAGATAGAAAGGAAGAATCACTAATGGAGACTTTTAGATCTGAATGAGTAAAATGTATTCAGATTTAAAATTAGAGACATGATCTAAAGCCCGGGAAACGGTAGGTACTTAAGCTAAAATTAAATAAATGTGAGCAATTTCTAGAGTGTGCTTTATATTTTATTACAATAAAGTTATTCTTCATTATATTAACTCAAAATTGCAAAGGTATAATAATAATATACAAACATGCAAATCTAATTTTGGGATCAGTGGGTATCTATATTGCAATGAAAAATATTTTTTTCACTTTTATGCCTTTTTAATTTTTAATAAAAATGTAGGTTACACAGTTTTAGATAACCACCATGATTATATTTTTATTATTGACATTTGAACAACAGTGGCGCCCTCCTATGTCTTCTACTCTTATTTGACAAACTGTAGGTCCAGATGTCCAGGTGAAAAGTTGTACGATATAAGTGTAAATATTACATAACAATTGTTTATATTTCGATTGAAACAAATAGGTAGGTAGATATCTAACATCTCTATATTCACTTCGATCGTATTGATTCGTCACACACAAACAACAAAGTGTTCTGTTCGTTGATAAGGGTATTAGTAAAATATATTAATACATTAGTTCGGTTTGTTGACTCTATGTCGTCTGAAATTCGTTTCCTTTCAACGTTTTTTGATCGGTTGCGGTCAGTTTGTCGTGGCGACCCGGGATTTACCTGCCCCAGTGGAGTGTGGTTTTTACCTCCCCTGGTCAACAATACAACATAATACACAAAGACTTCGGAGTCATCCATCTTCTATTTCCTCTTTGTGGCACGTATAAAACTACCCAATTCTCGCATCACAAAGACCACGACTTTTATACACTTGACAAGAAAAGCCTTACTATTATACGCCAAACGTAATATTGAATTTTGCGTCACAGAGCAAGTTGTTTAAGGACTAAATTGTATCGTTTTAATCATTATTAATATCATTTTCATGAATTCATTATTAAATTCATTAATAATATCAATATTAATATCATTTTCGTGAATTATGTCATAGTTAGATCAAAAAATTGCAAAATTATTTAATTAAAGATATTTTTGCTGATTATATTTTTAAGAATGTAGCTCCTCAATGCATCTGGCCTCCTAGAACGGTCGAATCTCCATTTCCATCGAATATAGTTATTCTTTGGAGATCTGCAGTCATGCTAGTGAATGAAGAGAAGTTTCAATTCAATTCAATTCAATTTTTTATGAGAGGTCTGGGTTCGAGTCCCAGTTGCGACCATTGTCTTTTTCTATTTTTCTGTGTCTTGTTTTCTTTCATATTTTCATTTAGATTATAAATGTTATCTTCTTCTTCAATGATACAATTCAATTCAATTTTATTCTTTTAAAAACATTACAAAATTTTACATTTTAATTCGTTTTTAAAATACATTTGTAACAGTACAAACTATACAAGCATTAATAGAGCTTGCCTTTTAAAGGCAGCTTCACTAACGCTAAATATGTCGATATCCGAATTAATTCTGTTTAACAGCAAAATTGCTCTCCCGACTGACATGACCATTGGCAAGTTAGTCCTACAGGCTGGAAGATAGAACAGTCTATGCTGTCGGTGGCGAAGATACCCATCGGTCAGTCCCGATTTTACTTTATTATGAGCAACTTTTAACTTACACTGACAGCACGGGCAGTAATCATGTGTGTTTATAAATGTAAATATGTATGTTAGTAGTAGATAATTAATTTTAAGTTAGATGTAAGTCAAAACACGAGTGAAGCAGTGTTGTACTGTTTATAAAAATAAGTATAGTTTTAAGTCACTAGTTAAATAAGTCTTAGTAGTTGTAAGTTCTTAGTTATCAATCTTAGTTATAAGACACTTGTAATATAAATAGGTTAAATGTATAAATTAATTTGTAAAGCGCCCTTGAGGTGATTTTCTCACAAAAATGGCGCCATAGAAATTATCCAAAAAATATTATTATTATTATCGGGAACATAGAAATGAATGCTCTCCATGATAGCTGAGTTTTCAAACCATCCGCGGATCAATCTGAAGAAATGCGTAGCAATGTGTACGTCCCTTCTGACCCATAGATGGTTCATTCCGAGCATACCCAAAAGAAAGTCGGTAGGATAGAGCCAAGTTACCGAAAGTTATCCTATCAATCCTTATCGATCGACTGTGTGTCCGGATAAAAGTATCATGTTTACAGTTTACGAAACATGTCGACTAATTTCTTTATTAAAGAACGGTAAACTACTAAAGAAGTTATATTTATTAGGTTTTTTATAAGAATTATCTTTGTAATAAATGTGACTTTTTATGGATAAAAACACCTTCACAGCTTTCCCCCATTTTTTGTGTTTTAACCCATTTAAAAGCCATATTGAAATGGAATTACATCATGAACATTATAATTTCCAAAATTTTAAAAATTATTTGTAAAGGATATCTGACTACTGCCGAATAAATAAAATAGTCAAATAAAAAGCAAACATTGAGATATATTATAAGTTATTATCGTAATTAATTTTTGGTTTATTATACCGTGTTGCTCTTCCTTTTTCTCTAGCTAACATTTCGGACAGGGTTACAGAGTCAAGCATCGTGGCGGACGTGATGTAAAAGTATGTTGTAAACATAAAACTCGTTGGTTTATCATCTTCTTTGTGTACCATCCTGTAATAATTTGTAGATATTATTAATTAAAATTTCAGTATCACCCTGGTCATTACCATTCATAATTGTAGTTACTTGTAATGACTTTATTGCATATTTTTGTATTCACATAAAGAAAAAAATTATCGTGTTTTTTATATTATAATAATTTTATTGCCTTTCTACGGAGGGTTGCGGTGTTTATTGGTGTTTTTGTAATAATTATACATTATGCAAATAGAAATATAACTGCACACTTATTTATTTTTGTTTTGCTGTATTAACGCCAAGGCTAATTTGTTCGCTTTTCGAAACAACTCACATAGGTCTCACAGAAATCGTTGTATCTCCCTTACTATCATAGGAAGAAATGTGAACTAAACGGTATTGAAAAGAGGACACACCACGTATTCAAATGTACAAGTTACCACAAAATAATTAAAAAATGTACACCTTGAAACTAAAGTTTGCGATCGTAATTTGAAAAAAATTATGAAACTTTGTGAATCTTTAAAAAACTATTTTTACAAGTAATAACAAAAAATTGAGGTGATAACTTTTTTTAATACATTTGTGCGATAAAATATGTTTGTGTTTTTATTACCAGTGATTTACACATACTGACAGAAATTACGTAAGGTGTGTCATTTTTAAAACTACTTAAGTTTGTATTCAAATTTGAAAGCGTATTTCATCACCTTTCAAAAACAGTTTTTAGTTTTCGGATACATTCATAAATGTTCCATTAATTTAGATTTTAATGCAAAGCAAAAGTATTCTGACGGTCCTGGGGGTTTAAAGACAAGAATAATAACGTGCTTTTCTATTTGTTTTTTTTTTATATCAATAAAAAGTACATATCTACATGAGTTACGCAAACTAAAAAATGTAAATATACACTCAAGTGACAAGACACTTAGCTGGTGTCTAGTTCAACATGTCACTTTAATATTAAATTTTTGTTCGCACAGCTTGTTTTTTGTAACGGCAGGTCTTCGTATGGCTTTACGTGTTATTAAACAGATATTTGACATCCACGTAAGGCCTTGGAATAAATGTTATTAAATAACAGCCTTCACAGATAACGTTTGTTTTATCATATTGTAAGTCTATGCTACCATGTTCTTTCAGGTTTTAACAAACATTCGTTCTCGAATTCATGTAAGTATTTTAAAAATATATATGTACATTCACAAGTGTTGGTCATAATTTTTATAGCAATAAGGTCACAATTTTGAGTTTATCTTAAACCTGAATTGTTTTATAATTATTTCCTTTAGTAACTACGTAAAAGACTCTCAAATTCTCACACTTTGATTTAAAAAAATTAAAAATTATTTTTAAAGGTTTAATAAAAAGTATTATCGTAACTGTTGTCTCTTAATTTCCAGTATTAAGACAATTTCAGATGTGTTGGGTATCTTCCAAATAAATTATATGTTCGGGTGATTAGCTCGTTTATTTAGCTATCGTAAATATTAACAATAAATATTAAATTGGACAGACTTCTTTACTAGGCTAGGCTCTGAGTAGTAGGTACTGTGGCTGCGATGATCTGACTGTTGGAGCTCGCCCAACCTCACCGATACCTTCGCCAATCGTTGTATCCATTCGTACCTAAGACACGAACGGCGATAGATGGTACTCTTCTGATATTCTACTCAACTGGCATTTGATGGGGTACAGCAGAAGTTCGTATTACAATTTACATAAGCTATCGACATCAATTAGGCGCTTTTAATATTTCCACGTTTACGGTACGGCGATGGTACAAAAATGCAATAAACATACGTTTCTTATCACAATAATGCTGCAGCTCTTTCTTACACATTAAATAATGGGGAGACCAAAGATAACATACAATGTAAGTATGTCTGTTTCCTCCATAGGAAAAAAGTTTCTGAGATACCTGTATATGAGAATGCACGGAGAGTACCCGCAATTCATGCATCATGAAGATCTGCTCACAGAAACGCATTGCCAAAGTCTCCAGTCGAGGAGGAGTGGGGCCCTTGCAGTAACGGCGTACAAAATAATAAATAATTTAATAGATAGCCCATGCCTCCTGGAATGCTACAAGTTGTTTGTGCCAAAAAACTACAGTCAGGGACGGTACCATGAACTTCTATGTATACCACATAGCAGAACGGACGTACTGGCTCGGCATAGCATGACACGAGGTATGGTGCTATTAAACAACGCTTCCAAAACTATTGACATATTTAACTGTAGCCTCAAAGAATTTAAGAGGTATTTAAGCGCCACAGATTACCCGCTATATGTATAAATCCTCTTTCTACTATTCTATTTCTACTATTTATCTATAAATGTGTAGTTTGTATCACATGTGTATTGTAAATGGACACATAGTCTGTAATACACAAAAAAAAAGGTAGTACTTTGGGGGAAACAAACATACCTACATTGTGTGCCTCATCTCTTGTCTCGCCGTTATTTAATGTGTAAGAAAGAGCTGCAGCATTATCGTGATAAGGGACGTATGTTTACTGCCGTTTTTGTGCCTGCGCCGTTCCGTAAATGTGGGAATATTAAAAGCGCCTATTAAAAGAAGCTTAAACAAATAATCAGTACCTACACTACAATCAGAAGCGGAAATCTCTTTATCACAAACAATAAACGGTGAACATTGACATCATGCAATTTGCAAAGCCTTTTAATTCATTAAATTTTCGGGTTAAACCTATACCTTTTAGCTTGTACTTCAAATGTGGTTGATTCTGAAATATGTATCCAATGTTAAAAAAAAATAGGACAACATATTGTTTATTTCATAATCATGTTCAATCCGTATCTTGGGCGAAGGCGGGAAGTAATAAGTTGGATTTAAATAATGATACTTAACAATCGAAACAAAATCTTTCCAAGCACGCCAACTGCACATCAAATTAATTTGATTGATAAATTTATCTATGTAACGTAGAAACCTTCAACCCGTAATTATGGCCGAATTAAATAGATAGCAGGTGCCTGGCTAATCTAAGTTCGCAATCGTCGGTAAGTACTTTATATTCTTGTTAGTCTGACAAGTTCAGCTTTGAGGTACGCCGCTCCGGTTACCTCACTCGCCAATATTGACTTAGCCCCCGCCCCCCGCCCGCCCGAACTCCGCCGTCACATAACGTAGTTAGTCTTCCTGATTTCATATTTCGCGCTGCGCCGGTTAGCGAACTACCGCCGCTGTCAAACTGAGCTTGTGATCACTAACTACCCCCAAATTACCCTGATTGAGGTGGAGGCTTGGCGAATACTTGCTGAAGTCAAAACCCGAACCATTCGATACTTATCGGAAGTTGTAGGGCATCACGGTCACCTGGTTCCTTTTAATCTAAGTCGGAATAGATAATACAATTTTTTGTTGCAGTGAAATCGCTCCCCATTCATAAAACATAAACGTCCACTTATTTTGTATGTCTGAGCGTTAGTAGTGTCTCAGAACTCTCCAAATCTCTCTTTTGATTATATGCAGACATACGTCTGTAGATTAATTAGATGGATTCTTCTATCTTAACACATTGTATTCGGGAGCTTCGAACAATAGACTATAGATTTTAGCGGGTGTTTTTCGCGATTAGCGCAAAAATATATCGATTTCTTAAAATTGACACAATTTCTAAACCAAATAATATTTTCGATTGAAATTTTCAAAAAAATCGTATATGACATTTGATCATCAAAAATAAATTATAATTGCTTTGATTACACATTCGGTTGTCACTTTTCCTTACAAAACTTTGGCAACATGATATAACTGTACATAATAAAACAAAGTACAAAAAAATACGAAAGACATTTTTGTAGGGATAACGTCCTGTACAATGCTAAACAAAACAGTGCGAGCGGTATGAAAAATAGTCCAATACGTGAAATGACTCAAACTAAACTGGAGATTGAGATCGCATAAAAACTCTAGATTTCTGGCGACGCCTTTACAAGCGGCACACTAGCCAATCCGGACAAGGCATCTCAAATAACATCGACAGTCTGTCGCCTAGCACCCAGGTAGCAAATTACCCTTCAAGGCATTTTATTTCACGCTGATAACAAACCCGTATAATGCCGTTTCCCGCCAAAAACCGACAGTCGACAAAAACGGCATTTGCCGTGTCCCGCAGTTGACTGACAGTCCGTGAAAAACGGCAAATGCCGTGTCCCCATGACGTTTGCGCGGCCCTTTTCGGCCTGCTTCATACAAATCTTAAATTTGGATTTCAGATCAAAATACCCAACCAAACTGAAAAATTATTTTTGTAATCAAAAGGTATATTGAATATCTAGTACGGAGGTGAGCTACTTCATTTATTTTTGCTTTAAATTAAAAGATATAGGCGATTAAAGATTTTAGTTAAATATTTTAAAGGCAAATTGGGCAATTATTTGTGAGTAAATGAAAAATAATTAAAAAATAATTCTAAAATAATAATAGCAAAAATCTATTTTTTTATAATAGTTTTATAATATTCCCTTTCTTTAGACGTTCTTACTTTATAACCTCTGTATTAGTTCGGTCCGTCCTGGGAAATCTCAGTTTGCGACGCCACATCCAGTGTCCAAAAGCTTCTGGTTTCTTTTCTGTGGAGTACTTTTACATGGATTTTGTAAAAATAGAAACTTCAAATTTTAAATCCGTTCATTCACAAAAGTAACAATGTCTTTGATATTCTAACTAGTACCAATGCCTCTTTTGCCTAGTACCCTTTTCAATCACACTTCTAGTCTGATTTTGATTTCTTGGTAATACTCCCATCGATCTTCAAGCCAAACTCCCATTTTTTTATGTACATTTCTTTTACTTCGTGTTTCTTTTATTGAATGTTCATTTTAAGCCTACATTCACTTCTTACTCTGTCAATTTTTTCACGAAACTTTAATTGGCGAAGATCATTCGCCATTCTGTATAACATCACACAATCCGACCCTTATTTGACCGGTCAGTGGTTGAGTGGGCATCGCATTTGGGTCCCACCCGGGCGTCCCGTGCTCGATTCCTCGGCTGGCAATTCATCAACACAAGCAACATTTTCGGCTTTCTGTGGTGGTAGCAGGAGGTTTTCAAACATTGTTGGGTTATTCGTAACCCGGGAATGTTTGTCTTTCTTAAAAAAGTAAAAAAAAATAAATTATTTGATATTTATGTTCCGTACTTCTTGTTCAATAAAAAAACAATTATTACTATCGAGTATGTTAATGATAGTAAGATAAGAGGAGATTAGATAACTTTACAAAACCGTACCTACGAAATTAACTATTTATAACTTATTTCTTAGATTTACCTATTTCGCTTCCAAATGCCAAAATTTAACTCATTGTTTGATCAACTGATTCATGAGCAAAATATAAATAATGATCGTCTGAATTCCGCATAACTCCATGATTGATGACTCCATTGTGAAGTAAGGCAGTGATATTGTCCAAAAAAAATCATTATTTTCATTCATATAAATTACATTCACGTCAGAAATAATGAAATTCGATTTATTTTCTTAAATGTCTCCGATTCAATAGACTAAAAAAGTTTTCACAGGCAGAAGTGAAATGCCATTCCAACTGATGATGGATTGCGGTTTTTAAGCTTTCAAAATGTGAATTTAATATCGATGACAATTTCACGAGCTTTTGTAAAAAAATACGACCTTTTTATTCCACTATTCATCAGTGGCGGTTGGTGGTCATTCTCAATGCGAGGCCAATCAAATTTTAGAAGGGAAAAATAAATAAATGTAAATCTCCGCTCATGAAAAAATCGATCGAATTTTCACTATATCGATCAGTTGATTAGTCGGAAATCTCCAAAAAATCGAAATTTGAATTGAGTGCTCAGTTATATTAGAAACTAGCTGGTACCCGGCATGCGTTGCAATGCCATTTAAATAAATAAATTGATTCTCTCTGCACGTCCTTTCCCGTGCAACCCCACCTCCCCCTGCCTTTCCTTCTTACTGCTAAAATATATGAAATACACGTATAATAAATACTAAATACACATTAACATAAATTTCATAACGCTAGAGCTTACCATTATGTACAGCCTATGTTACTTGCTGATAATGTAGTTTTATTTTGGTGAAAGAATTTTAAAAATTGGTTTGGTGGTTTAGGCGTGAAAGCGTAACAAACAAACACACCCACTTTCGCTTTTATAATATTAGTATAGATTTCCGTATACCCTGTATCTGGTGAAATACTCAAATTACCCAAAAACACCTCCGAATCATAATTCAGGAAAACTTGTAATGAATTAAACAGATTATTGACGTTTTCTGGGTCACTAGTGGGCTATTTAAAAATGTTACACTAATGTTAGCCGTTATGCCTCCCGGTGTTGTTTTATAGCATATTTAATATGTACCTGTAAATAATATTTAATTTATGGTGAGAATTCAAATTTTGCTTGGCTTGGCTCAATGCTTGGATATCTGACTAATCAACTGGACGATCAAATATTTGCAAATGCATCAAGTACTTGACTGAAAATTGGAAAAGTGAACAAAACCTCAACGATATTTTTCTACTAAACAATAATTGCAAAAAAAAAGTTTTTTTGCATCCAATAATTTATTGTGTTTAGCTTTCATCTAAAGTACACACAAATACTATGACATTATTGGAAAGCAACTGGCGAATTTTATTAAAGCTCTGATGTCACAATGCATGGAAAATGTTAGTTGAATGTGCGCCGCGACAAAATACGAATATTTTGACCCTACAAGACAGAATATTGCTCGTATGAAAGAATCTCGGTCCATGGGTGCGTTCTGAATTCCGCTCCTATGAACGGATTTTCTCAGGGGTCGGGCGGGAGAAGAGTTTAATCGGCGCGCTGTTTGTACCAATATTAAAACTCATATTTGTATATCTCGTCTTTGCTACTGTTTGGGAATTCAATGCACATACATGCACAGACGTGCACAGACGCTTCTTAGTGAAAACAACCACTGCTATGTACAGTGGAAATTAGGACGAATGTATGATTTTAAATAATTTTATTTTTATTACTATAATACTTGGTGGGCATAAAATGCACCCAAATGTTTTTCAGAAATTGGTTTATTTTGTTTGAATGTATTTTTATTTCATTTTTCTACTGTTAATATTTTATAAAAAAAACTAGTGTTACACAATTTGGATGTTTTGACCAACGTTTCAAAGCACCATTTTCTATAAAATTACCGTCGCTACTAAATTAATAATTATGGTGTTAGCAGGGGTGTTCAGGTTCAGGTGAGATGAGGATTGTCGAGGTCTTGATGGCGGATGCACACCTAATGTGTGGCGATTCGAATCTGGAGAGACTGGTTGAGCGAGACCTTTTTACCTCTCTATCAAGACTCGACCCATAACCTTGCACCGCTGAGGAAGGGATGGATTCATGCGTCCGTCACTTCTGGATACAGTGATTCTCAGATTCCTACCCACCCTTCATACCTTTTTCTTTCCCATGTCTTCATCTCCTTCCTTTCCTAATAAAAAAATACCAGTGTACTTTAGACCACACGACTGAAGTAAAACTTCTATGAGAGGAAGAGAGAAATAAAATGTACGCACGCACTGCTCTCTCTTGCTCCTACAGTGTGATACAGACAATAGGCCTGCACTGTGCCTTAGATATACGAAACGTAACTGGCTATGAGAGAAAGAAAGAAAGAAAATGTGTGCTCGCACCTCTCTCTCTTGCCCCTACAGTAATATACGAAACGTAACTCTCTCTCTTTCTATCTTCACTAACTTATATCTCCCTCTCAACTTCCTTTCGCCTCGCCCGACACTTTTCGTAACGCTCTCGTCACGCATTCACCAGCTTACTCCCCAAGTCAAGCGTGCGTAAAGAAGTTTTACTTCAAAAATCCTCACAGCGTCTAATATAACGTATTCCCTGACGGAAATTCCTTTCTTCAGGGCCTCCCAAAGTAAAAAAAAAATAGAAAAACGAAAAAAACTGAAAAAAATTTCGAAATTTTTGACAGTAAAAATGAGTTTTTAGATTTTCACGGCTAAAAGTATTTTCGTTATTTGTTTTTGGGGTGTTATGCCGAGTTGCGCTACCTCCTTCTTTAGACAGCGTTACAGTGTACACAATTACACATCTGCCCTGATGATGGACACTTTTTTTTTTTTTACATTAACTCCACACAGGAGGCCCTGAGGAAAAAATAATTTTCCTCAGGGCCTATGTCATCTTTGAGGATGCTGTGTGGAGGGTGTTTTTGAGGAGAGGAAGGAGTGAACATGGGTCTTGAAGAGACCCATATTGTAGGAGGGAGGAAACACAGAGGCCGGCAAATCGTTCCACAGCCGAGCTGTTGAACTCAAGAACGAGTCGTAGAAACGACCCGTTCTCATGTGACTAATGTCAACCGTGTACAAATGTTGAGCGCGCGTTTGGCGTGTTTCCCGACTATGCACCGGTGCCGAGGGGATCAATGACGCTAGTTCCTCGGAGCATCTTCCATTGTAATACCGGTAGAACAAGGACAGCATTCCCACCTGGCGCCTGTGCTCTAAAGATTGCAATCCGTTTGTTAAATTAGGAGAATCTATCAAACGGACCGCCCGTTTCTGCACAGAGTCAAGGGTTTTTTTCAGGTATTTTGGGGCTCCAGACCAGAGGTGGCTGCCAAATTCAACCGTGGGGCGCACTTGCGATTTGTACAGGGCTAGCAGTTGTGTACTATTAAAGTATCTGCGTGCCCTGTACAGTATGCCCAGTTTCTGAGAGGCTAACTTAACTCTGGCCTCGATGGAGTCCCCGTACCTGAGCTGGTCACTTAGAGTTACACCAAGCATATCAATGGAAGGCCTGTTCGGGAGAATGCTTCCGTTGAAGGAGACTAGATTATCATTTCGATCCCTTTTAGACGTGATCAGACATGATTGGGTCTTTGAAACATTAAATTCGACCAGGTTATTTTTACCCCAAGAGGAAACATTCTCGAGGTAACCGTCCATTCTTTGTTTCAAAGCCCTCCGAGCCATTGGGGTTTGTGAGCCCTTTGGAGGTTTGTCAAACAAAAAGCTATCATGGACTGTACTGTCGTCCGCGTAGCAATGAATCGGTGCACACGTCAAGAGGTCATTGATGTGCAACAAAAACAAAGTCGGAGACAGAACCGATCCCTGTGGGACGCCAGCATTTATCGAATGCGAGGAAGAGGTGAAACCATCAGCAACCGCCTGAATCGACCTCTCCCTCAAAAAGTCGGCAATCCACATACACAAGGATGCGGGAAGTCCGTAAGAAGGCAGTTTGTTGACAAGCCCTCGGTGCCAAACCCGGTCAAAGGCCTTGGAAATATCCAGTGAAACCGTTTGGGTTTCACCAAAACGTTCCAGGCACCGCCCCCAAACATGCGTCACATACGCGAGAAGATCACCGCACGAGCGGTTCCGCCGGAATCCATATTGACGGTCGTTAATAATTTTGTTCTTCTCGAGGTATGTGAGCAGTTTGTCGTTGATCACACGTTCCATCACTTTTGACAAAACAGATGTGATCGCTATGGGGCGGTAGTTGGCCGGGTTGGAGCGGTCACCCTTCTTTGGAATAGGGTGAATGATCGCTTTTTTCCAACCGGAGGGCACAGTCCCAAACTTCAGGGACATTTTGAAAAGCTTCGTCAAAATTGGAGCTATTTCTGCAGCGCACCTCTGCAATACCAGGGCAAGTATTCCGTCAGGCCCACTAGCTTTATTAACATCGAGCCCTCGTAAGACTTGGAGTACATCCCGATGCCGGATCCTCAGCTTTTTCATATGAAAACCGCAGTGAGGAACCGACGGCGGGATAGCACCTTGATCATCGAGGGTCGAGTTTTCCGCGAACATTTTGCCTAATAAGTTAGCCTTTTCGGCGGCGGTATTAGCTAGAGAGCCGTCAGTTCTGGTAACACTGTAACGCTGTCCGAAACGTTGGCTAAAGAGGGAGGTAGCGCAACACGGCATAATACCCCAAAAACAAATAACGAAAAAAAAACATTTAAAATGAGTGTTTAAATTATTACTACCATATATTGTAATGTATATTCAAGTGTAACATTTAACCTTGGCTTTATTGCGTAATCCGCATAATAATTAATTCCGCTAGGTGTACTGTACAGGGATAACAATAATTGTTATTTAGAGAATTTGTGTTAATTTAGCTACCTGCGCCGCCGAAGCGATATGGCACGTTCCACTGTGTACTTGTGTACTTACACCTTTTGTTAAGTGTTTGTTTACATTAGAATCGCGAGAACAGAATATACAAACACACCTACTAGCTACCAGCAGGTACATGCAGAACAGCGATATGCAACCATTTGTTCATTACTGTTTTAAATCTTAATTAATTATGAAATGATTCACATTATTCCGAACACAATTTGGGTATTGTGTACATTACTGACTTATTTTAATGCACATATTTAAAAAATATTTTAATTTATTTATTAAACTCAAAATTGACTCACTTCGCGCGGTCTAATATAAACAAACATTTTTATATTTCAATTTATACTGCTTAATGAGGTGTGTAGAATCAAATGTAGCAATCTCCAATATTTTGAGAAAATCAAAAAGAAACGTTTCATTTCAGTAATTTTCACGCATAAGTTAATAATACAAAGTGATAAAAGCATTAAGAGCTAGTTTCAATGGCAAATAACGGTTTTTCTAGGTAAAAGAGTGAATCATTAACAAAGATGCATTGTTAGTCCACTTTTGCAAAAGTGGAGATTGCCGCATATCATTCTGCACACCTCAACAAATACCTACATAATTTGTGTCAGATACTTCCTAATCTTCTCCTACCACATCGCCTTTCCCTTTTAATTACAATCTCTTTAAAAAAAGTCTCTTGAAGAAGAGTAATATTTTTTCATCTGTAAAAGGAGAAATTTTTTTAATGAATTTTCAGGCAAAAGCCCAATTTCAATGAGCTTTTGTTAGATAAATGATGCTTCTTATAGTTATTACAACAACCAAGACTGGAAAACCTTCAGGACTATGTTAACTGTTTAAATTTCCAACCTTCTTCTACCCCATCTCCATCCCTTCTCGACTACCTTCAGCCTCACAACATACCTGCTCCAGTTAGGAATGAAATAGATATCCGTTTTTGGTATTGTGAGAATTAAATGCATTTTCATTGTAGGTAGTATGTTTACAAAGCAAAACGAACATGGAAATAAATCCTTTTACGAAATGTTTACATTGCTTTCAAAGGATTCCTTATCTCTGAACAAAGTTCAGAGATTTTATCTCCCGTGAAATTTTGCTTACTTGGGTTATTCCTTCTGCATTCATGAAACAATGTTGTATTGCAGTACCTAATGCTCATATTGCTAGAGGATGCTAATTTTAGTTCTGTTTATTATCTTTATTTGTGTAACCTTCACCGTCTCTGGAGCTAAGACGAACGAAAAAGCATAAGTTTGTGCTGATTTCATGATGGCTTGACGGTGTCCGTGGTCGAGGGGTAAGGCTTTCGACCAGCAATCTGAAGACCACGGGTTCGAATTCCGGCATATATTTTACTTTGTTAATTTTTGTTACTTCACAATTTATTATTTAAAATAATATATATCGTATTTGTGGCATATTTAAAAATGAAAGGCAGTACAGTATCGCCCGGGTGTAAGACAAATTCAGATTTGAAATTGCTTGAAATGTCTATAGGTATGTTTAGTGACCAGATCTGAATAGTCAGGTACTTCCCACCTTCCTCTATGTTAACAAAAATATTTCTCGGAAATATAGAAAAGAACAAAATTATGGTCCACGTCTGAAACTTTGGTTAAAGAAGGAGAAAGCACAATGGCAAACACAAAAATGAATCACGATAATTTTGACGTTTTTTTCTTTTCATCCAGAAAATAAATATTTAAACGTTTATTTACAACATTAATTATAATAGATGGGATGGAGTCCCCGGCGTTGCCCGGGCTTTACGCAAACATTTTGGAAATCAGCTTTGCTTTTATTTTGAAGGTCCATTTCGCAAAATTTTTAAGTATGAAAATCCTGCTTTAAGTGTTGTGAAAAGGGGATGGAGGTGGTCTTTCGAAACTTCATGTAAACAGTGACCTTCCCCTGAAGGTTAAGTTCCCAAAATTTCATCAATCTCGGAATTAAACGTTCGATTTGTATACAAATCATATCCAACCAACAGCCCGCCCATTCGTACATTTTCCTTTGAATATTAGAAGATATACATAACTTTGTAAGGTGTACAGTGTACATATCTTTGCTTATACAATTTTTTAACCGTTCTGCATTTAAACCAATACATTTAGGATGGGTTGTTTAAAAAAATTTGATGGATTCATCAAATATTTGAAGTTGATTTTCACGTTCTGTGTAAGTTATTTTCAAGTTCTGTTATTATATAGTAATAGGACAAGTGCTTCTCAATACTGAAATAATCACAAAACTTGAATAGAACTTACACAAAACGTGAAAATTTACTTCAAATATTTGATGAATCCATCAAATTTTTTGAAACAACCCGTCCTTAGTATGCAAACCGTAATATTTCATGTGATAACTCAATTATATGTCAGACCAATTGCGTTAGACGTCGCTGTGCTCATTCCGTTTCTATGTCAATGTGCATAATATATCGACAAATGCATGCATGTATGTAGATTGTCAGCATGCGATATCAACTGGCAACGCGGTTCAATGTCCAAACGCAAATTTTTATTTTATTTATTTTATAAAACGACGTGCTCAAAACTTACAACAGTGTTTAAGGAATAATAATAATGAATTAAATTATATTAAACTAAAATAATTGGCTAAGTTATACAAAAGTTAGGCAAATAAGATGGGTTAAAAGTTAAGGGGCCATCCATAAATTACGTCACACCTGAGGGGGGTGAGGAGTGCAGAGAAGTATCACATTGTGTGACAAGGCATACGGGGGGGTCATCAGCTTTGTGACGTCACATGCATTTAGGCTGTTTGAGGGAGGTCTTTTGGTCTTTCCAGACGGACTCTCTCGACTGCAGATGGAGAGATGGATTCATGCGTCCTTCACTCCTGGACACACTGACCCTCAGGTTCCTACCCTCCCCTATGTGTGATTGTACGCGAATTTTCAAAACGAAAGAAAACAACAATGACACCCCATGTTTTTCCACACATATTCTCGTGAGTTTGTAAAATCAGGCTGACACCCTCGCAGTATCCCATTTGGCCCCTCCCCGCACGCAGTGAATTCACAAAAATATCTCCGTATCCCAAATAGCCCCTCCACGTAGAGATTGTATTTAACACAAAAATATCCGTTGTGGTAAATATGACCGCGACGAAAATCTTTAAACTAGCTATTATTAATTTTACACATAAAATTTCAAAACGTGTGATGTTACGCTTGGGGGGAGGGGGTCTCACAAATGTGACAGCGTGTGACAGGGACGGGAAGGGAGGGGGGGGGGGGGGGGGGTAAAAAAATCATGAAATTCGTGTGACATAATTTATGGATGGCCCTTAAGTAAAAGTGCATAAACATTTTGCCACCTGTTCTGGTAAAATACATTGATTTGGTACTTCTGTCTTTATAATAAAGGGGTTCATCAGATTATCAGCTTGATTTGATTAATGGCAAAACATTTTTAAAGTGTTTAATTGGGTCATTTAAAATGTATACTTCATTATTAGAGCTGTGTACCTAAAGTGTTACTATTTCTTAATATTCGCGGTAGAGAAGAGAAGTATCCCATATTCATGTGATTGGTTTTAATCAATTTTAAAAATGTTTTTAATGTCTGTTTTGATTTTACTGAAGTAAACGTTAATTTGGAACAAATGTTTGGTATATCAACATGATGCATGTACAATTTTGTGTAGACGCAAATACATCAGAAATTTTAGTTCTGGCTGTCAGAGAGGGTAGTTTATATTGTGAAAATCGATCATTTTATATTCCAAATTGTGCAAATAAATCTTCACTATAAGCAATTATCTTTGTGCGGATCCGATCATATAATTATGAATCTCATAATTGGTTGATCAAATAGTCGATGCGAATTCCATAATACTTTGTGTTATAGATTTATAGAATGTTAAAAACCTTTCTGCACTTTCGGAACAATTTGTGATTCTTCAAGTTATTCCTAATATTTATGATGTGCTTTTTGAATAACTATCTGCGTGAAATAAAACAATTGCGTTGTTCATAAACACGAAATTAATTTATTTTTGTAGTTGGCTTAACACGAGCATCATCAGATTGCAAAATTAAACTAATCAAAAAGTAATATGTGTGAGCTTATATATATATGTAGAAAGAGACAAAACATGAAGTTACTTGTGTTTAGCGAAACCGTTCGGTATTAATAAATTAAATTTATTTCGTGGTTATGAACAAAGTAATTATTTTATTTCATTATATATTTCAAACCACAAAGAGACTGCTTACTGCCAAAATATCATTTATGGGCTTACCTAAGCTAATTTATGAGTCAAATGTTATGCTCAAATAGTACCTGATAGTCAAAATCCAAATATGTGAAAAGGATTCATTCAGGGAGTCAATATATTGCAGAAAGAAGGAAATACAAAAGCACAAGCAGAGGGTAGACTTTAAGGTAGACTTTAAGGTAGACTACAAGACATTATCAACTGTACATGATTGTTAAACACGTGTTAGATGTACCTCTAGACCGTGCACCGGTTTCGATGGGACCAAAAACGCTATTTCTTCCGTATGTTCACTACATGTCTGTATTCCAAAGATTACAATCCGTCCGTGATAGCAGAATCTATCAGACAGATTGTAAGTTTTTGATTGTTCGAGTTTTTATCAGGTATCTCTTGTATCAGGTATCTCTGGCACACCTCTCAAAGTGTCTGACCAGAAATGGCTGCTAACTTCTGTACGTAAATTTAATATCACTAGTGGTCGCCCAATTGTCGAAATTCGACCATAATTAATTTAATGTGTTATGTTTTTATTATTGATTTAATGTTTTATTTATGCACATTTAAACAAAAATATTAGCATTTTGCACTCCTGCTCTATATAAACTATAAGTGTGCGAAATTTCATACTCCTCCGTCCGCGCAATTTTAGTAAAAAGGGGTACAAAGTTTTTGCTTCACGTAATAATATACTGATGATAAATTTAAGACGTTATTAGATCGTTAAAAATGACTAAATAAATATCTAGGTCTCGATAGCTTAATTGGGAGAGTGTTGTCCCGTCAAGACGAAGGATCTGGCTTCAATTCCCATTTGCGATTGTTACCTTTTTTTATCTGTTTTATATTACATTTCAATTTGTTAATATTATCTTCTTTTTTAATGATTTATTATCGATCATGTATCAAAATAGCTCATAAAATAGAGAAAGTGATGTAGGTTCCATGAAAATATATTCTTTAAGACAAGGGTAAAAAAAGCCTGACGGAGAAACCTTAAATAATATATTTAATCTTAAAAGGCAACACACATTTTCTTTTATCTTACGACGATGATAAAATATACGCCAATTTATCTCTTCCAATAGTGAAATTGTTAGCCGAGTAGACTAAATTCGAACTCAACTTACATCACGTACCAAAACGTTATTTCCTTAAGCAGGCGTATATAATTCCCTCAATAATTTTGTTGTTAGGTCTGTCTAATTTGTACGTACTTAATCTCTATGCCTTCTTTAATAATATTATATTTTCGTTTTGTACTCGTGTGGATATACCAATTTACTTTTATGGTTTTAAATGTTTCTTCTTTGATTGCTTATCCTGCATATTTGAACCTTTTTCACGTCTTACAAATAGCGTAAATATTCAATTTGCGTGTATTTTATAAAGCCTCATTTATCTAAGTGACTACCTATCGATATTAAGGGAGTTTTTTTAAGTATGGTTTTTAATTATTTTCTAGCATTGTAAAGCATCCTTATAGCGATATTTCACGAAAAGAGTAGTAAAAAATAGCTTTGAAGTATATTATGTATTTTAATAGTATCTTACGCTGTAGCTCGGCCTATTCCACAATGAATCCATGCTTTACCGTCGTATTTTTTCGGCAATATGAGTATCTTTTCTCACGTTCGTGATATCTGTAAAAAGGTTGTATTCGCTTCATCCAATCCATAATTTATTAGAGACTTTTGTAGGTCCTGGTAGCACTTTCCCTAACAGCTGTATAAGGATCTACCATCTTCGCTGAGTACGTCAAATTGTATTTTTTTTTGTAAAATGAAGCTACATCTAATGTCCCCAGCTGCTCCCGTCTGGAGCCAGTTCGGCATCCCCAATTGGGGTATGTTGTGAGGATGAGGAGGGTAGTGTGGAGGGAAAGGAGATGGGAAAGAGGAAGATGATGAAGTACCTGAAACACGGCTAAAGCCATTTCAATTCTGAACGTTCTCACACCAGGGCAATAATGAGGTTATATTCCACTCTGGAACATGCCGCAATCGTACTAGATATTATTTTAAACGAATTCATTGTGAAATAAACAAATTAATCAAATAAAATTTATTCGCCCACGACGGGATTCGATCCCGCGACCTTCAGATTGCGAGTCAAGAGCCTTACCCCTCAACCATCCATCAAATAATGAATACTGTCAATTTAAATATGTAAACACAGTATTTATATTTAAAAAATAAAATTTTAATTTTAATAAATTCTTAATTATCGGTTTTATTATTCTGTCTACATTAATTCGTTTAATAAATGTGTATCCTGGTAATTTTAATATTTTTTTATCAACGATTTTTCGTTTGCCAAATAGCCGTAAGGGCTGAAATATGTCGTCAGTTATCAGAATTCGCGTCAATTAATAGCACCCACTTCCTGTCTGGCCGCTCCATCCGCGGTTAAAATGCATTTCCGTTTTGCCGGTGAAACATTATACTTCCGTTTCGCGATTGAAATATCGACTTCGTTGATTATTACAGCGTGAGTGTCTACTTCAATATGTGCTTCTATGGATTTGCGTGAATATCACGGCTATCACGGGAAATACGTAAAATCGAAAACATCTTATTTTTATAATTGTCTTGTGCACGTGTATAATATCACAATTTATATTGTGATATTAAAGAGCAGTTATCAACAGCAGAATTTAACTAGCAGTTAAAAATCCGCTCCGCAGGTTTTTGCTGCTAGGTCCCGCGGGCGGTTGTGCTACGGGTTCACCCAGTTAGTGTTGGTGACCATTTTATAAATCCAATTGGAACTGGTTCCAAGTATAGCCCGTTCCTCGGATCCACTGTCATCCAGTGTATCTAGTCACCGGGACAAAGTAACCGAGACAGCCAATGACGTCATACGTAATATATAGCCGCTTGATACAACTGTGTATTACCGTCAGTCTTTCCATACTCGGAGAGAAACTACATTTAAGAAACTACATTTTATGGGGATTCCAACAATTATTTTGATCTACAACACTGTTAAATAATATGAATATGCTCAAATTGTCAGACAGAAGAATTTTCACTGACTTGGTATTTCTATATAAAATTCTACATGATTTAGTTGATAGTCCGGTATTGCTTGAATTGATAAGCTTCCGGATTCCACAACGTAATACAAGAAGGCAGGATTTATTTCAGTGCAGAAATCCTGGGACTAACTACCATATGTATTTACCCAGAATACTAATGGAAGGAAACAATTACACCAAGTCCGTGGACATCTTCAGTTAATCTTTAAACAAATATAAAATATTGTTACTGAAGCAGTTCAGTTATGTACAATACATTGTATTTATTACCATTAATGTGTAAAAGCCCTGAAAAAGGGCGTTGATCAATAAATAAATAAATATTCACAAATTCGTAGTAGTAAGCGGGGACACGTCCCCATCCGATTTTCTGACGGAGTGGTGACATCTCTTGACGATTTCTTGATTTTGAAACTGAACTACAACGATAGCTTTGCTTGAAATTCCACGTACACAGATGTCATACATGCTCTCGAAGCCGGGTTCTGAAATTCAACCACGCATACGCAAGCACATGAATACTATTCGAATAATAATTATTTTTACGAAAAGATTAGAAAATTTTTACAGAGGTTAGCAATCCCTCCGAAGACCGAATTTCGCAAACATAACCATTGTTTACAAATTAAAATTCATGACCGTATACGAGGTATCGTAGGTCTGTTGAGACTACAAAAAATAACGCTCTGTTTTTCTTTTTTTTTTATCTGCCCTACAGCAAAGTATCTGTACCTCCAATCGTATGTACAAGTGAGAAATTCCCCGATGGATAATTTCGCACATGGTTTTGTAAAATGGTTTCTATAAATGAAAACATTTGCTCGAGTGTTATCTCTTCCAAGGGAATAATTCGAAAAATATCAAAGTTGTTGCTTGAAAAGTTTTTTCCCTCGTTAAAAGCTTTCAACGGTAACGTATCTATTCGCTCTTTGTATTTTACGAACTGGCCGTTTTTTTTATAACGTGCCGAACTTTGTCGCTAATTCGTTACAATGGCCGCCTAACGGCCGCTATAACGAATCACATCCGATGCCCGTTCGGCCCGCTGAAAGAATTCAATGGACTTGAATTTAAAAGACCCAAAAATGAATTAGTTTTCACTCTTTGTTCAAATTTATAAAACCACAGGTTTTGCTCTTTTCACAACAATAGAATATTTCGTAAGTTTATTATATCATTTTCTGGTTCATTAACGATTGACTTTCGGTACATCAAAATGTTCTCGTACATCTCATACAATTCCTTCTGGGTAAATATCTACTTCAAATCTATCACAACTACAACTGTGAACACAATTTTGATATATGTTTTTAGGTTTTCACGGCCAAAAAGTATTTTTGTTATTGTTTTTGGGGATCACCCAAAGAAGACCCAAAACTTACAGAGCACGCCTAATTACGGAGGCAATTGAAATCCATAAAAACCCCATCAATATTAACAGAGACTACGGAGCTAAGCTCAATAGTTCTTGGTATCCAGTAATTGACGGCTACACCAAAGCTAAACGCAAAAAACCATGCTGAATTTTTTCTAACACCAGCTCGTAGAGAAATGGAGCTGGCAGCACGGTATCGCTTCGACACACATAAGTAAACACTCTCACCAATATCATTTACTCATCTGCCCTGATGATGGACACTGTAACGCTGTCCGAAACGTTGGCTAAAGAAGGAGGTAGCGAAACACGGCATAACACCCCAAAAACAATAACAAAAAAAACAATTTTGATATTTTCTCAAACACTGAGAAGAGAGGAAAAACATTTTTTCGTTATTCGGTAATATTTTAGAAAGCGTTAATTTCCACTGTTCAGTACAAAAAACATGTTCACACCAACTATTCCACTTACTACACTAAAAACTAACTACACACAATAATATCACAATCCCATTGAAAACATAAACCATAATTACTTGATGAAAAAATTTATTAAGACTCTCAGATCGAAGAATTATATCCGACTTAATATTTATGTTCAAAATTGTAAATTGTAGAATAGACAGTCCTGATTTAACTAAGCTCATTGAATTTCATGTACTCACGAGAGCCACTCGTTCTAAAATCCTGTTTAAATGCTACAATAACCGGAATAAGTATACGAAACACTCGCTTGTACCTAGATTACATGAAGTTACTAATAGATATGCTGACGTGGCAGATCTATTTAACTGCACGGAAGCTAGGTACAAGAAGGCTGTAGTATAAAATATTTTCAATCAGTATTAACTTTATTTGCACTATAGAATATTACATGTAATTGTATCTCTGTTGTCATTTCTTAATCAAAAGCCACAATTAACTGTTGTACTCTTCTTTATTATTTCTTATTTATTTTTGATTTTGTGATAAGTAATTCGTGTTTATGATATATGTTTACCATTTATATTAAATAAATAAATATTAATTTTTCAGAAAGGCGTACATAAAACTCAATAATTTCTTTTCGGACTCTGATATTTTCCATTTGTTCTCAGTTCAATTTACTAAATGCAATTAGAAAAAATTAAAACCAATTGTTAATTATGAATCGTACACCCCTGCTATGTGTTATTTTCTCATTCTTTAACTAGTTTATAACATTATCATGTAATTTAAATAAGTATTTATTATTTTTATATGGGTAAAGTTTAATTTCACATCAACAATCCTAACTAACTAACTAACTAACCATCACGCCGTTTCCCCGCAGGGTTAGGCAGAGAGGACGGACCGCCAAACAACTCGATCTTGGCACACACTCCTTGCCTCGTTCACATTCATACATTGCCTCATGCGTACTCTTCTTTTATTCTGACTCTTGACATCGTCCGACTCAAGTATCTCATTCACTTGGTCGTGCCATGTCTTCCTAGGGCGTCCCCGACTTCGTCTACCATTTTAACCTATACCAAATCTATATTTTTTCTTTTATTTTTAAGGTTTTATTTTTCTACCAACTCCAAGTTGAGTTTTCTTTAATCGGCTATATTTTTCTGCACATAGTATGAATTTTATACGAAAACTCGCTGGTTCATTCAACCACGTAATTATTTAATAAAATATGAATAGCTGTTTGTTTCCCTAATAAACTAAAATAATTGCAAATTGCACTATCCTCCCCACATCCTGGATTCAAATATTATTATAAATGAAATACTTTAATTTCTTGAAATTTCATTTCATATGCATACAATTATTACGTCTTCTTTACCTCTCTTTGACACTTGAACTATTCGCTAGCACACGCTATTACAATATCAACTTCTTTAGCTACCTGTGCGCACGTAAATGTTCATTATTGCCAACGAATGAATGCTCCAGTTTTCTCTATTTTGTAGCCTATCGTTGAAACTTATCACAAATGCAGATTTAAATGTATTTCTTGCGGTTTTACTCCTTGCGTTAATGCTTACTGCACTTTATCGTTTTAAACATTGGAATAATCACGTAGCTACTTATTCAGATCTTGATAAATACATCTCACCATAGACACGTTTCATCGACTAGACGTATGGAGTTTAATGAAGGTTGATGGGTTAATTTCAGTACTGTGTTTAATTTATCTGTGGTAACATGTGTTAAATTTATTTAAAATGTCGGATAACACACTATACTTGTTTGGAACTCAAAATGTTATTTTACCAAGAAAGTTGGCCAGAAAGTTGATTCTCATCAGAGCCGAGGAAGATTATAATTTTTTAACCAATTCCATAAAGGTAAGAAAATTTTTTAAGTGCCTATTCTTCTTCTAAAGTCGGTTCCTCTTTGCCGAGGATAGTGACACCAATTTCCATGGTGGACAAGGCTCCTCAACTCCTCGCGGTTCCACGCTGCGTGGAGAACTGTGGACTCCGACGTACCAGACGCTAGTGATACTTGGTGACTCCGTCGGATCGGTGACCTTCCTTTGTTTTTCCTGCCAAACACTCTGCCCGGTGACTGTGGTTTTCTCCAAGTTAGAGCCCACTGTTTGGCGAGCAATTTATCTTATCCAGAGAATTTTAAAATGCGTTATTGGCAGATAGTTAAATGCCTCACACCCATGTAGATGCCTGGTAGGTACAGTAACTTCTGAGCCGATTGAGTATATTTATGTTTATATTTCATTCCATAACGAATTTCTTCCATATCGTCGAAGTCTGTCAAAAACAAACATCGCAATTAAAACTAAACATGTTATTATTTACGAGTTGTGATTCGAACTAATATCATTTAACATTTCGCTACCTCGCAGGAAATTGGAAAAACTTTTTACCTACCTTCCCATTTCACTAACTTTGAATGTTTGCCTCCAGTAAAATAGTTTTAGTTGGAACATCGATTGACTTAAGTTAAATAGGTAACTGATATTGGATCGTTTGACATGAAAAGGACAATAATGAGCCTTCCTGTTAATCGCCAACTGACTGATGATGACCATATTTGTAATTCATCGTTAGTTCGGTAGAACTTTTTCGTTTCGCTAATGATGCAATTGACAAATATATTATTGACTGAGCCTTAGCCCAGTCCTGATTTTAACTCGATCATTTGGCATTTCATCTGTCTGCAAATGTTTGGCATTTCATCTGTCCGGTTCCAGTTCAAGATGGTGGCCTTGTTGGATATTAACTTTTTATCCCGACAGAGTGCGCACGACCGTGGTTCCTACTTCGAGCTGTCAAATCAAAAAAATCAATATTTTCAATAGTTACCTACCAGCATGAAGAAAGTTTAAAAAAATTGCCATTAGTGATTTTTCTTTTGAAAAACAAAAAAAATGTTACCTAAAATATGTATGGTGATATAATTAAGAAGTTAGGTATTTAAGTAGGTACCTACTTATAAATCTTATGATTTCAGTCGAAATTTAGAATATATTAGGCTTTGTAGTTAAGTGACCTGTTTAGGAAAGCAGTGAACTAGTGAATTAATTTTAAGTGAATCCATTTAATTCTTATATGTATGGAACTTTAAGAATTGTAGAGAAGCATATATTTTTTAATATTTTTTCTTAATTCATTCTCTCAAAACAATCTTTTTTTATTTCCATTTTGCAGAAAAGTGCCTAAGACTGCAAAGAATTAATAAATTTAAGTAATATTCTCAATTTGTTCCTATGTAGAAACGTTAATAAAAGTCGTTCCGCCTATACGGTGTACTCGCTTCTATTTGGTGACTTTGTGTTTATGTTTATTTGATTCACGTTGACGATAGATGTAATTTATTACCCCAACTTACACATGTCAACACCCACTTGCACGAAAAAGGGAAACTATTTATGATCAATCTCTCCGACTGTCGACATTTGGAAAGCAATTAATTTTGATTTATTATTTTCAACCTAATGCTACTTAGTTAAAATTGGTAGCGTATTTTTGTGATGCTTTACAACGGGGGGGGGGAGGGGTAGTAATGTGATATGAGACAGGGGGCGGGATGGGATATGGGCACGGGATGGATCTCAATATGACAATTTTTCACCGAAATACAAACAGATGTAGGCAGATAGTACCATTGACAGATAAAGCCAAGCCTTTACTGAATATCAAATATGCAAGTTTTTACAAGTAACAGTCGCTGACCTTCTTAAAATACACTCAAAAAAATTAAAGGAAGGTTTAAAAAAAGGAATTAAAAAAGAAATTAATGCTAAATAAACAAGCTTTCTGATTGGAATGCCGGCCTAAAAAAATTGTTGCCAGAAATCTGAAAATTAGAATTTAAAGCTTCAAAATGCTTTATTTTAAGTCTCAATAAGACAATTTTTCACCAAAATACAGCCTGTCAAGTCATCAAAAAAAATTTAATTTTTTTTGCTCCCTTAATTTTTTTTAAGTGGTGTATTATCTGCCTTTATTGATAAGTAAAGCCAAGCCAACATTTTTGTTCTTTACTATCGAAACCAGATTTTTTTTCGTGGACCCCCACTTGCAACTTGTGGACCCCCATTTTTCTATCATGCCTTCGTGGACCCCCGTGGAGTCTCCAGTGGATCCCTGGGGGTCCACCTGGACCACTTTGGGAATCACTGGTCTAAACCTATTAAATTCTTTATTTTTTTTTACGAAAAAAAAGCCTTTTGTGTCACAAAATACTTGTTTGTTGCATAGTTTGGTGTCACTTTCAGTAAAGTCAGAATTCTGTTGCCAATGTTGAACCTCTATTAAAATTTTCTTAAGGTGCCTTATACCCGCTCAAAAGGAAGAAGGTGGAGAGATATGTAAAAACGAATGTTAGAGAGACGCGCTAATAATAAAAACGATAAAATTTGAGCGAAAATTGTGAAAATGTTTAATAAAAAACGATTCGTTTAAAATACAGCAAAAATCTCGCGGTGAATATCTAAAATAGCATTTAAAAAAAAACTGTGAATTTTTTCATAGATATTAATTACTTCTAAAATAAGTGAACAAAACGTGTTTATAATAATTTTCGGAGCATACTTTGTGATTTTTTTCTATCGAGAGAATTTCATATAATTTGCTTTTCGGCGGGGGGAACGTCTAGATATTATCTTCAAAAATAACATTTATTTTTTTTAAGAGCTTAAAAACTTCATATGTTTAAGGGAGATATGTAAGAAAACGGTTATAATTAATTTCATCTAGCTAGCTTATTTAAATAACATGTATCTTGAATTATTTTTATCACTAATTACACAACAAGCAAGAGTTGTTTGCATAGAAAATTTCTGTAATGAACAGGACAACAAACGAACACGCATTAAAAACACAGCACACAAAGCATACTTGTTATTATTACCGGCTGCGCCAGTTTTTTGCAAACGATTCCTGATCCTTGGCCACAAGCATATGTCTTTTTATACGACTTAAACTCTCGTAATGAAGAAGACTATTTACTTAGGATAGCCAGGAGGCTAATGTCCGTTCGCTTATGATCTTACAGTCTCTGTTTCTAGGTTGCTAACTTCTCTCCATTATTTGAACTCACCAGGGAGAGGCGAGCCTAATCACGTAAATCACTAGTGACATCTGTTGGAGAACTTTTTGAACTATTATCACTAGTCATCATCTTTCACAAAATCCGCAATTAATTCATACTTCGAATTTGTGTAGAATTACATATTTTAAATTTAGAATACTGGACAGCGACATCAGAGACAGATAAAGTAGGCACCACCTCGACCCACTTATTCCCGCAAGTTATGTGCCTAGAGCCCGCTCACTGCACTTGCACAATGCGCAATGCACTACGTCCTGTACGTATGCCAAGATAATGCCGAGAAGTGTAATCGTATTAACTTGTGCGCTTAGCTGATTGCAGATTAGATGCAAGCTACCACCGTCCAGCATATCATTTACATTCTGTGCCCATTTGGATGGTGTAAATGCACACTGAATAATTATTTGATTAAATATCACGTGAATATTAAATAAACTTTTAGCTGAATTATTACGTTTTGGGTTCTGCCAAAATTGTGAGTATTTTATCAAAGTGTAGCAGGGTGGGTACTGACCCGGAAGCTGGGGAAAAAATCGGGTGTTACTTAGGATGGATTTTGTCCGAAAAGGGAATTATTTGGGTATTGTTTGGGTATCCTTTGAATTTATAAGAATTTGTTTTATCCCATTTGGAACAGCTTCCGTTTGGTTGAATAAAGATTTTTTTTTCTCTACTAAAAATTTTCTTTCAGATATTGATGCGATTCGCCCAATATTTCACATTTGTTATATTTTAATACATGCTGTTGTCTTAAAATATGTTCGTGACAAATAAATAATCTCTTTCAAACACTTCGGAAAAGGGTACAAACTACCCTCGAAAATTGGGTGATTGAATCTAATTTCTGTAGCCTTCTGTACTCTTCGTGGGAGAGTGAAGTAAATAACGACTTTTTAGTTTATAAACTAAATTATAACTTTCTTGTAGTTTTGTGAACAGTAGACGTAGCGTCCAAAATATTATGTTTCTAATTTTCTCTGAATTCCCCTTGAAATTTTTATGATTTCTAAGATTTTCTTAAATACTAACCTACTTAACCTTTTTCGAATAAGGAATCATGCAATTTATCCAAAAAACGTCACTATCTCAATGACAAATCTTTTTCAAACCGGCAGGTAGGTTCCATAAAATTAAAAAATGCAAATAATTTTTTTTTTTTAAAACCGACAATTTCACAATTGAAAAAAATATCTTTAATAGTATATTAAACGGCCACCATCTTGAACCGGAAACGGAACATACAAGCAAATTTGAAATGCAAAAACTTTTATCAGTCAATTACAATTAGTGTGATTTTAAAATATCTCTTTATCTCCCCCCCCCCCTCTTTCTTCCTTTCTATTATTATTATTCATTCATTCACTTATTAAGTTTTAAGACCCGTTCCGGCGAAACTATCTAATGACATCCTATGGACTTGCGTAATAGGTGCATAACCATGTAATAATGTAATTAAACCCTATAACTTTTTTTTTCTTTATTTATTTTTGGGGTGTCATGCCGTGTTGCGCTACCTCCTTATTTAGCCAACGTTTCGGACAGCATTACAGTGTCCATCATCAGGGCAGAGGAGATTAAATGTTGTCAATAATTTCTACAATTCAGAAAAGTGTTATTATTTTGAAAAAAACGATGTGATTAAACAGTCCCACTTCGATTTCTCAATTTCGACGATTTCCTCCGCCGATAATTTCGTGCCGGTATCAACACTCGATTCATTGAACCTGTTATATAACAAGCAAGAAGCTGAACACTACATTTATTTCCCCTCCTATATCACATGACGCACACTGCATATATCCTGTCTCTATTGCTAGATTGTTTATGAATAGAGCCCATAGACAAGGAAGAAAGGGGAGGTGATAGGAGTGAAGTGTTCTCCGTAATAATGTTATCTCCCTGCCCTACTAAACTAAGGCCATTGTGTTTTTTTTTTGCCATGAGACGCGAACTTAACTAAAACTAATTACAACAAGTTTTTGTCCGCGGGGACAGGACAGTATCAACGTGACAACATAATCATTGTTTTTGTTTACCCCTAATATTTTGCTTAATTATAGAGGTTTGATTATATTAAAAGCATTTTTGATGACGAGGACAATTTCATGATCCATACAAACAAATTTGCTAACTAGAAATATTTTTAAAATTTTATAGCTTAACCCTTAAGATGCTGGGTGCCGGTAAGGCCGGTAAGTGGCTGAGTGGGCATCGCGTTTCAGACCCACTCAGGCATCGCGAGTTCGATTCCTCGGCTGGCTAAGTCCTCCATCACGACTCATGTAACATTTTCGGCTTTCTGTGGTGAAAAGTAGGAGATTTTCAAACATTGTTGGGTTATTCGTAACCCAGAAATGTTTGTCATCTTTTTAAAATATATTTATATATTTATATATCAGCACATTCCCGAAAGACTTTTAAACCTGCCATTCCTGAGTATGTTTGTGAGTAATAAATGTGGACATCACTTTGCTGTCCGATGACTTATTTTTCAATTAATAACCATAGAAAAGAACAGTTTTCTATCACGCGTCGCTACTGGGTACAACCCAGAGCATCACTTGATACGCACTCCGTCTCATTCCGGCAGCACCGTAAAGACGAAACAGAGCGCGTTTGTGTGGCGAAGTTTGGAAGATTTTTATTTTTATTTATTATTTATGACAGCAAAATGACATTTTTCACTCCAAATATGCTCAGGGATCGCTGATTAAAGTCTTCAGGATACGTGCTGATATATATGCTGGGCCATGGAAAAAATCTCGCAATCTTGGTCACAGCACGTGGAACACGTGTCCCTGACACTTGCTCATTCGACATTGAAAGTATTGACCATGATTTTGTTTTGTACAGCAAATAAAAAAAAGAAACAAAAAATTATCAAAGATCATAAAAATATCAAATATTATTACAATAATTGACATTCTTTTGAAACTACGGAACAATTATTTACGCCCTTTAATGGGTTAAGTATAAGAGCAAAAATTGGAGTCAATATCGCAAGCTCAAAACTTAAAACTTAAAACTCAGCAAAGTAAAAATGATTTTTAGTAGTAAGTTTAGCAAGAAATTTATCCGAAAAGTCCTATGGCTTTCGTTCCCACGCTCAATTTTTTCACCCACATAACATTGCCGAATTAAAGTTACATAAAAAAATTGAAGTTTTCGTACATTTAAAAGCAATAGAATTCGCTCTAGATCACGTTTATTAAATTATTCCACCTCCTTGCAACTTTAACCGCATGTCCGTCAGTTGAGGCAACTCGGATACTTTCCGACAAATTAACCCTAATGTATAATTTATTTATCTGCTCGAAGCATCGTTGCCGCAAACCCATTGCAGTTGAGATCACAAATAAAATGGATGGTACAATAAATCCACTGCAATCAGTCAGCGCAAGTAACGGCAGTACAATCGCAGTCTTTATACCTTTACAGATGAAGTTTACCGGAGTTTGCCGAAGTTTACCGAGCGGGAGATGTATCTTGGGGGTTCTCCGACTGACTCCATATCGTCTCGAATCCCGGAGCGATTTTTAGAGCAATTTGTTCTGGAACGTTGCGAAAACGTCTTCTTTTCATTTCACGGTTTTTCAGCGGGATTTCGCGGTCTTTTCAGTGGATTTTGCAGTAGATTTGTCACGTACTAACGTCTCGCGATGGAATTGTAAATTTATCAAGCATTTGTGCACATTTATAACGGCATTCTTTTTATGTTGATAAATAATTTGATGATGGCGAACTATTTCTGCGAACACTTTGTCGAATAAAACAATATTTTTTTATTATTGTAATATGAACTAGAATATTTGATCAATAGCTCTCAAACGGTGAGCATGCTATAGATTTTATTTTATGAGCTTATATTGAGCATAATGAGGCTTTAATGTGCATTATGTAATTTTTTTGTAAAATAATTATAAGAGATTCAATTAATTAATAATTAAGTTAATTATCAATTGTTTTACTTAACCACTCCGGTCTATCTATCGCCTTTGTGCAACTTTTTTATCTTAAACGAACTGTCAGATTTATAAAAAAATTGTGTTATTTCCGCTTTGCAATTAAAGCTCAATAAATTAAACATTTCTTAACGTAGCCGAAAAATAAAACCTGTTTTTGAAAGTTATGTAATAATCTTTCAAATTGTATTATTACAAATAAATATTAACATTTGTAAATATTAAAATTTAGAATGAAAACATAAAAAATTGTAAAAATAACTTACGGGATGTTTTATTTGTGAAAACGGTACTAAAATCACGGGTTTTGGAAAAAAAACACCTATTTTATCGTACAAAATGTATAATAAACAATTTTGTCGTCTCATTTTTTTACCATTTCATACAAAAATATTTAATAAAAAATTTACACTGTCTAAAGGGGCGTATTAGATTTGGCGGGTGAAAACTGTTTCTACAAAAATGTATTTTATACCTATATCTATTGACAACGTTTAATAGGGGTGTGTTTTATCAAAGATATTCTCGTTTTTGTTTTAGGGTTGTAACTAGAACAAGAACGGAGGTATTACGATTTCTGTGGGAATAAACGCATTAGCTTGAAAACAAGCTTATTGTACTTTACTCCTCTTTTTATATTTTCGTGTAAACAAGCTTAGAGGCTGGAGTGGTTAAAAGATTATGTTTTAGTATTGATTGTTGATTTTAATTTTTTTTTTTCTTTATTTCAGGTAAGTCAAAATGATGATTTATTCACACCACGCCTCTTCTCTAAACACTACAAGATTCAGCTGAAAATCAAATAGGTATTTAATATTAAAGTATTATATTGTCGTAAACAAGAGAATACGGTGACCGGAAAATTTATCAATGTGCTACTTTATCACTCATTTGAAAGATACTTTTTTTCAATTATCTCTACGTAAGGAACTCTGAAGAAAATAATTTCCATCAGGGCCTTTGTCATCCTGGGAGATGCCTTGTGGAGGATATTTTTAAAGAAAGGAAGGAGAGGAATTTCTGTCTAGGAAAAAGGTATAAGGGCTGGTTAGGAAGCTGGTGGTTATTGTGTTCAGGAGTGACGGACGTATAAATCAATCCCTCCAACTACGGTGCAAGGCGATGAGTCGAAAGAGTCTGGCTGGAGGCATAAGTCCCTCAACCAGTTTCTCTCGATGCGGCACGCCACGCAGCAGGTGGGTAGACGCATCCGCCGGCAAGACCCGGACAAACTTTACCTTATGAATCCGGTCACACCTGATAAGTCACCAAACGCAGTGAACCACTAGGGGTGACCTATGGCAGAGGTTTTGGGCATTTTTTTTTAAATTTCGTCACGTTTAATGACTTTTCAAAGGGTTATGAAATGCCACTTAGTTGAGTTGTCATCGAACCGAGAACACATATGCAACATAATGTTACCGTGGGATGAAGTGGCAACAATATACATCCAAATTAGTGATGCTTATTATTTTTAGCAAGATGAATTCAAAAAAGCAAATGTAAGGATTGGGTTCTAGTTTTAGAAAGAAAAGAAGTTATTTTAAATACAAAGTATATTAAAAATAAAAGGACATTTTGAAATCTAAGGCTGTTTGCTTAGATTAATAAGTTAATGATGATACCGTTTTTAGTAGAAAAGAAGGTGAAGTGTAGTATAACGAAATATCTTCCTTTCGAGGAAAGAATCTCACAACGAATTGGCTCTTAGCCAAAAGAGCCTTCCAGAAGCAGGACAAGCAGATGTATCTGGATGCCAATCATCCCTCCAGGATGATTCCAGTCAGCTCTTAAGATGGCGAGAATCACGTTCAAGGTCCAAGATCACGATCAACGTAACGATTTTCAAAATGATCCGACGTATTTCAGTCGAGAGGACCGCCCAATGTTCTAGGCTGCTCCACAAAGATCGACTCGCTTCCTTTTCAAATCTCTTGATCTGAAACTGCCTGCACGGTCGACAGCTGTTCCATTCCAAAATATTGCAGGGCTCTTAATATGACCAATGCCCAATTGTCAATGAGGTGCCACACACCGAGACCATAAATAAGGTGTGTAAAAAAGGGAGAACAAACCTTGTTACAAATACTTTTTATGTTACTGACAACCGGTCAGTGGCTGAGTGGACATCACGTTTGGGTCTTACCCGGGCGTCGCGTATTCGATTCCTCGGCTGGCCAAGTCCTCCATCACGACTCAAGCAACATTTTCGGCTTACTGTGGTGGTAGTATGAGATTTTCAAATATTGTTGGGTTATTCGTAACCCGAGAATGATTGTCTTTCTTTTAAAAGAAAAAAGTTTATTTGAAACATATAAAATAATTTTACTCCTGCTCCTCGATGAATGCATCAATTTCTCTTTATAAATTTAGTCTACAAAGAAAGCAACGTAACACACAAAGCCGGAAGCCGGGCCTTCTTTATATTATAATGGTTAATATTCAGAAGAGGAGAATAAGTAAGGTTCTGATGGTAAACTCAACTCTAGTCACACTTTGTCATCCCTCTGAGTTAAAAGTTTCGATCAGAATTTGGCAGCATGATTTATTCCCGTGTTTATTGAAGCCTGTGACGGGAGAAAAGCTTTCTTTAGAATCATTAGAGCACCCTCCGCCACACATTCTCATAAAACAAACAATAGATGAGTGGTTTCCTAACACTCCGGTTTCTATCCTTATACATTATACGCGCCATTAGTTCGTCTTCTCGCCTCGTGTGAGGCAAAGTGTTTCGGCTTTACCAAGGTTTTCGTTATCATCGATTTAAACCAGGGCCTTTCTTCGTGAACCTGATGATACCTAATCTACACTATACTTTACTTTTTCTTAACTCTATCTACCCAATAACTACACACAATTTAAAATGAGGGAATGATTAAGAAAAATTTCAATTCAATAAACTTATAAATTAATATGTAGGAATACATAATAATAAAATTTACTCACCATAGTTGGATGCAACGTGCAAAACGCTACACTTTTCAGTAAACTACACTCTTTCATACACTACACCTTTCTGTACACTGCACCTTTCTGTACACTAACTACACTTTTTAGTACACTACACTTTTCTATACACTACAATTTTTTGTATACTACACTTTTTAGTACACACGTTTCTGGATGCTTACACTACACTTTTTAGTACACCATCCTTCTCTATACGCGACACTTTTCTGTACAAAACACTTTTTAGTACACTACACTTTTCTGTACACTACACTTTTTAGTATACTACACTGTTTAGAATACTACACTATTTAGAATACTATACTTTTTACTCCATAGACTTTTTAGTCCTCTACACTTTTCTTTACACTAGACTTTTTGGTACATTACACTTCATATACCATTTTTTTACAATGCCTGTCCAAAAATTAAGGAAAAATAACGAAAAATAATTTCAATTATCAATTTTAAGTATAAAATTATAAATTAATATTTGGGAATTATAATAAAAAGTAATGACCTCCTTTTCGTGCAACGTGCAAAATACCACACTTTTAAGTTCACGACACTTTACCTACATACACTTCACTTTTACTTTTTCTTTACACTACCCAAGAACTCGTGATATAAAATTAGTGAAAGATATAGAAAAATAAATCAAGTGCCTAACAATAATTTTGCAGGAATGAATTTGTTAATCTACATTTTGAAAGAGTAATAAAATTAAAAAATTAAATTTAAATTATAATAAAGATTAAAAACATTTATTATTGTAAAAAGTCTTTTTTACCTTGTTAAAGCTTTTAAAAAACTCTGAATTCTCTTACCTTTCTTAAAGATGATCCAAGAATGTTGTCTGAAAATTGTTTTCTTCTTTATAAAGTGTGCCCCAACCTACGGCCGCCTTTAATATTACAAGATGAATGTAAAATAAGCTTTGTAAATACGCCAACAGGCGCTCCCGGGGGAGGAATAGACACCGAGAGTATGTATTTTAGATTAACATAAGGCTGATAAAACAAAGGCTTGCTTATGGGGAAACTTTCGTGCTGCCACTTTAGGGCTTGTTAATGACGAAAAACTTTTCACGATTTTCGGCATACTTGGTGCAGGGTTGAGTCAAGCCCCAATATTCGGTCGTTCCGAAGATAAATCTGGCCTTGTTGATTTAAAATGTATTTATGTAAATTGCTACTAAAATACGACATAAAAATTAGTTTTTATTGAAAATTGGTTCTCTGGCGATTTTGTGCGTCTTACGCTTTTAAAACATCAGGTAAATGCTTACTGAACGATATTCTACTACAGTTCATTCGTCCACTTCGTGAGTATCAAAGTCACGGGATCAAATCCCGGCCTGGGAAATAAAAACATTTAGGGAAAGTCCGGGGGAGATGGCCGTAGTTTTTGTAAGATGCTTTAAAAATTAAAGTAGTCATTAATTTTACAAACCATTTATTTTAAACCAAACTTTAATCATTTGGCTGTCTAATAGTTATAATGTAATCAACAATCAACAAAATTATAAAAAATATTTTTTGGAAATTAGCAATTGGCCATCTCTCCCGACGTGTCTCTCTAACTATGTATGTCTACTAAATTTATTGAACGCTAAGGCTAGCGAATTGAAATATCACAATACAGATCACAGATGTCTAGATTCTTGAATACTATTTATTTATACAATACATGTTATATAATTGTGACATTTATAGAAAATAGATATATTAAATCACCATACTAGGCGGCTGCCTGTTTCATGGTGACCAATGGAGTAAAGTTACTTTGTATGAAATACGAAGTCTAATGTAAACATATGGATTTAGTGTAAATGATGCTAAAAATTGAAAAATTATAATAAAAAGTAGAAAATAGAAAATAAGTAGATTTGCATTAGATTATAAAAATGTAAATAACTTTTTTTCTTCCTTTTTTAGTACATGAAAGCACACATGCATATATAGGTGCACACATCTATACAGACATAAACACATATACAGATACACATATACAGACACATATAAATCGTGAAAATATTGATGCTTAGGCTACACTTTCCATAATTATTGTGATCCATTGATATTGAGCACGATCCGTGGGTTCTCGATACAGAATTGGGGAATCTTGACATTTTGTGATCCGTCAATACATTTGATAAATGTTTACGGGTCACAATATATATTGAACGTGTAAGGTTCACCTAATTGTCAAACAAAGATTTTTTTTAAGTTGTGTTATTTATTTACTTTACAAGTTTTATGCCACCAATTTTTATTGTATCCCAATTTAATTATTGAAATGTACTCTAAGGAAACCAGACGTTTCCGATTCGTGATCATCCATCTTCGGATGGGGCATTTCTTTTCTTGGGGTATTTAAGGAGCCCGTTGCAAAAAACTCCTTTTAATTAATTAAAATAGACGAAAGGGCTTATATATTTTCCTCGGGCGGAGGTTCTGGGGTCTGGGTTCTGGGGTAATGGTGCTATCTGTGCCTCCCGGGAGATACGCCGTAATTAGCGTAATGTTTGCAGCGCACTTCTAGCGGAAGTAGCACTTGATAAATCTCCCAGCATGTCCGGTTCAGAGTAGTGGGGTAATGTGCATTTCCGGTGACGTCATTCTCACTATTTCGATTGTTTACGTTTAGTCTCTCCGCTGAGGGGAGTAATCATTTTCACGGTCATTAATTTAGCACTCGAAATTACGTGAAGAATTTAACGCATGTAACAATAATGTTGATTATTTTCAAGCTGATAGATAAACTTTTTTTTTTAGTGAAACTTCTATAGCACGGCTGTGATTTGGATTTCGGATGAAACGGAAATGACGAATACTGCACCTGCGACGCATCAACTGCGCTCATCGGGCACTTTGATAATGATGTCACTTTTAAAGGCTCTTCTTTTGTTTGAGATATGAAACGGAAATTACGCTCATTGGTCGCTTTGATTATGACCTCACTTTTCAAGTATTAGTTCAGATTGTTTTGGTAATGTTTCGCTTCTACCGTGTGTAAACTGCACTCGAATTTATTTTTTTTACTTTAGTTCCACTCAGGAAGCCCTTTGGAAAATAATTCCCCTTCTGGGCCTATGTCGTCTTTCGTATAGGGTCTTTTTAGAAAAGGAAGGAAAGGAAGTTCTGTCAGTGTGTCCAAGAGTAACGGATGAATCCAACCCACCCGCGGCGGTGCGAGGCGATGATTCGACAGGGTCCTGCTGGAGAGATCAAAAGGTCTTCCTCAATTAGTCTTTCCCGATCTGGCCTACCCAAGACCCGGACTTATCTCAACCCATGAACTTGAGCACTTCTGCTAAGTCACCAAACGTAGCGAACCACATGGAGTGAACTTTGGGCAGAGGTATGGAACCAATCAATGGTTCCCGGGGTGGCGTTACCCATAACTGCCTCTGAAATTGTATTTCTCTGGACCCACACAGAAGTCGCTGATTTACATCATGTGAACATACAATTATTAAGTATGTTTTTAGGTTTTCACGGCCAAAAATTATTTTTGTTATTGTTTTTGGGGTGTTATGCCGTGTTTCGCTACCTCCTTCTTTAACCAAAAGGCTAACGAAGGAGGTAGCGAAACACGGCATAACACCCCAAAAACAATAACAAAAATACGATTATTAAATATATCGACCTCGTGCCAGATTGAAAGATTCTCTTTCAGTTTCGCCCTTGTGAGATGCCATAATTATTGATCGAATTTTGTCTTGAAATGGCTTTAGCTGTCTACGTTTGGTGACATCATACTTTATTTTTCCTCTCTTAATTCGATCTCAAAATATTTCCTAGAATGGACATGCTTAACAAATACTTCTCAAATGTTCTTATTAGTAAGTAAAAAAAGATATTAAGATATTTAAATATATATATTTTGAAAATATGTTACAAATACATTATTATTAGTGAAATTTTCGATTCATGTTCTCTTAACTGTAAATATTTTCAAATCACAATTGGGAATATATTTAAATTTTACATTAAATTAAACATTATATTTTGTCGACCTTTTTTATCACAAAATTTTACTACATTTTTAAAGTCTATCTCAGTGACCCACGAGTCCTAAAAATACATTTGTGTACCCGCGTACGTTTGAATTTAAATATTTCCTCCATTTCATTTCATCTCCCATAAAGGGCCTGAATTTTTCAATAATAATTTACAAAACTTGGAACCAGAAATTCAGCTCTCTCTCCGCTCCCGTTCAGCGCGGCGCGGTCCGGACATGCTTTTAGCTTTTAAATCCAACTGAAATCTCAAAACTGTTAACTACGACTAAAATCCAGAACGCTCCAGGTCCAACAATAAATCCTTTTTGTACTCTTTTGGAACTCTTTTGAAATCCTTTGTTACCTGTCTTTTATCCCGCCAAAAACAATGATCATTAAGGTACCCTTTTTTAGGTTTCTTTGATTACCTCTTTTCTTTATTACTATCTTAATATATATTTTTCTTCTGTCCGTGTGTATGTCACTGAACTCCTCCTAAATGGCTGGACCGATTTTGATGAAATTTTTGTGTGCGTTCAAGACGATTCGAGAATGGTTTAGATTCACAATTTGGTCCACTGGAAAATGGTCTTTTAATTAATTTTTTTTTTTTTATTTCTAAGGAGTTGTTGATTTTTTAATGTTTTACATTGGATCCGGCAGACTGCGCTACCATTGCAGTATCGAATATTCAATATTATTCTATTTTAATTTTTGTTTGTCCCGACAGTTGTGTACAGGACAACGTCTGTCGGGTCCGCTATAAATAAATAAAATAAATTGTGGAACATTCCAGAACACTCTCGAATATTGTCCTGAGCGAAGCCGGGTATCCCAGCTAGTTATTAATAATATTTCTAACCCGAAAAGTTAACTAGTGTTAAAAACTTTTCGATCTGAATAATATTTCACATTTTTTAATGTTAATACCACACAACAGTCCCAACTGCTTCCAACGGTCTTTTTAATTTTTTTTTTAAGTGAAACTTCCTTAGCCCCGTTAGCGATTCAGAATTCGGATGAAACGCAAATGACGCGTACAGCACCTGCGAAGCATTATATTCCTCTCAAGGCTCCTATTGGTTGAGATATAAAACGGAAACGACGCGAGGTCTGCGCTCATTGGCCTGCTCACTGCGCTTTGATTATGACCTCACTTTTCAAGGCTCCTTGGTTCTTCATAGTTTGAGATTGTTTTGGTAAAATTTCGCTTCTACCGCGTGTTAACTGCACTCGATTTTTTTTAAATTAGCCCCACACAGGCCTTGAGTAAAATATTTCCCATCATGTTTGGGATCCTCTGAGGAAAGGAAGGAGATGAAGTCCTGGGAAGGAAAAATATATGCGGGATGGGTAGGAATTCCTCCCACTGCGGTGCAAGGCGGTGTTCCGGGAGAGTCCTGCTGGAGAGGTCAAAAGATCTCCCTCAACCAGTCTCTCTCGATCCGTTCTGCCATGCTGACATGACGCATCCACCACCAAGACTTGGGTAAACATCACCCCATGGACCCTTGCACACTGCTAAGACACCAAACGTTGCGAACCACCAGGGGTGACCTATGGCAGAGGTATTGACTATCCAATTAATTGTTCTCGGGGTGGCGGTACCCAGACCCGCCTCCCAAATTGTTGGAGCTAGTGAAACTATGACAATCCCAATTGGGAAGTAATGCTGTGAGGCTGGAGATTGTGAGGGGAACGAGATAGGAAGATGAAGGTGGGGTATACCTGGCAATTCAGGTCTGTTCTGAGGGTCTTTCACCATGGCAATACTAAAGTAATTTCTGTTAACAATGTGAAATTCTTTATGGTTGCATTGTACATCATCATCTTTTTCAAATCCATAAAAATGATTGAAGTAAGTGTTTGAATTCCGCAGTAAGGTAATGAAATTTCTATTTGCGTTAATAAATGTTGGGAACCTGTGATTTAGGAATAATCCGGTCGGTTTTTCAATCATGGTTTCAATCCAATTGGCGGATTTTCACCTGTTAGTCCTCGTTCGTGTTTATTTAAGACCCGGAATTACGTTTGAATTTCAGAGTCGTGTGAAAGGATTTGTTCCATTCAACCGGAGTAGGTACTATTCTCTTACTCGAGACTAATTAAGAATTCTGCTTCAAATGGTATTTGTGTTATTCGGGAGCGCTTTGTTAGTTCTAATTAGCAAAAACTTAATATTTTACTAAGTTCTTGAGAATTTGATTAGGAAATACCTGCAGCTAACAAATTACAATCTAGGTCATTTAATTTATGCAATTTTAAACGATTTCACTGTTCGTTTTGTCCTTTCAATGTTTTCCGCGGGTGTTTAGCGATTTTTATACTTTTCTACTGATTTATAACATTTTCCCTTTAAGTTTTTAAACTCTTACAAAGTATGTATTCCCTTTTAGCCAATCTCTTTTAGCCCAGTTGAAAACGTAAGTATATGAAATTCCCTCTATAGAAAATAATTGCAAAGTGTGCTCTGAAAATTCTAAAAAAAAACACAACTGCTTCTGTTATTTAACATGTTATAGGTACGAAAAAATTCATAGTGTTTCTTATGCTATAAGACATTTGTCTAGAGATTTTTGCTCTATTTTCAATAAGCGTGCTTTGTTTAATATTGTAACTTACCTATAACTATTTATAATAAAAAAAATTATTAACCCGCTTCCTCTAATATTAGTATTTATATATCTCCCATTTAAACCGTCTTTTTCTTATTTGTTTATTTACGCCTTTGGAGCATTTACAACAATTGTGGAACTTAGTAATAAAAGAAATAGAATAGCAATTATTTTATATTATTTTTTCTCTTATTTTACCCCAATAGAAAGATAATAATAATAAAACTTATATCAGAATTTTAGAAAGTTCTGATATAAATTTTGGTAAGGAATAAAACAAAGTATCAACGGAACTGAATTTATTTCCAATCTTTAGTAGTCTTTGTATTAGGCAGTTATTGGAATAGTTAGTTTTCGACGGATAAACAAAGAATACTTCTAGAAGTCTCGTGTCACGATTTGGTACTCGGAATGTCATTAGTTTTGTTAAGTCAGGTGCCTCAAGTGATCCATCAACTAATTTCAATAAAAGTACCAGATCGCTCTTGGTTCTTCTACACGATAAGTCACTTAAATTAAGTAGTTTCATTAAGTTATCATAATTAATTTGTTCAATAGGTATAGAGAGTTTGAAATGAATTAATCTTAGAAATTTGTGTTGAACTCTCTCAATTTTTATTTGATGTGCTTTAGAGTACGGGGACCAAATAGTGGAATTGTACTCTAAATTACTTCTAACTAAAGCAGTGAAGAGAATTTTAAATCAATAAAGTGACGTTAAATCTTTTACTGTTCGAATAAATAAAACTAAAAAACAAAATTGACTTCTACAAATTAAACTTGATAACAATAAGGAGATTGGATGCTTTATGAAATAAACCATAGTTGTCATTTACAAATGTCAAGAGTTATGAATATTTTCAGAATTCTGGGATAAACAGTTGAAATATTGGATAATTAATATCCACCCAACACTAGTTTGAACTCTAAAACATGTTTATGGATAACTATATGATGAAATGAGTTTAACGGTTCGCTTTAAATTCTAATCAATAGATAGTAATCTTCACGTCTACCCTGATTATTAACATTGTAATGCTGTCTGAAACTTTGTCTGAAAAAGGAGGAAGCATAACACGGCATAATACTCCAAAAACAAATCACGATAATAAGTTGTCATAGTTTATACGGAAGGCATATTTTTTTTAAGCCTTACAGTCCGATATTATAATACAATGTTCCTTCCATGGCCTTAATTTTTCTAACGTTGAATTGTTGTAGCCTTGTACTGAGTTGTGGAATTGTTTTTAAACCCGTGAAGCATTATTCTTAAAATTATTCGCGAATTAACAACCATATATCAATAGATAAAAGCTACGTCGAGAGCTAACTTTTCCAACATTTGAATAAATACCGAGAAACTTTTAAAATCTCCGGTCGTGTATTACTGAGCACTCAGTAGCGTTGCACGGTTCAGGGGAAGACACATTAAAAATGTCTAAAGAAAAACATGCCCCCCTGCCGCTTCCTAGCGCCTCCACTGCGCGGGTTTAACTCTACTTGAGGCGGAACTCCGGCGTAAAACCTTAACCAAGCGGAAGGACGTGTCAGGGGCGGACCGTGTAGCGAGAGAAATGTTGAGGGGCACACAAAAGTAGGAGGAAAATTTTATCTTCATTCCAACTATTTTATATATTTATATCACATGGGGGTGTTGGATCTTTAACAAATATTCTGCTTGTAATAGTTTGTGCGGTTTATTCTGAAGGTTTTTGTATGTGATGTTATTCATTTATTTATTTGCACCCGTTAAAAGAGTTTTTACAATGTCAATATACTCGTTATGCCAGTTATAAATGTATTTAAAAGAGCGAAAAAAATCGTGTGCAGTTCGCACGCGGTAGAAGTGAATCCTTCAGAAAACTAAAGTAGACAGGAGTGGGGAGACCACGAAGCACCGCACAAAAAGGAGACATTATTTACGAAGCACTGTACAAAGAGGAGACCGATTATAAATATATCCACGACATCGGATATATTTCTCAAATTTTGAATTTTTTTCATAGGCATATAATATTGAAGAATAATAATTGTTGTATTTTAAGGCTGCACTATGTGCTCCTAGATTAACGGTAATAACAATTTTATTTTTAAATACGTTGCTCGAGTTACTCTCACACTATTTATTAGTTATGATTTCCTTGGATTTCTTTTGCCACCATGTTTTCACTGCATTTCTTTATCAGACTTAAACCTAAGAACTATCTTTGATACCATAACCCCGAGAACGCAAATAATATTTACATGACATACGCTTAATCGTGATTTAATTTGACCATTTTAACCATAATTTTTTTTTGCTGCTTGTGATGCTTTGTGGAGGGCTTTTTTAGGAAAACAAAGAAGAGGAAAAAGGAAAGGGGTTTCGGGTACAAATCTGGGAGTCAGTTTATTCAGGAGTGAAGGACGTGTGAATATATTCCTCCTATTGCGTTGCCAGGCGATGGGACTAGAGAGTCCGGCTAAAAAGGTTAAACTACCCTTCGACCAGTCTTTCCCGGTCTGGCCCGCCATGCAGAAGATGAGAAAATGCATCCGTCGCAAGTCCTAGATTAACCTCACTCCACGAACTCGGGCACTCCTGCTAAATCACTAAACGTATCCAACCACTTGGGGTGATCCATCGCAGGGGTGTTGGTAATCCAATAAATGGTTTCATATGGCGGTATCCATATCCACCTCCCAAATACACTGTTAACATTGCTGCAACAAAGCCACTGTAGAAAGTCACGTAGATGTGGCTCCGTACTTTGCTGAAGAATTATGCTGATGTCAGTAACAGTCTGGCTACCACTCCAGTCCTTCAGAGATGTAGAGAAGAGACTTAACTAGATTATTTTTAAGTTTATTTATTTATCAACTGAAATACATGATCGAAATTTACACCGTATATACTTAAAACTCCTTGCTACGGCTGACAAGTTTGTCCCCCTTTGAACTCTAATAATTTAGTTCAAACTGAACTTGCCGTACTCGTCAGCAGTCTTGGAAAATTTTACATCCAGGTGATTAGCCGTTCGTCGTTTGGTAACCCATTGAATTCTATGGATCAGCATATTAGTGGACATTGGCTTATTGAATTCGATGAAGTCGATACACGTAGGGCGCGTGCACAGAAACTCGTTTATTGACCTCATCAAACCTCATCAAATCAATGAAACAATATCATAAAGAAATGCTTATGAACAAATTTAGCTTAGGAATTCCTCATAATCAAAACTAATAACAAATTATGAGGAATAATTTAATTTTGCCGAATGAGCATGTTAATATTATGATAACAATTTTATATCCCATTTATAATTAATGTGGAAACCATCCTGTTAAACTTACGTGCGCCCAACACAGAACTAGATTTTAAAAGCTATAAAATATTCTCGCAAACGCGCTTTGTTAGACGGTTTTCAAAATAATAATATGAAACTTTTCTCATTTAGCTGAAGCTGAAACTCCCCGTATATCTAACTACATAACAGGTCGGCGAACTGTAAACATTTATTATTTGCACTATAGAATTTCCATTTTGAAGAGATGTTTCATTGACTCCCTACTCGCCTCGATGTTCGTATCATTGCTCTAATTTCGGTATCGGGAATATGACATTTTAATGGGTTTTATGAGCTTTTTAAAGCTCTGCGTCAAAGAAACTTTGTTGCCTTTGTGGATTCATACATTTTTTGTTCACACATTTGTTGTATTAAGCTTTTTTTATTTACTTTTCATTATTTTATATATCTATTATATGTATTGTATAAAAAAAAAATAAAAAAAAATTGAAGGCCGGCGTAGTCCAGCGGTTAGGCTCTTGACTCGCAATCCGAATGTCGCGGGATCGAATCCCGGCGTGGAAAATGATTTCACAATTTATTCATTTAAAATAAAATATAGTGTATTTGCGGCACGTTCCAGAATGGAAGATACTCTCAGTATCGCCCTGGTGTAAGACCACCGTTCAGAATTGAAACGTTGCTTGAAATGGCTTTATCCATGTTTGGTGACCAGATCTGAATAGCCAGGTACTTACCACCTTCCTCTTTCCCATTTCCTCCCCCTCCCCACTACCTTCTGCCTCACAACATACCCCAGTTGGGGATGCCATAGTCTCATTGGCTCCAGACGGGAGCAGTTGCGACTCTTGTGCGGTATTCATATAAAAAAATTTAAAAAATATCATGATGTTCTGTGTTTTGTCGTGAAAGAAGACGTTTGAAATTAGAAACTATGATTAAGTTATTTTGCAAATTGGTTTGCTTGTGAAAACCTCTTGTTTTTTTTTAATCTTTTCGGTACATTGCGGAAGCATCTTGAATTAATCACCTCAATTATAGAACTTCGTCAAAATGACTACACTAAACATCTCATGCTACTTTAATAAAATATTTTTATAGTGGAAAGACTTCCTCAAAACGTCCTGTAAAACCTCAAATTGTAATATTTTATCATTAAAGGCAGTAACCACTCTCAAACGAAAAATGTGAAACAGAAAAAGATTCGGTTGCACCTGGGAATTAAACCCCAGACCTCTGCCTTACCGGGGAATTTCTCTGACAACTGAGCCAATTCTACCACCATATCTACTTGCGTTATTTTTAACTGTATGAACTTTGACTAAGAACTACCAACATTATTTTAATTTACTAAGAACAACTTTATTTTTGGTTCCTGTCTTTATATTTTAATGAAAGATGCTACCCGAATTAAAATGCAATTTCGAGAGTGTCTTGGATAATTTTTTTCATTTTTATTTTAATGTGCGACATCTTTTGAATTTTTACAAGACTAAGATGAATTCGCAGATGCGACGTAATCTTTTTGATTCACAGTTTTCGTTAGGAGTGATTTATATTAATTAACCTTTAACTGCTGACGTGATTTCTTTTTTACGTATACTCTGACGTAGGGGCCTGGGCGACCTGTTACTTTAAATGTTTATATATTACAGGTCCATGACAATTTTGAGGTCCAAATTATTATTTATTGGACAATTTAAATATACCAGTGGTCGCCCAATGGTCGAAACTCGACCATAATTGTAATGTTTTTTTTATTGAACTGATGTATTTTTATGCATAATTTAAAAAAAATATTAGCATTCTGCACTTCTTCTCTATATAAACTGTAAGTGTGCGAAATTTCATATTCCTCTGTCCGCGCAATTTTCGTAAAAAGGGGTACAAAGTTTTTGCTTCACGTATTAATATACTGATTTAATAAAATGAAATACTTTTTTTAATGTTAAGTAACTTATATTTCACAATTTGGATATTGCGTAATAATTTTTGGCAAAAATCACTTGAGATCAAGATCAGAAATCAGTCTGTATTATCTTATAAACTAAATGAAAACAATAAACTCACTTTTATCATAATTTTCAATAGTGTCTCGAATAAACTTTATACATAAAACTTTAGTAAAATTGTTTATGTTTACTTTTATATAGTAAAAATCAACTTAAAGTCGCGTAAGTATTGACGATGGGTCAGAGAGGCATAAAAAAATTGAAATGAATTTACGTTCAGAAATTTAACTTTAAAAATTTAAAACTTACCCTTTTGGCGTCACTAAATTCGAAGCTACTGGAAGCGGCGTATGCGTCACGCGGGGGGGGGGGGGGTATATCGATATTATTATTATTGCTAGAACGGAGCGGTCCCTACGTTGGCAGTTAAAGGTTAACTGATCGCCGGCAACCCAGATGCTTATTGGATGCCGGATTAAAATATGAGGATGCAAAATTGCAAATTAAAAATGCAACAAGTCTTCAATGATCAAATATTTTTACAAAAAGCACTAATCTTTTTGACGTTTCCTAATTTACATAGTTTATTTTTACTAGTCTCTCGTTTTATCTCGCACACAACCTAACTTATTCAAAGAATCTTACCGAAAAGTTTCAATCAAAAGCTATCCATGACATCAAAAGCAGGCCTAGTAGTTGCGTCCATTCGGTGTTTGATATTTGGTCCCTTATCTAGTTCTCGCCCCTGCCGCACCAAGTATCACGTCGCTTTACCGACTGCACATTATTAATTCAGGCTTCCCGCTCGTGAAGCGCTTGTTAGGGTGGCAGGAGACCGGTGGTAAGTCACACATTCCGCCGCCAGTTAAACATTTTTAAAGTTGGCACACCTCATTGTTACCGGTTTTAATAACGTCGTTGTCCTGGCGATAAAATGTCCCATTGTAGATAAAGTGTTGCTCTTTAGACTCGCTTTTAATTACGATGAAACTCCGAATATTTTATTACAGCATCAAAGTACTGACTCTCCTTCTGGTATAAAATAATGTAAGTGTAAAATTTAATAATTAAACACGCACATAATATGAATCGACAACAAACTGGAGTGGAATGCTTTTTTTATTTTTATTTTTAACTTTTTATGCAAAACCTCAAATTATAATATTTAATTAAATGAAGACAATATTAGCTAATATCGTCTTCATTTAATGAAATGCTTTTGTTTGCGTTTTTCTTTCCAGCGAAAATATTACATTTAACAAAATGTTTGTGTAAACATGATTCATTGGTACAGGGCCACGATGTGTTCGTATTTGTCCGATGTTTTGAAAACATTTCGTCGCTGGAGACCGGACTTAACTTGAAAACTTTCGAAAAATTTTAATAGGAAATAATATTAAATAAATGAAAACAAATAACTTTGTGTACACCACTATTGAAATAAAGTTATTTGTTTTCATTTATCAATAATGACGCCACAAGGTGAATTTGCAAAGTTTGAATAAGGAAATAATATTATTTCCTTGTGTAAAAAACCTCACGTCACCCCAAGTGGTTCGGTACACTTCGGTGACTTGCAGTTGTGCCCATGTTCATGAGGTGAGGTTTGACTAGATCTTGGCAGCCCACGCTATTTTTTTGGCTGGCCGGATCCCGACCTCTCCAGCCGGACTCTCTCGACCCATCTACTTGCACTGCGGTGCGAGGGATAGATTCATTCGTCCGTCACTCCATTGCCACAGCACATTGACCCCCAGTTTCCTTCCCACCTTTTATACAATTTTCCTTCCCAGAACTTTCTTTCCTTTCCCTAAAAATGCCCTCTACACATCATCCCAAAGATAACAAAGGCCCCGGACAATTACTTTTTCTCAGGGCCCCCTGTGTTATTATTCCCCTATGTAATTAATGTAAAGTAAAAAAATATTTAAACCTTAAAAACCAGTGAAATATATTTTTTTTTTGCTTTAATTTATTTATTATAAATACAAAGTAATACAATATGACAGCAAAAAATAAAATATTATACAAAAAAAGAAAAGTCCCAATAAAGTACTTTTTAGCAGTTTGTCGATGGGTACTTTTACTTTGGAGATATAAATAAACATATTTTACATAATTAAATGCAGTTTGAATTTTTGTGTTAGTCTAATACAAATTATTTCGATCGGCAAGCCAATTTTTCAACAAAATATTTGTTTTACCATGTACATTTTTTAATTGATTTTGTTTATTGTACGTCGATAAATATATTATGTATATATGAACAAGAACAAAGTAGGTAGGTACCTAGGTATTATATTATGAAAAAAAAAATACTGGTAACTAAGTTCGCAAAACTAGTTATATTATTAATTAGTTGATTGTTAAGAAAGGATGTTATATTTTTATATATTAAAAGTTTTCCTTTAGCATAAAACTTCCTTCACAAAGTACTGGAATAAATTCTCGTTAATTTTGCCAACAATTTTATTCTTCAAAGGTCTTTATGGTGTACCTATCACAGTAAATGTAAAAATGTTCTCTTCATAGAAGACTTTGTAAACGGGCGGTGAGAGATTGCATTTGTATTAGAGACCGTTGCGTTTTCTGCAGCTGAAAATCTTAGGATGGCGTGATCAAACCAGCCATTCTCAGCATGCAATTTTTATTAAAAATCTAAGCTAGTAGTTACTACCCGGCTTTGCCCGAGTTTTAACACCAATTTTTCACACTGAACAATGTATTGAACAAACTAATAATAATAAGAGAAAAATATTTATTACTGTTTCTAAGCTACATAGCTCATGATTAAAAGAATGTTGTCAGATGAAAATAATCGCGTTGACCTAGACATTCCAGTCAGAAAGGACTGTGCAAAATCTCGCGACGCTTGAGCTCTCCGTTAGAAAGTTTTTATCCGGCTTCAAACAATGTGTTTTCCTGTTTTTTAAAATTCTGAATGTCTTTTGCCGACTCTTTTTTTCCGCCGAGTTTCAAAGAAAGTCGTTATAGCAATTATTATATCAAAACGATTCTTGGAAATCAAAATATTTTCAAAAATCTCAGAATCATTTGCGCAAAGCTTGTGTATAAAAATCCAAATTACTGTATTTTCCGATTTCAAAAATTAATTTTTACATTTTTTAATATTTTCTCCGAATTATAATTTCGCCGATTGAGCTCAAAGGAATATAAAACGAAAAATAGTTGTCTCAAAAGATCTTAATTTTCTTCTTTTCAGCGTTTTTCGTCCTTAATTAAGGCTTTATTTTCTTTATCTCTTGAGATCCTCATTTAAATTTAATTCACGAAATTTTTTGGTTTTCTTTAAAGTTTCACTTTAAAATTTTCTCTATTTTAATATTATTTTATACTAGCTTTTACCCGCGGCTTCGCTCGCATGGTATTAGGGGGAAACTACTGTAGCGCTTGCATTTATCAATTCCCCCCCCCCCCCTTCTCCCCACTCCCTACTCCCCCCCCCCCCCCCTCCCCACCACATTCCATACATTCATTCCCGGTACATTCAGTTTTCAAACAGCTCGAGTGCCACCTAAATTTTATAATTTGAATTTTAAAAGCCAGAGCTCACCAGTAGTAAAAAAAATAATTATCCGATTTGGTGCAGTCGTTCGGAAATGCGCGTATAAACATTTCGGAGATTCATTTTTATTTATATAGGTAGATAGATATGATTTCTTGAACTCTGACGTTAGCAATAACTCGCTTTTGTCAACTACAGAAAGGGTAAAATAAATATAATATTTTTAATTTCATAACGCCAGAGCTTACCATTATATACAGCCTAGAGTCCTCGCATATAATTTAGCTTTATTTTGGTGAAAGCATTTTTAAAACCGTTTTATTGTTTTATGCGTGAAAGCGTAACAAACAAACACACGCAGTTTCGCATTTATAATATTAAAATAGATTATTTAGTTTCTATAAACGATTAACAAATTGTGAAAAAATTTTACCATTTCAAGGTATTAAAAAATGCTTGTTTATAACACTAATTAATCTAAACGAAAAATGAAAAACGAAAAGGTGACTGTAAATTTGTTTAAAAAATAAAAGCACGAATGAAAATTGCCAGTATTTAAAATCAAATTACGAATAGTTCCTACATCAATGTCAATAATTACTTTGCAGTGTTTTTGGCTTTGAATTTAAAATAAATAGACCAATTTTCTTATACTCCACACATTTGCATAATCTGCCCATTTTTGAGGCCTTTCATACGTTAAATATGCAAAAAAATTACTTGAATAGCTTTTTCATGGAGGGTCTTTCACGCATAATACACTAAACCTCGTATAAATATTGGCGGAGCCCGAAGTTGGGAACATTTCAATCTTTCTATGTAGGCTCGAGAGGCTTAGAACCTCCAGTATTTTGCAGGGAAACGCAACATTTGTGCCTTATATTTAACAAAAAATAAAATTATCAGAAATTTACCTTTTTGGGTAGATACATACTTCTTTTGTACAACCTTTTTTGAAGTGAGAACTTTTTTAGCACCGTTGTGATTTTAAACTCGATGTAATGGAAGCGAGCGACACAAAAAGAGACGAACCCATACATCTATAAGATTTAACCTGCGAGAGAATGAGATAGCAATAAAATATTTAATTATTTCACGGGTACTCGGTTCCAATATAATAATACGGTCCTATGCAAGTTTAGCGGTATAAAGCGCCTGACGAATCCTAGCAGCCAGACATTCAGCGGACCAAGAATCGAATCCTACGAAATATTTTTATTTTTGTAAAATCAATATCCAATCTTCAAACCACTCCAAAATGAACAGGCAAAGCAAACACAAAAGAACGCGACATCTAGCGACTCCGAAGAAGAAAACACAAATATTAATAAGATGACCGAATGTATAAGAAAAGGTGCACTGGAATTCGACGACAAAAATATGGGAAATCTCATCCTGCACATTGATAAAAGAAAGTGCTTGTAGTCTTCCCACTCTTGTCTACTTTAGTTTAGTTTAGCAATCTCTTCCCATCCGTTTACAACTTCTTCGAAGAGAAAAATCTTACGATTACCGTGATAGATTTAAATTGTTTTAAAAAGTTGTAGGTATACAAAGTGATTTGTTTTCATTTAAGTAATTAAAATTACGCCACAAAATGAATAATTGCGATAATTGAAGAAGATTATTACTTTGTTGGAATCACATTTTTTTATATATTTGCCGACCGGTTTCGGAACAATCGTTCCTTCCTCAAGGCAAAATATACCAACTTAACATTTCAAAATATATTAGTTCAAACAAAGAAGGTCGTGGGATCGAATCCAGGCGTGGCAAAAAAATTTTATTTGATTAATTTGCGTTATTTCACAATTAATAAATTTAAAATAATATATAGTATATTTGCGGCACGTTCCTAAGTGGAAGATACTAACAGTATCGCCCTGGTGTAAGACCACCGTTCATAATTGAAACGTTGCTTGAAATGGCTTTAGCCGTGTTTGATGACCAGATCTGAAAAGCCAGGTACTTCCCACCTTCCTCTTCCCCATCTCCTTCCCCTCCCCACTACCCTCAGCCTCACAATATACCCCAATTGAGGATGCCACAGTCTCACTGGCTCCAGACGGGAGCAGTTGGGACTCTTGTGCGGTATTCATATGAAAAAAAAATTAAAGAAAAGAACTACTGCTTTATTTATGTATTATTTTTGTTGTTGTTTTTGTTATTGTTTGTGACCCCTGACAAACGCTATGTAGTATAGTACAGGAACCGTTAGCAGGTATCAATCCATCAATCAAACTGGTTCTTAACGTTGTCAAAGATGTCTTCCCATATTGGGAAGCTGGGGTACTCGGAGCCCGAGCCGGAGCCGGAGCCGGAGCCGACTGAACAATGAGGGACTTCTACTTAAAAGAGACGAGATAATATATGAAGCGAACCGTTAAATGCCGCACAGAAACATTCTGCCTATATAAGAACGTACAAAATGACAAGCAGCTTTTATCACAAAATATATCACAATCTTTTTATTTTCAGTTTAGATTAGATGGCGTCCTACAAGTTGTGATCTGTCGAGACTGGTGAGTTTTTTATGATAGATGCCTAAGATTCTTAACAAAGCACCTTTATTGATATATTGTGAAGTCGTTTTTTTTCATAAGTCAGATTTTCTGGTATTTTTTAGATATTGTTTAAATTGTAGAGAAAATTTATGCCAACGCTAATAGTATTTAGGCCAAAAACCGCGACATTTTTACATTATACAACGCTGACTTACGGCTTGTTCAGACTATTAATTCGTTAAGATACGTTTTCGATCTCGCCACTTGACTCGCCGAAAATCGTTCGCATTACTTTCAAGTAGAGTACATTTGTGCCCACTGCCCGTTGCAAGGTGGCGGTTGACGGCTGCTACAAAGCAAAGTAAATACGCTAATTAAGCATATTGTAATGCTTAGAAGAGGTGAAATTTTAGAAGAGGTGGAAGAATAAATTCGTAAAATGAAAACAAATAAACTATAGACACGAAAAGAGATTAATAGCAGCATTAAAAATAATTTTTGAGTTGCATCTGCGCTCCAATGCCACGACATTTCCGCGCGTCTGCAAATTAACTCTGCTACAACGGCGGGTTTGCGCGTGTTAGTGCTCAGGGACGCGTGGAGGGGATCACTATTCGCCGAAAAATAATGGAATGGATTGAATCGACTAAAGAGCTGAATAACCCACTCTACTAAAATGGTGTTCGGACGCGTTTAGTTACTACTATACTCTACACTCGACTTAAATACTCTACCAATGCGAACGGGTCATTGGGGCCAGTTGTTTTATAGAATTTGAACTATTGATCAACTTTCGAAAATAATTTTAAAGTTCCGTAACGGCTCTATTCAAATTCTGTTATTATATCATTATTTGTTTCACATAACATTTATAATAACAAACTTTCACAGAACTTTAAATTTTTTTATCATGAGCTCCACACAGGAGGCCCTTTTCCCAAGACCTGTGTCATCTTTGGAGATGCTGTGTGGAGGGTTTATTTTTAAGAAAAGTAAGGTGAGGAGAGTTCTGGGAAGGAAAAGGGTTTAAGGGGTGGGTAGGAATCTGGGGTTCAGTGTATCCTGGTCATCCGCCTCCAAGACCTAGACAAACCTCATCCCATGAACCCGGGCACCCCTGGTATATCACCAAACGTAGCCAACCACTTGGGGTGACCTATGGCAGAGGTGTTGGTTATCCAATAAAAGTTCTCGGGGTGGCCGTACCCATTCCCGCCTCCCAAATTGAATTTTTTTTTTAAATTTGATAATTATGTTATATCGTATTATTTTAACGGTAAAATTATTAACAAGTGAGTATGTAATTAATGTTAAATGTCTACCTCATTTTGTGCGAATTTTATTACGAATTGGTGCATTTAATGAAATAAAGCACTTCATTTTTGTTTATGTTTTTAAAACTGGCAATACATAAGCGCCCTTGAGGTGATTTTTCACAAAAACGGCGCTATATAAATCATCCAATTATTATTATTTTATTATAAAAGTTATACAATTCGGAAGAAACATAAGTTCACGGAATGTTTATTGAAAAATGATTAAAGAAATTCAACATTCTATTATCTTGTCTTTTTCATTTTCATATACGACATGTGAGGAGGAAGAATTTTATGGTTTGTCTTCAGGGTGATCGCTCATGACGTGGATATGATCTCTCCGAGACACTTATGAAATATCTATGTTTTATAATTAAAAAGATAAAATTTAAAAACAGTTTTTTAAGATCAAATAACATCAAACGGTTCATTAAAAACTTCGTTAAAATTTTAATATTAAATTTGATGAAACTTATAAAAACTGAACCACTACTGCCCTTAGAAACATTGATAAATAAATTCACAATATAAATTACACAGATTTTAAGATACTTGATTTATTTATTTAAAATAAATCTGTGACCTGCACACATTACCACCTTGTCGAAATAAAACAGCACTAGCTATCTGGGCAACATTGTAAGAGAAATTACATTCTTTACGTCCGAACTCTTAAAAAGAGCAGCCTTGGGAAGCTGTAGGATCAGGACCATTTGTATCTTTACGGTTCACGTCTCCGTTTGGTATCCGCTCTGCTCTCTAGTTTACGTTACATTTCCGTACTCTCGAAGGCTGCCCGTAAATTTTGCAAGGTATCCTGTAAATCGGACTTTTTCATTTTCAGGAGAATTTTACACTCCATGTGAAAACAAGAAGTTTATTATTTTGTTTTACTGACACTTTATGTATGTTTTTTACTCTTCCCTTGAAGGAATAAATGAAAGTTTTGTAGAAAAACAAAAACTCCGTGATACGCTTCTGGTTTGGTGCCATAAAATTCTTGAAAAATGCCATTATCTCTGTAGAAACGAGGGGTCCGTTAGCAAACTTCTTAACAAACGGATTAGGATTGCAATCTTACGCTTCCCGGCTCAAAAAGAAGAAGATGGAGAGATATGTAATTACGAGTGTAGGACAGAGCGCGCTAATATTTTCAATGATGAAATTGAAGCAAAAATTATGAAAATGCTTAATAAAACATGACTCGTTTACAATAGAGCAAAATCTCGTGAAAGGTATCTTAAGTATCATTTAAAGAAACATTGTGAATTTTTTCACAAATATAACTTGTAAAATAATAGAAATAGACTTGTTTTAAATAATTTTCGGAGCATACTTTGCGATTTTTTTCTATCGAGGGAATTTCATTTAATTTGCATTACGACGTGGAACGCATCTAGATATTTTCTTCAAAAATAACATATATTTCTTTAAGAGCTTAAAAACTTCAAATGTTTAAGAGAGATATGTAAGAAATCGGTAGAAATTCGGATAGCGGCGGCTTAACCAACGGATTGGGATTGCAATCTTTAGAGCACAGGCGTCAGTTGGAAATGCTGTCCTTGTGCTATTAGTGTTTTCGTAGAAGGACCTCCGAGGAACTTTTTTATTTATTTTTACATGAATACCGCACAAGAGTCCCAACTGCTCCCGTCTGGAACCAGTGAGACTATGGATTCCCTAATTGGATTGGATTATGGATTCCCTAATTAATGTTGTGAGGCTAAAGGGGAGGAGAAGGTGATTGGGAAAAGGAAGTACCTGATCATTCAGATCTGTGTAGAATTTGTATTTGGGTGAGGTTTTTCTGGATCTGGCGGTAGGTGACCTAGACACACTGAACCCTAGATTCCTACCCATCTCTCTTACTTTTATTCCTTCCCAGAACTTCTTCTCCTTCCTTTCCTTAAAAAGACCCTCCCCACAGATATTAAAGATATACGATTTACAATAATAGTTTTATGCTTTTGAGTAAGTGATTAGGAACATTGTGATTTTTTTATCTGAGTAAATTTATTGGAAATTATTGTAAATTGTGTGAAGTGAAGCTAAATCAACCTACGTAAATACGTATTCAATGCTCTTAAAAAAATTATTCTAAGTGCATTGTTTTTATTGAAAAACTTTCCACTATAACTTTTCCCTGCTGTTGATTTCATTCTTCCAAAATATGGAAAATCAATCATGTTTTTCCTCGTGTAAATAAAGCTCTCTGCATCCATATGAAAAACAAGCCGGGTCGCAGAAAGCCAGCACATGTCGCTATCACAATGTTGGTTGACTGCCGGCTTTAAATAACAAGACGTCCCGCGTCGGCCTTATTCAAATAGCGCCGCGTAAACATTATATTGATTTCGCATAAAATACACTGTCACTGTATATCCCACCGTGATGAGGGTCGGCTCGTGTCATATATACATTTCCATTTCATCTTCTAAACCTAAACGCACCCCCTACAAGGCCTCACGCACCAACAAATATGCTTTTTATAGTATATACCTACCTGCTTTATATTTTGTTTATTGGGAAATCGACTTGATTGATCGCGTTTTTGTGATTTTCTTTTGAATTTGTGTAATAAATATGGCTTTTTTATTTTGTAGGAAAATAATGTTAAATACCAGCAGAACGACAAAGAATATTAAATTTGATTTTATTTAAATAAAATGGATTTCTCTTAATTAAATGCATTTTTTACTATTGATTTATTACATCCATACTAATATTATAAATGCGAAACTGCTCAAGTTTGTTTATGACGCTTTCACGCATTAACCAATAAAAAAGACTTTCATTTCTTTAAAAATTCATTCACCAATAGAAAGCTAAATTATATGCGAAGACTATATTCTGTATATGATGGCAAGCTCTGGCGTTATGAAATTATAAATATTAATATATTTTATTTGTTATACGTTTTCTGTCGCTAACAAAAGCGAGTTTTTGCTAACGCCAGAAAAAAATCGTTTCCATGGAAACGATGTTGATATATTTGTGGGCTCTAAGCTGGTAGGTACTCAGCTCCCTGGTCAGCTACTGCTCTAGAAAATTCAAATATTAAAATATGATTTGTTTTTTTTGGACAAGCTTCCGGTTTGGAATAAATGTCAGATAAGAATTCCTACATTAAAATAAAAATCGTAATGATCATAAAGACTGAATAATAAATAGTGTAAAATTTTATTATATTAACAAATTCCAAATATTCAATTAAAAATAAACATCCGAAATGTTTGTAAGCGCATAAATTCCAAACGAATGAACAAAATTGGATAATTTTTTTTTTTTGAGCTATAGCTTTATGAAATTTAGGTGGCAGGCGAGATGTTTAAAAACTGAATGTAAGGGAATGAATGTATGGAATGCGGGAGAGGGTGGGGGTGGGGGTGGGGAGAAGGAGGGATGATTGATAAGTTCAACCGCTACAGTAATTTCCCGTAATACCATGCGAGCGAAGCCGCGGGGAAAAGCTAGTATATTATAAATAAGTATTTTCACCTTACATCAGTAGCAGTAGTAGTACTTTTAGATGTAAACCGTTTAAATTTAGACTCGCAATTTAAGTATATTAATTACACTTATCATTAAGTATTAAGTAAAAAAATATCTTTATCATTAAGTATTAAGTAAAAAAATATCATTGTTTATTAGGTTAACATAAAGTTAACGGAAATTACTAGACTGAATATTTGCTTGCCATTGGAAAACACAAATGCTGTAACTCCTTCGATGCAACTGGATGAAGTTGCATTAGCCAACTGTGACTCATTTAAGTATCTGGGCCCAGAAACGGACGATGTGCAGCGAATGTCGACCACAGAATAGGTGTGGGATGGATGAAATTTAGATCCGTAACCGGAATCTTGTGGGACTTGAAAATGCCTATAAAACAGGAAAGATGTATGTAGGAATATTGTTAGACCGGCGTTAATATATAGCTCCGAATGCTGGACTATGTATGTACAACTCCTACTCTAGGCAACTGTAAACAGCAGAAATGCGAATGCTTAGATGGTCGGCAGGAGTATCAGTAGCCTGGGTGTCACAGACAGTAAATAGTAAGTAATCAGCTTGGCGTCACGCACAAATGCACGGATGTATACGCAATTTTCGATTCAATTCGACGAAATTAACGCACCGAAAGAGTGAATGTCGGTTTTAAAATTTGGAACATGGCAAGCTTGATAGCGCGCTTGATTCCAATCACTGGAAAGAAAGGTTCAAAGCTCTGTCAAACCAAAAAAAAAGTATAAAATTTTATTTATTTATTTTGAAATTCACGCCCTGCTGGGCTTTTATAAGTAATTTTTTTTAAAGACGTATGAAAATAGATGTATTATTAAAAAAAAAACATGTTTAATGCGATTTTTTGTATCAAACCAGCACGCCAATAAGGGGTCTCTTTGAAATAATATACCTTAGATGTTTGTTAAATGTGAAAGAAAAGAGCTGGTGACAAAAACGCTGACGGAACGAAATTATGCATCGTACAAGAAGAACAGAAAAAGGAATTTTCTACGAATAAATTTCTTATGCTTTTAAAATTTATTTATTTTTGAGACCACTTCGGAATCTTCGTTACTTTAATAGGTATACTTACTCATATATTTTATACGGCTTTATTTATAAAAAAAAATCCTAGAAGTCAAAGCAAATAAGGTTATCTTGATTCAACTACGAAGTACCCTTTAATCGTCACAAAAGGAAACTAGAACTTTTAAATTGTTGATATGCATTCAAACGCTGCCTTTAAGTACTATTTTATCTCGGCTCCGTTAAACTTTTAACCGCAAGAAAATTCTTCACTTGTTGATGTTTTTTTATCGTTTGTGCAAGCGTTTGCCACCGTAAAAGATGTAACTATACGGGACTTCAGGGTGATACTATCAGTATTGCCTTGTTATTTATATAAATTACGCGAGGGAAGACGCGGTACACATATCTAATGAACAAGCAAGATTGATTCGAAGTACGGATGAAGCCGGGGACACCTAGAACGACATGACACGATAAGATTAATCGAATGTGAAGAGTAGGAATTACCGATGAATATAATAATATGTTCGTATTAAACATAGTAATTTTGGCTTTTGGTTCATGGTTAAGTTAGTAAGCCCGCGAAGGTCTCTACATATTATAATATTTATGGGAGTCCCCTTATCATTTTTACAAATATGTATTTTATTTTTATTATGTATTCATATATTTTTGTTGTTGACAGTTTTTTTTTCGATAAATTATATTTTCTTTATTGTTTTAATTTTCAAGTATTCATAATAAACTAGTGGTCGCCCAATGGTCGAAATTCGACTATAATTGTAATGTTTTTTTTATGTTTGACATTCAGTAAGACCATAGACAAATAATATTAAAGACTAACAATATTAATCTATTCTCAATTTAACAATAAACAATAGAGTAAAGACGCGAGTGTGTGTGTCAAATACATGGTAGTGTGTGTAATGTTTTTGTTATTGATTTAATCTATTTTTATGCATAATTTTTTAAAAATATTAGCATTCTGCACTCCTCTATATAAACTATAAGTGTTCAAAATTTCATACTCCTCCGTCCGCGCAATTTTCGTAAAAAGGGGTACAAAGTTTTGGCTTCACGTATTAATATATTGATGATGATGATGATTGATTTTAAATAAACTTATAAACTAGAACATAAAAACCCACTAGGGCGTATAATAAATAAATAATGGTGAGCTCTTTTTTTATATGAATACCGCACAAAAGTCCCACTGCTCCCGTCTGGAGCCAGTGAGACTATGGAGTTCTCAATTGGGGTATGTTGTGAGGCTGAAGGTAGTGAAGAGGGGAAGGAGATAGGGAAGAGGAAGGTGCCTGGCTATTCAGATTTGGTCACTAAACACGGCTAAAGCCATTTCAAGCAACGTTTCAATTCTGAATGGTGGTTTTACACCCGGGTGATACTGACAGCATCTTTAACTCTGGAACGTGCCGCAAATATACGATAAAAAATTTTCAATGAATAATTTCCTATATTATTCATCCGATTGCGATTTTGTTGTTATGTGCACGCTCGTGAAGGTTTCTGTATATACTGGTGAACTATGGCCTAATGAAATTTGCATATTTTTTTAAACAATAAGTGGCTCGCGAATTGATAGAAAAACGCGTCTATTTCATCAAGTTTAGCTGTAGGGAGGGAGAGGGGAATCTGGGATCGAGAAAGGGGAACGAATGAAGTGGCTTCGCCAGAGAGGGTAGAAGACGGGAAAGGTGGAAAGGGAACACGGAATAAAAGGGGACGGGGGAGCGTGGGAAAGGACACGCCAGGATAAACAATTTATTTCTTTACGTGGCATTGCAACGTATGTCGGATACTAGATTTACAATAAATAAAACGTATGGTCGAAAAACATGGAAAAAAGGCTGCCGTGGATAATAAATCAATGAAAACAAGAGCTTATAGAAAAGCACGCGGGTGGCCATTTGCCATTTATCAGTACTACGTTATGTCCATTGTTTTCCTCCAATCTTGTAGATATTTATCTATTATTTATTTCAGCAGTAGCGCCGTCCCCGGATGCATTATTCATGGCAAATGCACCTCGGGTAAAATGCATCCCTGACCACTGAGTGGCGAGTGCAGCAAAAACCCGCGGAGAATCCATTGTTTTATTTATGAGACACAAACAATTTATAAGGGAATGCTTAATTAATTCCCCTCTGCTGTGGAACAGAGTCCGCAACGCTCACGGATGTAATTAAGGATTATTGTATTAAGGACTGCGAAGTACACGAGATGGCTTTACCGCGTATTAACTATAAATGTTTATTTTTTCACCCTGTTCTGCTAACGGCGTGCTTATATAACGTAATGTGATTTTTTTACATAAATATTTCGCATAACATTTTCGAGTTGCAAAGCTGAAAAGGTTTGAAAATGTTTTGTGCCTGAGAAATGATACTTTTCTTATGAATTCCAACAGTATAAAACGATAGCTTTTCAAGTCTAATAGACCTTTAAAGGGTCTCGTGCGTAAGGAATAAGCTGCAAGTTTGTATATCCTATCAAACAGCCTGGATAAGCTTTTTTTAAGGAAGCTAAATATATATCTTAAGAAAGGGATGCTCAGATGGTTTGGGCATGTAGAGCGAATGAACGAGGGAAGGTGTGTAAGGAGAATATATGACGCAAATGTGAATGGTAGACGAAGTCGGGGACGCCCGAGGAAGACATGGCACGACCAAGTGAATCAGATACTTGAGTCGGGCGATGTCAAGAGTCAAAATAATAGAAGAGCATGTATGAGACGATGTATGAATGTGAACGAAGCGAGTGTGTGTCAAGATCGAGTTGTTTGGCGGTCCGTCCTCTCTGCCTACCCCTGCGGGGAAACGGCGTGATGGTTAGTTAGTTAGTTAGTAACTATAAATGTTTATTTTTTCACCCTGTTCTGCTAACGTCGTGCTTATGTAACTTAATGTGACTTTCTCATAAACATTTCGCATAAAATCTCACAACATATTTTCGAGTTGAAAAGGTTTGAAAATGTTTTGTGCCTATGAAATGATGCTTTTCTTATGAATTCCAACAGTATAAAATGATAGCTTTTCAAGTCTAATAGACCTTAAAAGGGTCAGAAATAAGCTGCAAGTTTGTATATCCTATCAAGCAGCCTGGAGAATAATTTTTTTACGGAATCTAAATAAATATTTTTATTTCATTTTTCATATTTAAAAAGGAGGTGTTTCATTGAACCCCGAAGGGTCTGAAAATAATTGGTTAAACTTGAACAAAGTTATGTTTGTAGGTACTACGATAGGATTTCATATTTTCGACAACTTTATCATTGCAAAGTTTGATTAAAAAAACATTTTCAGATATGAAAATGAAATTATGAAATTTTGTTCTTTGATAAGGTGAGAAATTTGATTTGAAAAGTATCATGGCTAGGTGTTGCTGTCATCAATTTATTTTGAGATTTGTGAAGCTGAAAGTTTGTTTAAAGAGCACATCAGAGAACTCACAAATATCAAACATAGAATCATTTATCGTTTGTCTGAATTCTTGACACATCAGTTACAATTTTGAAAATTACTCTTAAAATAATTTTTTAATAAAATATATATCGTTTGTATGAATAATTCTTGACACAATGATTACCAATTTTGAAAATTTCATCTTTGAAGAAGAAGATAGCATTAATAATCTAAACGAAAATATGAAGGAGAACAAGACACAGAAAAATATAAAAAGATAACGGTCGCAACTGGGACTCGAACCCAGACCTCTCGTCTTCGGGGATACTAAGTTATATTTCAAACTAGCTTTTACCCGCGGCTTCGCTCGCATGGTATTTGGGGGAAATTACTGTAGCAATTAGCAATACATAATGTCCTTTCCCGTGCGTCACCTCCCTCGCCTTCTTCTCCCTCGTCTCTTCCTTCTCCGCGAACCCAACCTTCCCCCTGCCTTTCCTCCCTGCCGCTAAAATATATGAAATACACACATTTTCATTTATACAAACGCATTTATATTAAAAAATATGAAATACACACATTTTCATTCATACATAACGCCAGAGCTTACCATTATATACAGTCTATTTTACTCGCTGAAATTGGGTAAAGGAATTTTTAAAATCGGTTTCGTGGTTTAGGCGTGAAAGCATTGCATATAAGTATGCCGGGAGGCCAAATGTCAGGGGATCGACTTCATAGAACACATTTTGACATAATATCAAAATATTCCGTAAGTGTACCCATACCGGTGAAAATGTTTAATAACTGCGATTCATGATGACACTGCATCAATTCTTGGACAATTCTAGGTAATAAATTCCCTTATAAACATTATTCCCTACAACAATTGAAACTGTAAAAGTGGTCAATCGCGGAAATACAAGGAAGCAAAAAACATTTCACTAATGTCTTGGACGGGACATTGACTCTATCGATTCCACTTCCGATGATGTCACTCCAGTCCTTATATGTTTTTCTTTCCACTTCACCCATCCGTGAAGAGAGGCGAAGCATTCAATCAATGCCGGTCACTGAATAAGATATTGATTGACCTTTTTATCGAGGTGTCTTCTGAATTCTTCTTTCTTGTCTTGTACTAAGCGGGGATGGAAGAACTAACGAGAATTCAAACAATAAATATTCTGAACTTGTGACAATTGTGCAACAATTACTTTCGGATTGATCGTAATTCCCTTTTCATATAAGCATCCTCAAATATGTCAGGTTCTGGGGAAACCTTACGGTCCCCATGCTGGTAATAAATACCCTTATAAATACCATTATGTTAAATTTCGGACTTAATGCTAATTTTCTGAGTCACCCAGGGATTAATATTGTTTTTCGATTTCTTGACATAAGAGAAGCTGAATCAAAGTTTTGACTTCCTCTTTAGATAGGCACATTTGCAACAATTTAAAGCACCCAACATAGATATTCACGGCATTCAAATAAGGGAGGTTTCAGATTCTTTTTTAGTACCTAAATCAAATTGCCAAAAGTGAAATAGGCACTTCTAACATTAACCCTAGACATAAATGAATTAAAGGATGGAGAGGAAAATAAATATTTTGGATTATTGACTTAAACAATGAAGAATGGATGGTGGAAATGGTGGATGGGCAGGTAAATCACCACTCTCATCATCCCTTTTTCAAATTGGGATTGGATGCCATTGGTCACCCCAAGTGGTTCGCTACGTTTGGTGATTTAGTAAGGGTACCCGCGTTCATGGAGTGAAGTTTGTCCAGGTCTTGGCGGTATATGTATTTGCCCACCTACTGCGTGGCGTGCCGGGTCGGGTGAGACTGATCGGGAAGACCTGTTGACTTCTCCAGCCGGACTCTCGACCCTTCACCTTACACCGCAGTGGGAGGGATGGATTCATATGTTTGTCACTCCTGAATACATTGAACCCAGATTCCTACTCACCTCTTTTCCTTCCCAGATCTCCCCCCTTTCACGTAGCATCCCCAAGGTGAGAAGAAAGTGTTTTAAAAAATCTCAATTCCCTCTTTACTACCTTTAGCTCCGCAACTAACCACAATTGGTGAAACCGCAGTATCACTGGCTCCAAACCGTTGGGAGCCATTTGTGACTCTTGTGCGGTACTCACGCAAAAAAGTCAAGCAAAGCTTTTCTGAGATATCACTCCTCTGCATCCACAGCACATCACTAGCTGTGTTATGTGTTTCCTCGTATTGAATGGTCCGATTAGTATTCCTCGCACGGGACCACTGTGCCTGTTAGTCGTGTGCCGTGTACCGAGTGCCGTGAGTCGTGCCGTGGTGAATAACCTGATCCCGACTCCTGGCTTCATACTCCTTGCTCCTAGCTCTTTGAAGTTGGATAGTTCGATCCTGAGTAGGCAATGGAAGATATTTACATAAGCATTTTGGAATCACCGCTACATTATTACAGTAAACATGATTTTTTTTAGATATTAGGGGTAATCATTACCTGCTTAAGGCGGCGCTATTCGGCTGAAAAAGAAGAATATGGAGAGATGTGTAATTACGAATGTTGGACAGAGCGCGTTAATATTTTAAGTAATGAAATCGCAGCGAAAATGGCGAAAAAACTTAATTAAACATGACTCGTTTAAAATAGAGCAAAAATCTCGTGGAACGTATCTTAAGTATCATTTAAAGGAACATTGTGAATTTTTTCACAAATATAACTTGTAAAATAATAGAAATAGACTTGTTTTAAATAATTTTCGGAGCATACTATGCGATTTTTTTTATGGAGGGAATTTCATATAATTTGCGTTTCAGCGTGGAACGTATCTAGATATTCTTAAAAAATAACATATATATTTTTAAGAGCTTAAAAACTTCAAATGTTTAAGGGAGATATGTAAGAAATCGGTCGAAATTCGAATAGTGGACCCTTAAGGAAATTTTGATTTAATGGGCGTAGGTTTGTTCCTACCCACCTTATTTCATAACAGAACATCATAATTTTTAATTAACTGAAAAATAGAGACATCTTTCAAGATTTCAGGGAAATATTTACACATGTTGTTGATAAAAGGACAATTAAATCAATCAATCATTTCCTACTTTACCGTCTATCGATATTTTTTATCTTTACCTCGGCAAATTTGGCTGCAAACGAAAGTCTCGATTGAAATTTGTACATCTTTTTTCTGTCTGGACTTCTAGATCGATGCTATTGTTTTCAGCTTTGAACTTTAATCAAGCTCTCCGGTGCAACCATTTATCAAACTCATGCGATGAAATTGAACTAAGTTTAAACCTTTCTCCTTTAGAAGACAAATTTGATTCCATTTTATCGTGATTGATTTTGGGGGTGTTGCGCCAACCTTTCAGATAGCATTGCAGTTGTGTAATCCCAGATGATGGGCACTACAATGCTGTCCTAAACGTGGGCTAAAGGAGGTAGCGCAAGATGGCACATGACCCCAAAAATCAATTACGATTATATCGTGAAAATCTCAAATCATACTTGATTGCATTTGTTTCTTCAAAATTATTTTATATTATTGACACCACTTTACTGCAACTTCTTCCTTCCAATATCCCCTCCCGTAGTCTCAGAAATATGTAAAAAACCTTCAATTTCCCAATCAACACTCAACTAATTTTATGAAACTGTATACTGCATGCATGCGTATACGTTTGTGTATGTATGTGTGTATGTATGTTATGTTTGTGTGTATGTGTTTATATGATAAATATGTATTTATATGCTTATGTGTGTATTTATGTGTTCATGCACGCATATTTATGCACCCGTCTCAGAATAGACATCGTCTAGTGAGACGGGTTACATTTTTTTTGTATAATATTGTTACTTTAATAAACGCCCGGGTTGCCGGCAATTTAAAAAAAAATATTATGGATCTTTCATCTTTCTCCAGAATGTGCAGACTGGTCAACTCAAGACCTTGAATTTTTGGTGTATTGTGTGTAAATGATTTTGGTCTCAGCATGTTGTGGACCATAATATTTATCATTACATCTACTAGCAAGGTCTAGACTTGTTACTTCTATATTCTTGTAATTATTAAAACAATTTTCAATTGATTCATTTCTGACCGTAACTGGTTTCAGCCTATGAAGGTCATCTTTAAAATTGTTTTAACATCTATTTTTATAGTGGAATTCCACCACGATTTGTAAGTATCAAAAATAAAAATGTTCTTATGTTAATTTTTTTTTATATGAATACCGCACAAGAGTCTCAACTGCTCCCTGGCTGGTCTGGAGCCAGTGAGACTATGGCCTCACAACATAATCCAGTTGTTAGGCTGATGGAATGGGGAGGGGAAAGAGATGGGGAAGTACCTGGCTATTCAGATCTGGTCACCAAACACGTCTAAAGCCATTTCAAGCAACGTTTCAATTCTGAATGGTGGTCTTACACCAGGGTGATGCAGAGAGTATCTTCCACTCTGGAACGTTTCGCAAATATACTATATTCTATTATAATGATTTAATTGTGAAATAACACAAATTAATCAAATAAAATTTATTTGCCACGCCGGGATTCAATCCCGCGACCTTCGGATTGCGAGTCAAGAGCCTTTCCGCAGACCACGTCGGCCGTCTTTTGTCTTTGCAATACATGTACCAATCTTTTTTTTATAATTAACATGTTTCTATCGATTTTTTATTGCTTATTTTGTAGTTTTTGTAAAAACGTATATCCGTTAATAAGATGACGGACGGACTCTATAGACGTTTATCGTCATCAATCGATGTCAAAATTTAAACTCAGTGTATTAGAACAATTAAAATAAATCTATTAATATCATGCACTATATAGCACCTTAATCGAAATATTATGGTAGCTATGTTTCGATAAACACGTAATAAATACTTTAAAATAGTTTGCTAATTACAAACATAAATATTGACAATCCTATCGTATTTCCCTCTATAATTAAAATAACAATCTCACATTAATTTACTTACCATATATTCTATGTTACCTGCTTTGTGTCAACTATTATATTTGGTGTTATCTGTATTTTGCATATCTTATATCTTATGTTATCTTTATTTTGTTTCTTATGTTTTTATTATGTTTATATTATATTATGTTATTTCTTATATTTTTCCAAAAACATGTACTGCACTATATGTAAAAGCCCTATGGGCGTTTAAATAAATAAATAAATAAATAGAATAACTAAATAAAAAAAACTACAATGAGCACGATCGAAACCAAAAATAATCGAATGATGTCTGTAATTAACGCTCAAATAACGGGATACGGGTGACAGTGTGGAGCTAGATTTTTCTTAACCTAGTCCTGTTTTTAGCATAAAATTTTTAATACACATTTTTGCGTAGGATTGCATTTTTGCTCATTGTCCTGAATAAATACACGGGTGATATTCGGGTGCCGGATTCGGCAGTAATCATTAAAAAATCGATTTTCAAACCGACATGTTTCGAATGAATTTAAAACATTTGTTTTTCATTCGAAATGTTTATACTAATTTTTAATCGATTATTTTTGAAGTGGATATCTCGTTTTATGCCCATCTCTAGTGGTGTCTATGCTTTTTATCATCTGTTTATCTATGCAAACCAGTCGGACACGCTTAATTAAATTATCCAGTGGGCTATCGGTGGCGGTCGACAGGGATGAAATTAAGCAGAACCACAACGGTGTATTATTTATGGCCTTTAATATTTTAATTGGCAGAGCTTTTGCAGATTAATTATTTATAAGCTCGTTATGAAATTGAATTTAATTAGTAGTTTTTTTATCTACAAAGCTCTCGTTCAAACTAGATATCACACATCCCGGAAAAAAGGGTCGTAAGTCAAAAAGTTAATTTTACAGGAGAGCAAAAATAAATCAATGAATTATGAAGAAACGGTTCCGTCGAAAAGAGATACTAGCGACATCTTGTGGAGATAAAATGATCTAACTTAAAAACGGTTTTCATGGGACATAGATAATGTATATAAGCTGTTTGTTTCTTACAAATAAAATAAAATAAATAAATAAAATAAATAATCACAATCAGTTACTTTTCTCAAATAAAACGTGAAATAGAATACATTTTTAGATTTTCACAGCCTTTATTATTTAGTATTTTCGTTATTTGTTTTTGGGGTGTTATGCCGTGTTGCGCTACCTCCTTCTTCACAATACACATCTGCCCTGCTGATGGACACTGTAACGTTGTCCGAAACGTTGGCTAAAAACAAATAACGAAAAAACGTTAAATAAAAATTTTGACTTACGACACTTTTCCGTGAGATGTGCGATATATCTTTACCCCGTCAAAATATTTAACTAAGATGATTATCGATTATAAGACCGTTGCTTTAATTAATTCATTTTTAAAATAAAGCGTTTTTATCAAACTTTTACTTGATTTTGATGACCCTTTTGATTATTGATTTTTGCAAATTTCCGAAACAGTTCTATCGTAACAGTTTGGTATATTAATTTATATTCTTACAAATTCTAAATAGTATAGATCCGAAAACAGATAACTTCTAACCAATTGGACAACTCGTCTTGGTGTTATTTTCATTACAAAACTTTTAAAGTTTCAGCTGTACCCATTGCTCAGGCTCAGTGTCCATTCACCCATGAATTGAATCCTTTATTTCGTTTTCCAAACTAATGTTAATTTCGATGAAAATAAATCTATTACAGTATTGAAATTAAATTTCGCCAAACTGACAATTGACCAAAGTAATTTACAACAAAATTAATGACATCGATTTATAGCGCGTTGCGTTTAATTTGACTTTGAAACTAATACCCCATTCACCAAAGTGAAATAACTACAGTTTCCAAAATTACATAGCATGTTAATTTTCTATAGCTTTGTTTTACTAGTGAAATTCGCTTCACGAATCTTGTTGACAAACGCATTTAATTTATGTTGCTTAAACATTTTAGTTTAATTTAAATATATTCAGTTTCTTGTATAATTTTCCGTCAAAACACGAAGCTTTCGATTTCTAACAAACTGATAAACCATCAAGCTCTCTCTGCATTGGTACTCAAAGAGGATAGACCAAACAACTTGTGCATGGCACACACTTCTTGCTTCATTCACATTGATAAACTGTTACTCTTCTGTTATTCTGATTATTAACATGCCCCAACTGAAGCACCTGGTTAACTTGATGATGTCAACTCCACTATATGATCTGAAAAAGTAATTTTGGGATCAAATGTAACCCCGAGGTCGCTTATGGATTTCATTGATGACAAAATTTCGTCATTTAGTTAATGATCGGATTTTTGGAACGCGTTTTATAGAAAAGTTTATTCTCATCTGCCCATGAAAATATTGCGTCTAAATCACGTTGTAATTTAAAACAATCTTGAAAATCGCATATCGTCCTGAGCAGTTTGAGGTCGTCAGCAAAAAGCAAGCAAGTGGTACTTTGCATGCATTCTTTAATATCATCTATTAATATCAAGAGTAGTAGAGGTCCCAAGTTTGACCCTTGAGGTAATCCTGAAAATGCAGGGAAATACATGCCCAAACCACGAGCGTCGCTTGCTTAATCTTACTCAATACGCTTGTATCAGTCTTGCATTCTTAGCGAATTCCCATATTTCTCACTCGATCGTACACGGTTTATTCCTCAGGGATCTCATTTCTACAGCATTCAGTCTACTTTCATCCATCTTCTACCAGTTCCGTGCCTCACTGCCATACATCACTGTAGGTACCAGCACCCATTGTGGACTGCTAGTTTCGCTTCTTTGGGCAATTTTTCGTTAGCGCCAACCGCATTCAGTCTTCTATTAAAGGAGTTTTCTGCATTTACCCTTCTTTCAATATCTCTATCAGACTTCCCATCTCCCCAAATATACGAACTCATTCACAACTATACTGTATATTGTTTTCGTATTCTCTCTCTCTTTCAAACACCATGACTTTAGACTTACCTACATTCATCATTAACTCTTTCTTCATACATACTTCGTTCATCAAAGACACGAGAGACTGCAAATCTTCTACAATGTTAGAAATCAAAACCGCATCATCAGTATACAGCAGGCAGCATCCAACAGTTTTAATTTATCATCGCCGCTTCTCCTCAGTTTTACAAAAAAGTCCTCCCCATGTTATCTCTAAAGTTTGTTCTGTTTTTTACAAAAATTGACAATAGTAAAAGTTACGTCTTCGATCTTACGTGAAAATGTGCAAACTCGATTCATTGAAAAGTACACAATATTTGTCCTTGATTTTGTACTTGTTATATAATTTTTATTTTCTCTATAGTACGATGACGTGATATAATTATTTTTTCTCATGTCCAATATTCAACGCACGATGATACGTATAATTATGTAGGAACTATTCATAAATAATTTTTGGCGCTGGCGATATTTGTAAAATCACCATTTTGTAGAACTCCAATATCATTTATACGAATATACTTAGATTACTTTTATATACGAGGCTATCTAATATACTAATAAATATTATCCTCGTCGTGTTGCTTATGAAAACAAAGTTATCAAACATTAAGGAAGAAACTTAATAGGTATGAACCCAGAAGTTTACGATCGGCGTCCTCCGACCCTCACGAAGCTGACCGGATATTAAACGTTCAAATTCGATCATTGTCTTTAATACAAATATATATTTGGATCGTACCCTCCCCCTAAGAAATCATTTAATCTTTAGTCTACATTCTACCAATAATCTAATCGTATCAGCGTGTTCATTCTATCGTGATTTGAATATTTCCGTAAATATCGTGGTTATTTTATAAGATTGTTTGTATTGTCTGAATTCTTGACAATTCAGTTGACAACTAAAATATTTTTTTTACTGTAAATATTATTGTGTTCGGTCAATCTTGTGAAGGTGGTAGCTGTGTTGGACAGTACCTTTTTACACTGCCAGAGTTCGGAAGATCGTTACGTGCTGTCAAATCAATAATAGGCTTGGTTTACTGTTCTACTAGTATTATAGGTAGGTAGGTGTCGCTGTCTAAATATTTTCAAACAAAAATTTCTAATTTTTAAAATGCCACACATATTTGAAGCAAATCCGAGTTCAGACTCTATCGAAATTAGTGTTTTAAAACTATTTTCACAACATCTCTGTTCTGGAGAGTACGAAATTTTTTATTTTTCTTTATTCATTCCTTTGATGGTTATAATTTTTGGATTTTTCGACCACCGTGCTAGGTGTTATGGTGGTCGAATTCGATATAATCAATATATAATAGAGTTTGCAAATAATATTAGAGTTTGCAACCGACATTATTTGCAACCATCCGCATCCCGCAATTCCGCGGGATTTCACCAGTATTTGATCCCGCGGATTTGCGAGATTTTAATGTACGGAATTAGATGTATTTTATAACATTACTTATACCAAATATGAGTGATTCTAAATAAAATAAAAATGTCATGATTTCAAGCCGCGGGATTCCGCAGGAATTCTAAATTCTATTCCGCAATCCCGCGAGGTTTGCAAACCCTACAGGTCATTAATTACTTCCGCTTCTTTCATAATCTTAAAAATCTAGCGTCTGGGAGACTCATAATGCAATCAGGAAAATCATAAATCTGCATTTCTACATACATTACATTTGGAATCGAAAAATGGCGTAAATTTTTTGATATAAGCTCTGGTTTGACTGTGTGTTTTAATAATGTTCAATAACAACAAAAAAATGATTATGGAGAATAGGTGTAATCAGGTAGTAAAAGTCTGTTACTTTGAAACCCTTTGAAGGAAGGGGTTATATTAATACCATCTTCAAGCTAAGCAGTCTTCTGGTTTTAATCAAGATTTGAATCCTTTGAACCAGACAGGTTTGTTGGAATATCGTAGTGATGTTTGTAAAAAACAAAATAAATCATTTCGAATACGAAATGTTTCATCACATTACGCTCGTTGTAGCGTCCGCATTTCAATCCTGTAATTAATTCCGCATTTCTTTCGGCTGAAATACTCCTGAAAAAAATGCGAGGCGAAACGCAAGTTGGTATGAGACTTCCATCCTGTGGCTTTAATCCATTTTCTGGAATGTAGGGCGAAATATATAATGCCTTGGATTATATAAGTTTTCTGGATGAAAGCAAAGATGAAAATTGTCAAAATTCTTAAAATATTTTGTCATGGCGCCGAAACTCAATGTTTTCAATTATCCTGGATTAATGCTCCACACTTTTTCCGTACTCGGGTTCACGGTAGTGCACTTCAGTTTGAATTTTTGTTCCTACTATCTATTTTTGCAAGCTGCAAATTTTGTATATTATTTATATTAATAAAAATATTACTCATTTTTTTAGAGCCTGAAACGATATTCCATTTCTAATAAAAGATAAGGGATCGTCCTTAAGAAATGTTGTAGAGTTTTCTCGAATTTTCAGTATTTTCTGATTTGTTTTTGGAGTATTATGCCGTGCCGCGCTACCTCTTTTTTTAGCCATTGATTCGCATTGTTACATTGTTCATCATTAGGACTGATGTGAAATTGGTGTGTACTAAAAATCTGCCCTAATGATGGGCATTGGCTTACCAAAACGTTGGCTAAAGAAGGAGGTTGTGCGACGCGGCACAATACCCCAAAAATAAATCCTTAAAAATAACGCCCTTTTCGTTAACCTCCATTCCATTTTTCTCTTGAACGACAGAGAAAAAGTGTTTGATTTTGAGTTTGCTCAATTAGAATACGGTCAACAACGGTCATAATTGATTATTGCTATCAATACGTTTTATCTTTACTTATTTGCTGAACATTCAATAACGTATACTGAATTTAAAATTAAAATTAGATTGCAATTGAACAAAGTTTTTAAGGATAAAACAAGATTAGTAATGTCTCCAAAGAAATTAAATTAACAGCAACGAAATTTAACGAAATACGTGATATAATTATTTATGTTTTATTAATTACATTTTTTTTATTTTTTTCGTCGTTAACATACGCTGTCAGAACGTATAACTGTGCAACGTCATTATAATAAGAATCCAGCGGAAAATTACGTCAAAGTATTTCTACTGCCTAGAGTTACATTTTGTTCTATTCATCTGTTCCACATTTTCACTGGCTCTGGTAATGCAGATATTGTATTGCTCTACTGTTCGATGACGGTAGAGTTATATCACTAATGATGTCATTGTATAAATGTTCGCATTTTTCGAGTAGATACTTAATATCCTATTTATAATAATACGGAAGCACTTTGAAAAAAATGTGGAATCTCACATCCAGTACATTCACTGTATTAATAATAATCGTGAACATTGTGTACTTCGGTTTGTGAACAATTGGGTATTTAATAAAATAGTATGATTAAAGAATATGAAATGATCTGTTAAATAATGACTTTGACGAATTTATTAAAGGTCCTGTTATTAAATTTTGGCCGTTTTGTATGTACAATAGCAACATTTTTTTTTTCGCGGAGACAACTTTTTACGACTAGTTCCCGTGAGCACTCAAGCCTTTAACAATAACTTGGTACCCTTTTTCAATCGTTCACCAGAGTTGTCATTGGATATGTGGCTATGTCTTCTGGTTCTACAGTATGTCTTCCCAGGTATCTGAGTCTAGTTCCCACCAGGGCAGGACATTGGCACCATAAATAGTCTCTTCATCCTCTTCACATTTTCTACATTTATTGGTGCTTTTCACTCCCAATAAAAATATTTGCAAAAATTTACTTACCCTTTGCAAAATACTCTCAAATTTGTAATTTTTTAGGACTGACGACAATGCGATGACAATTCCAATGCGCGCAATATCGTAAATTTTGTCAATTCTTGGCAATCAAAAAACTCTAATGAGCAAATAACGTCAAATTTGTCCGATTTTACAGATCTTTGTCCAATTTGGACAATTCTTTGTTAAATCAGACAATTTCATTTTCCAAAATATTGTCTATTTGGTCCGGTCTCGTGACAACTCAGGACAGTGGTAAATCAACACACTTTTGAAAAGTGATATAGTCATTAATGGATAAGAAAAGAAGTAGTATCTAAACCTTACCTTATATAACCAAATTAATCTATTTTTTTATAATTTTTCATGACTTAATATAATATCACTATCAATTAAAAGGGTGTTAAATTGCCACTGTCCTAAGTTTCCCGTTTACCATTTTGTCCGTTTGGACAATTCTTTGTTCAATGAGGCAATTCCAAAGTGCGAAATATCATCAATTTTGTCCATTTGAACAAAGCTTTGTCCAATAATTAGACATTAACGTAATAATACATCAGATATTTATTTATTCATTCGAATGCCATCGATGTCTAACAAAAATGAATGTGTCAATTAAATCCCTTTCCCCTCTAGGTTTTTCACTTCGAGTCCCTAAAATTTATCATTTTTTACATCAATCATTTCACGAATTTTCTCGACAATTTTCACCCCCTTACAACGAACCCCCTACTAACCCTTTCACTTATAGCATAATTTAACGCTTTCCGCCCGAGTTAGCACTGGAGTCGACCTATCATTCTGATGTAACATTAGCTTACCGGAAGTTACTTAACTTTTCTATCCCTTTTTTATGGAGGTTAAGGGGTTAACCGACTACAATCTGAATATTGAAAATACCTATATTTTGGGAGCGGGTTTTGTGGTTAGGCTTTTGGAGGAGATATGAGTTTTTACTTCTGAAAGCACACCTAGTAGAGCAGTGGAATGCTTTTAATACTTTTCAATGGAACCAGTTTTGGAATTGGAACTTTTGAAAAGTGACGTTTGAATGTTTTATTTTTATTTTTGTCTTCGTAACATTTACTCACAAATAAAAGCCCAAATTGCCTCTAAAATCATGAAACATTAAAATCTTTAATGGCCTATATCTTATAATTTAAAGCAAAAATAAATAAAGTAGCTCACATCCGTACTAGATATTTGATATGCCTTTTGATTACAAAAATAATTTTTTAGTTTGGTTGGGTATTTTGATCTGAAATCCAAATTTAAGATTTGTATGAAACTGGCCGAAACGGGCCGCGCATACGTTCCTCTTAGGCATCTTTTCTATTCTATATGGTGTTCTTTCTGTTCAGAACGATGATAGGTCCATCTACCACGTTTGCTTCTCATATTTTCCTTTCAAAGTATGTATACAATTGCAGCCTCTTGCAGGCGTTCCAAAGGGTTAAAGGCTAAAAAAATCGTAAATGAATTAAAAAAATACATGTTAGTGAATTTCAGTTTCTTCGTTCATCACGTGGCTAAGGGTAGGAGCGGGTGTTTCCGCTTCATTTCCATGAAAAAAGTATTCAAGCCTTAGACACGTGACAGATAAATTGTCCCCCCTAGTTCACGGTCTATTAGCTGACATTTCATCATTGCCTTCCGTCTTTCTACGACCGGGTATAAAGCACAAATGCCCAGGGTCCGATTTGTCTGGATTTAGATCAGGTTAACTCCAATTTATAGACCACGGTAAGCTTCTTTTGTGCTTAAATCGAGACGTGTGGGATGTATGGTTTCTACCTTGATTTAAAAGGAGGGTATATTCAATTTTTGCGAATTTTATTATTTACGAGCGCACACCCGTGAAAAATCACTTGATATTTAATGAAGGCTTTGTAATTAAAAGTATTTCCAAAAAGAGTATTTCTCTCAGAATCATTGCTTTTCAAAAGAAGAAATTTGCTCTTAGAATGTTAGTAAATAAAAGAAACACATATTTAAAATAAAGAATTATTCTTTAATAAAATAATTTTGGTACCCACCTGGTTTATGACTTATCTATAAAATGATTTATGAATATGATTGTATTAAAAAGTAAATTAATAATGCCGATAAATGGTTCCACGAACTTCATTAGTTTTACCCATTAGAATAACCATTTCCAAATCACTTCTCAAATCTCTTAATTTTAATGGTTGTGTATAATAATTCTGGTGTTTACGTATAACACTTATTTCGCCATCCGATGGATTTATACTGTTATTATAAAACCACTGACAGTCGATTTGTTTATAGCAAAAATTATGCTTACATAATATGTGCATAAATCATATTGTAATCTTGTACTTTAATATAAATGGCCTTCCCAAATACGTTATGTTTAAAAGACTGTGACTTCACGGTCTTAGGCGACATGCTTGTCACGTTTAAAAATAACTTCCATACCTAAAAATATATCCGTTTGAATTTAGTAATAATTATAAAACTGCACTGCAAATTTAATTAATTTAAAACCTTAATCTTATTTATTATTTAAAAAACGTCATAGATTAAATTTATTTTATTTTAAATGTGATTATTCGCGCATCAATATCTAAATTCGCGCAATAACTCGATTTAAATGTGCCGCGAAATTTTCATGTTTCGATCAATTTATTTAGGATGGGTTGTTTCAAAAAATTTGATGGATTCATCAAATATTTGAAGTTGATTTTCACGTTCTGTGTAAGTTCTATTCAAGTTCTGTTATTACATCATTATAGGACAGTTGCTTCACAAAACTGAAATAATCACAGAACTTGAATAGAACTTACACAAAACGTGAAAATTAACTTAAAATATTTGATGAATCCATCAAATTTTTTGAAACAACCCGTCCTTAGTGTTTTCTTTTATTTTATCCCTGGATCTAATAACCCAAAATGTACCCACTTCTGTCTTATGTATTCGTACTACATCCATACACCTTGCTTGTGAACGAAAACTAGTTGAAAACGTCTCTAAAATGAAAAGTCGTCTTTCAGCGGTGCAAATTTTAACCATGAACTAACTACCTAGTAAATAAATTCGAATTTCAGTACAAAAGTCAAAACATTCCAGTATTTGGCTATCAGTTCCAAATCAACGTTTTTTCAAAATCACAAAAGAATTCTTAAGCGCTTAATTAGAGCTCTGTTTCCAAGGATTTAACTGATCCCTTTAAAGGAATGGTTTCCAAAATAAAAACACAATGGAGGAAAATGTTTTAAAATCCCTCAACATTTAATTTTAATCCCTGCTAATTTTAGATGTTTATTAAATGAACAATGAACAATTCGTCTGAAAACTTTCCCAGCAATCTGACTTCAGTATTTGTTTTTCTTGAAGTAAAGATTTCTCAGAAAATTTCTTCGCTGTCTTATTATTCTGATTTTGGGGAATTTATCTTATTATTATTTTGTTTATCTTTAATAAGTCATATTTTACTTTGTTAAAGCGTGCAAATTTAATTGTAATTCGTCCTATCTTAAATTCTCTTGATTTTTTTTAAACAAAGACAAACATTACGAATAAATATTTGGGAGTAACCCGCAATTCTGCCGAGGCAGTAATGGGTACAGCCGTCCCGGGAACCATTTGTTGGATGGATCACCTCAAGTCAACACATGTGGTTTGCTACGTTTTGCGATTTAGCAGGGGTGTCCGGGTTTATGGGATGAGGCTTATCTAGGTCTTGGCGGCGAATGCGGTTTGCGTTTTAGAGATTAATTTAGGTGGGATTGGGAGAGACTGGTTGAAGGATACCTAACCTAGACCTCTCCAGCCGGAATTTCTAGACCCATCGCCTTGCACCGCGGTGGGAGGGATGAACTCATACTTCCGTCACTCCTGGATACATTGAATCCCAGATTCCTACCTACCCCTCATACTTTTTTACTTCGCGGAAATTCCTCACCTTCCTTTCCCTAAAAAGACCCTCCACACAGCATCCCCAAAGACGACACAGATTTTGAGGGAATTTTTTTCCTTAGGGTTTCCTGTGTGGAGGCTATGTTAAAAAAATGGGGTTACGAATAACCTGACAATATTTGAATATCTCCAACTAAAATCGAAAATTTCACATTTTAAATTATTTTAGAAAATTTATACGTCAATATTAAAATAATGAACCTTCACTCTCGTAATTTTTTCTTATTTTCTTTCGGGAATTAAAATTTAAAAAAAAGAGAAAATACCCTATTCATTTTGTTGTGCATTTTTAATCACTTCTGATGTACATGCACAGTGTAAATGTACAGTGTGAATGTACAGTGTAAATGTACAGTGTAAATGTACAGTGTAAATGTATAGTGTAAATGTGCAGTGCAAATGTACAGTGTAAATGTACTATTATTACTCATAAAGCGTATGAAAGACTTAACAGTAATGAGAGGTAGGTTCACGTTCCATAACCGATTTTAAAATTATTTTTGGGGTGTTATGCCGTGTTGCGCTACCTCCTTCTTTAGCCAACGTTTCGGATAGCGTTACAGTAACTGATACGTTGGCTAAAGAAAGAGGTAGCGCAACACGGCATAACACCCCAAAAATACTTTTGGCCGTGAAAACCTAAAATCATACCCGATTTAAAATTTGTTTACCTGAATGCATTTTTATATAACTTTATCCTCGTCACTCTTTTTTTACCCAGACATTAATACTTGGCCGACTTTTTCAAAGTCGCGCAAAATTTGGTGCGGAAAATATGTTAAATCCCGCCGCTCCATATGTTGCCGACTGAAAAAGCCCCGCTTAAGCTTTATACATCGCGAGAGCTTTGCGTAGTATGTATTCAGTTATTTGCAGAATTGTTATGACTTTTATTTCAGTACGCGGATTTATGCCCGCTGTTTATATAAGAAGGGGTTATGAAATTCAAAGCATTATAACCGGCAAGATTGAAATAAATGTTACGTACAGTTTGCGTCTCCAACGTGCTTCTGCTGGAAATAATACCTTGGGCATTCAGCATTCTTAGGCGGATGTGAGTATATTATTATTTTTCGCCTTTTGTAGAAATTTGTCACATTCGTGCACCTTCCGACCTTCGTGAACAATGAACGGTAACGAAATTGCCTTCATTTGAAGCAAAATCTATTCATCTTTGCTATTCTAGCTTTTCGTCTTAGATAAACTTATATCTTTCATATGGAGACTGCGATGTGTCTTTTCTCTTATTCGAAAAATAATGAAATATGGATCGTGTTTCTTCTATTTCTTATCTTTTACCTATCTTTTGGTTGCTTCTGTCAATTTCACCTAACCACTGGAGCGCTTTTTGCCACAATATGGCACTATTTAAAATACCTCGGATTGCTTTGCTGTCAATTTTGGCGAATTTCCCCTTATTTGTAAGTAATTAAGTAGAAGTTTACGATTTTATAATATTAAAAAAAAAACCTACGAATACGTGATAATGGAAAAAAGATAGCTGAATTCATTGGCTATATAGAACTATAATCAGTTTGTATATCTCCATATTAAAATTCGGAGGTATGATTTTTTTTAATGTGGGCGGAAAATATTTGAAATGATTACCAAAAAATCTCGTGCAATCGGAGATAAAAGTTTTAAATTGCGCGGTCGCTCCAGTAGCTCTAAAAAACTACCCGCTGGTCTCCATGGGACTTTCCTGACTTCTATAATTAATTTGCTTGTAATAAAATCTTCTTTTTTACAATAGCTCCAAATTGGAGGCTCTGAGGGAAAAAAATTCCATCAGGGCCCATGCATCTGGGTATCAGGGCCTATGGGAATGCTGTGTGGAGGATATTTTTAGGCAAAGGAAGAAGATAAAGTTCTGAGAAGAAAAAATTTGTGAGGGGTGGTAGGAATCTGGATGTTAATGTGTCCAGGGGTGACGGACGTATTAATCCATCCCTCCCACTGCGGCACAAGGCGATGCGTCGAGAAAATCCGGCTGGAGAGGTTAAAAAATCGTTCAGCCCAACTCAACCAGTCTCTTCCGATCCGGCCCGCCATGCAGTATATGGGCAAACGCAATCGCCACCAAGACCTAGACAAACCTCGCCACACGAACCTGGGCACCCCTGCTAAATCACCAAGCGCAGCGGGGTGGCCTAAGGCTGTAATATTGGCTGGTATATTGGCGGTACCCATACCCGCCCGATAAAGTAACACCAGACAAAATATTCCCGATAAACTATCTTACGGACAAAACATCCCCCAACAAAATATCTACTAAAACCTAACCCAACCTAACAAAAAATGGGACAAAAATAATGCAGACAACCTGTAAAGACAATAAATTATTGTTCAGAAATAGTAAAATGTAAAATAAGATTAGGTTATTTTAGTAAATATTTTGTTGGAGGATGTTTCGTCCGTAGGATATTTCGTCTGGGGATATTATGGCGAGAGATATTTTGTAGGAGTATATTGTGTCGAGATATTTTGCCACGGGATGAAAACGTGTGATATCCTCTTTAATAATGTTATTCATAGCATTTTTATCAATTTCAATCATGATTTCTAATATGGTCGTACTTAATTTCATCATTACATATTGAATTTTTGACTAAAATTTAATTTTTTTGAGTAAACAAATTATTCAGAAAATGAAAAAAAAAAACTGGATATGTATTATTATTGTATATATATAACAAATATTATTGATGTATTTTTAAAAATTATTTATGTATTTAACAGCCCTCTGGGCATCATCATCATCATCAGTATATTAATACGTGAAGCAAAAACTTTGTACCCCTTTTTACGAAAATTGCGCGGACGGAGGAGTATGAAATTTCGCACACTTTTAGTTTATATAGAGGAGTGCAGAATGCTAATATTTTTTTTAAAATTATGCGTAAGAAATACATTAAATAAATAAAAAAAAAACTTTACAATTATGGTCGAATTTCGACCATTGCGCGACCACTAGTCTAAATAAATATGTGAATCTTAACCTTCTCGCACAACTTTTAAAACAAACATCGGATAATATGAGAATTCGGTCAGATTCTAGAAACAACATTTCCGAGTTAAAAACATCTTGACACCCATCTACCAACATAATATCTACTATACTATGAGCATTTTAAACAAGCATACCAAATCTCTATCACGTCGCGTTTGCACATAAAATGATCCCTTTTATTGATTGTACGTTACCAAACAAAGCTCTACCAGACTTCTATTATTGCACCTCTAACCTTTTTATCCAACAGCTACCTGAAGCCTTCATTGAACACTGTCAGTTAGGCGAGCTGCAGTTTGCAGATTCTATTCCTGAATGTCTGCGACCTCTGTTATTTTGGGAACTGGGTCTAAAAGTCAAACTAGTTCAAGCCAGGTCGTGCTTATTGAATTTTTTATTGCGATCCATACTTTATTACAATTCACAATACATAAAGCAGACATAAGTGTAATTACTCATCTACAGCCTAGATCTACTGATGACGAGTACAATAAAAAATATTGATTAAATTTTGTTGTCAATTAAAATTGAATATTCATTCTGATTTTTAGAAAAGGCAAATAAATGATTCATACAAAAAAAATTGTTTATCCGAGACACTATCTAGGTTACAAACCAATTCTTTAGAACATTGTGATCATTTAAAAAGGGTAGCAGCAAAAATATGGGAAAAAAATTAGTCGAAGATAATAATATCTTTATATGAGATCGACTTTTTTTACATGATCTCCACACAGGAGGCCCTGAGGAAAACAATCTCCCTCAGTCATCTTTGGGGATGCTGTGTGGAGATTTTTTTTAAGGAAACGAAGAATAGGAGAGTTCTGGGAAGGAAATGGGTTTAACGGGTGGGTAGGAATCTGGGGTTCAATGTGTCCCGGTCGTCCGCCTCCAAGACCTGGATAAACCTCACTCCATGAACCCGGGCACCCCTGCTAAATCACCAAACGTAGCCAACCACTTAGGGTGACCTATGGCAGAGGTGTTGGTTATCTAATAAAGGTTCCCGGGGCGGCGGTACCCATTCCCGCCTCCCAAATTGAAAAAGACTAAAATGACTTCAAAATAAGATGACCCGATGGCCGAGTTGGTTAAGACAATATATCCTGGATTCTAGTCCCAGTTGCGACCTTTATATCACAATTGTTCTGCGTCTTGTACTTTTTCATATTTTCATTTAGATTTATTTGAATTAGCGTGTCCTTCAATGTTAAAGAAAAATTACTCTAAAATATGTACAGGGATATGTACTTGCCTTAAAACGTTAAACTTTATTTGTGGAACGCAATATGCATTCAGAAAAGTTCTTACATAAAATTATTTGAATTTCTGCAGTAGTTTGAAGAAACGACAGAAAATTATATAGCTTTTAAATCTCACAGAAATGTAGACGAAGTCTAAAGGCAGTAATTAAATCCTTTTTCGACCATGGTAACCAATGGCCCAACTAAACTGGCTTACTAAAGTAGCCTAACTACTTACTTTCAAGTTTAATGTTACCTACTTTTATAATTAATTCGTAAACTTAATCCAAGTTTTAACACCTTCTGAAGAAAATTCACGTTGGAAAGTTTAGATCAAATTATTACTACTTAAAAGAAACTAACACATCTTTTTTATATTTTACAAAGAGAGAAAACAATTTTCCAGCTGAAATTTATGCCATACAATTCTGTCACGGCACGCTCTCTGCGATTCATCCACTTTCATATTTCTTCTGACTCTTAGGTAAATATTTGCTTTTACAGTTTTTGATTCACTCGATCATGAAAAGTTTTTTTGAGACATCCCCGACTTCATTTACCTGCGCTTTATACATTATTCTTCAGACCAGTTGCGTGGCGATTGCTGCCCTAAAAAAACGGTGGTTACCGACCATCATACTTGCAACAAAAAATTTTAAGCAATCGGCTTCTGTGCTAGTCATGTAAACACGGGTCAAATGAATTAAAAAACGTGTGAGTCAGTGAGACCAAGGCGTCACCAATTGGGGTATGTTGTGAGGCTGAAGGTAGAGGGGAATTAGAAGGGGAAGAGGACGGTGGGAAAATATCTGGCTATTCAGATCTGGTCACCAAACACGGCTAAAGCCATTTCAAGCAACCATTCAATTCGAAATGGTGGTCTTACACCAGGGCAATACCGAGATTATCTTCCAATCTACTTATTTATAATCGTTAAACTTTAGAATGCGCTTTTTACATTCCAGATTTTAAAAACAAAAACATAATTTGGTCCGCTTACAAAAAGCCTGCACAAGGTGAGATTAAAATCGCTCTCCTTGATATTATTTGGTTCCATGCCAACCCAAAATCAAGTCAACTCAACACCTCTTTGAAAAGTCACTAAAACCTATGAATATTTATTTTAAATAGCCCGTAACCTAACCTAACGTAACCTACTTGACCAATTTTGTTAATCACTTTTAACGACTTTTTAAAGACGTGTTGAGTTTATTTCATTCTGAGTTGGCCGGACCCTCTATTCGTATATTCACTCTATAAACCATTAAGACTTGATAGTAAGTACTTAAAAAGAAGAAGATGGTTTGAAAAATAATAATAAAAAAAAAAACGATTATAATTGAGCGAAAATTATGAAAATATTTAATAAACAAGACACATATCAAACAGAGCAAAAATCTCTCGGCAAATGTCTAAAGTAGCATTTAAGGATATATACTGTGATTTTTTCTTAGATATAACATGTTAAATAACAGAACAAAATGTGTTTTCAATACTTATCGGAACATATTTTGCAATTTTATCTATCGAGGAAATTTCATATAATTACCGTTTCGGCTCAGCAAATATGTAGATATTATCTTAAAAAATAACATTTAATTTTTTAAGAACTAAAAAACATCAAGTGTTCAAATAAAATATGTTATAAATCGGAATAAATTCGGAGTGAGCTTTAATCTGCTCTAAACAAAAATATTTGCTACGCAGTGTGATCCTTCATAATTAAGGATAAATGTCAAGAAAATGTATCTTAAAACAAAAGTTTATCGTGAAAGTTTTCAGCTTTTTTGGTATATAGATCAATAATTACAAAAAGTATTAGTTTGTTCCCGTAATTCCATGGAAATTCTTATTCTTCTTAAGTTCGCAAGATCATTCCCCAAACGGTCCCTCCCGCCAGAGTGTCTGAGAGTAATAAACCTCACCGCAAATATGGTTCGCTCGATCTTCATTCTGTAGGTTATGAGGAAATATTTTCCCTCCGCTCCGAGCGGACGAAATTGGACCTGGATTCAATTACATAACATTGTTTAATAGAATTCCGGCCTTTAAATCAAATGAAATTCCAGGCAGGTTTACATCGGTCCTTGCTTGCTGTACGGGATACCTCCATGTTAATTCTGCACCCGTGGGAATATCCGAATGAATCGTGTTTTATTTCTAAACTAGATTGAACACAATTGTTTTTTTTTTATGATTCAACAAAGTGTGCGCAGTTATGCTTTATGGTTCAACAAAGTGAAGGTATTTATTTTATTTTTATAATTCATCTGTTTCCACATTTTGGTTTCATTGTTCATTAAAGTGTGCACAGTTTTGTTGTATGATTCAAGAAAGTTTGAAAAGTTATGATTTATGTTTCAACAAAGTGGAGGTACAGATTGTTGTGTTATAGTTAACAAAGCGTTCACAAAGTTTTGTTTTATTGTTCATTAAAGTGTGCACAGTTTCGTTGTACGGTTCAAGAAAGTTTGCATAGTTATGCTTTATGTTTCAATAAAGTGTATGTACAAATTGTTTTTTTATAGTTCAGTAGTATCCACAATTTTGTTGTATTTGTCAAGAATGTATGCACTGCTTTGTTGTACGATTCAACTAAGTGTAAGTAAATTGATTTGTTATATGGTTCAAAAGTTGTTCTGTTAAAGAGCACACATTTCCCGGTAACGAATAACCTGACAATGTTTGAAAATGTCCACACACTGAGCGGAAATGTTGCTGAAATGATATGAAATCGAAAATGACGACGCATTTGCCAACTCAGCTACCGGCTGGTCTAAGTGTACAATCAAATCTCGTATTCTGTAACTTAGACCTTTGACGTAATCTGACTCTTACTTGTTCGTGCTATGTGCTTTCTTCGACGTCCCAAGTTCTTCTTCCATTTACAAAACCATATCCAAGTTCCTTTCTTAATTTCGTTCACTATTACAATTACATCACCTTTGATTTTTCTTCAGATCTTCTCTGTTAGTAGTTTGCTCATAACATATTACCATACAAAGGTCTCCTTATTTTCCTGCATTATTGTATACCAGCTTGTTAACCTAGCCCCTTTGGAATGAAAGAACTACTTTGGGTTTTATTTCTAAAGTGTTGTTCATAATTCTGTTATGTTTCAACGAATGGTGCATAGTTTTTGCGCCCAAATACGGCTTACTGCATAAACCGGTGTCAAATTCAATCAATGTTATCAATAGCGGAAATCTAAATTTATCATTCATCCATTCTTCCATTTTTGGAATCCGGTCTGTGAAATAATTAACGTAACAGTATTCTGACGCTAATTGGTGATATTCCGTATTGACAGTGATTGTACAACAAACCAAACTATGGACAGTTTGATAAAGCTTCTATGAAATTCGATTCGGCGAACTGCAGTAGTGTATTGGTGAACAATGCTGATGACAAAACATAGAAAACTTATTATTTTGATGTATTTTTCATCGTCTTTCTTTCCTTTTTTTGCTTTCAGTAATTTGAATTGAATTATAAAATAATTTTCTTCAAACATTATTTGAAAAACAATTTGTGACATTTTTTGTTACAACAGTGACAAAAACAAAGTTAGGTGTTTTTATTTAATTAAAATCACTTTCTCTAATTACATTGACACCCATAAAAATAATAATTGAATATTTTTAGAGCGCCATTTTTGTGAAAAATCACCCCATATCCACGATTAAATGTATGCAGTATTTAATAATTACTTTTTACTTGTTTATAATATATGTCTATGCTTTATATATTTCTTACTTCTAACCACTGACTAGACAAACCATTAATTAAATTATGGCTTACAGAAGGCATCCACCGGTTTGTCGATCACTCATAAACTATATAAACAATGCATTTGACCAAAGAAGTTGATGCTGCATAAATTGTACTTGTGCACATTGTGCAACACGAAATGTGTTATAATTGCACAACTACATAGTTAAAATATACATATATTATTATTAATCTACTACCCCATAAGTTGAGCTCTAGGAGCTCGTGTTTATGGGACAGGACATTAAAAAAAATAATGTTTTAATGAAATATGTAAACAAATGATCAAAGACTTACGAAATAAATGCAAACATTATTTGACATAGGTAAGCAATTTAGAAAAAACAGCAAAAGATAATAAAAATATATATATTATTTTTTTTTAAATATTACAGATTAAGTAAGAGTAAATTAAGGATACAATTTATCATTGTCCAATTTCAGGGACTTGATTTGCTTTTTGAATTGTTCGTATTTCAATGTTTCTGTTACTTTAATTTTGTTTTTGGATAATAATATATTGTACCATCTCATACCGAAATACAAACAGTGGTGTTGAGCTGTGGTCGTTCTAAGCATAGGGATGCCATATATTAAGCCATTAGTTTTAAATCTATTGCTTATGCTATGTGAGGGGTGAAGTTTTTGGATAAAATATTCTTGTTGATAATATATTGTTTTATTTATACTCTGTTCTTGCAGAATATATACGGGACCATACTTACCGGGAGGTCACTTAAGAATGTTCGTACAAACAACTGAAATTATGAAGTTTGATAATGATTATTCCTTGTTTTTAATATTAATAATTTTTTTGATATCGTCATTTTATTGGCCAGTGATTCAACCTTCCTGACGATGTAAAAAATGAATTTATTAAAACTGTGTATAACTCTCATAAATAAAATTAAAATGAAAGTCAAGGTCAAAGATTGAAGGTCCATTTATCATCTACCACCTGACTATCACCTCCCATTGCTTTCTCATTAAAACACTTTAATTAAATTTACACGTGTCTTCGGCTTCTTAACCAGCAGAGATAACGCATAGAAATATTAGAACCCCTCCGACATCAGTAGAAAGTAACATTGTTATAGGTTGTTCCAGGCCGGGCGACAGTAGTTTCCGGTGAGTTGGTAAACCCCCTCCAACCGTCCATTATTTATCACCACTTCCGGGTCCCAGGTCCTACTTCCGCAGTCGGAATTAAGTTATATGGCGGGATTTCTTGCCCTGTTCCCCTGCTTTGAGACAATGCAACTTTAAACAGCTTTAATTAAGTAGATTGCACTGCAACAGGATTAATTCTTAACTCTTATTAGGGGAATGACTTTCGTAGTATCCATTTTATTTGACTAACTTCCTATTATTTTGTACAACTTTAAGTTTTAATGATAAATGCTTCAGTTCGACTTTTATACGTTTTTACGATTATACGACTATTTACGTCGATTATACGAATATTTTATTGATTCTATGGTAAATGCCGGTAACTCCATTAATGGAGGACTGAATGCCGTTGGCGCTAATAAAAAAAACTGTCAAAAGAAGCGAAGCTAGCAGTCCACAATGGAATCCTGGTACCTACCCTGATGTATGGCAGTGAGGCATAGAACTGGCAGAGGAATGATGAAAGTAAACTGAAGGCTGTTGAAATGAGATACCTGAGGCGTATGTGTGGTAAAACCATGTACGATCGTTTGAGAAATGTGGGGACCCGCAAATAATGTAAGGCTGATGTAAGCATAATGAGTAAGATTAAGAAAGAGACGTTCAGATGGTTTAGGCATGTAGAGCGATTGAACGAAGAGAGTAGTGTAAGAAGAATATATGACGCAAATGTGAATGGTAGAAGTCGGGGACGCCCAAGGAAGACGTGGCACGATCAAGTGAATCAGATACTTGAGTCAGGCCATGTCAAAAGTCAGAATAATAGAAGAGTATGTATGAGACGATGTATGAATGTGAGTGAAGCAAAGAGTGTGTGCCAGGACCGAGTTGGTTGGCGGTCCATCCTCTCTGCCTACCCCTGCGTGAAACGGCGTGATGGTTAGTTAGTTAGTTAGTTACGATTCTTTCAGTATTGTATTTAAGAGGAAGCTAAATATTTATGTATTCTTAGTATGCCTTATATCGCCACGAATGTAGAAAATAGGCATAAAAATCGTTTGTCAAAAAGAGTTTGAAAAAGATGCCTGAAGATTGTTTGAAAAAGAATTATCATTGAGAAAGTGACGTTTTTTTACACAAATTGCCTTGTTAGTAATTTAAAAAAAACAACCTCACAAAATTTGTGATTTATAACTAAGTACGAAGGTTTTCAAGTACCTACTTACAAATTTGTGACCTGAGGACGAAATTTTGCATTTGGTTTATTAAAGAAGAGAAAATTATAAATATTCTCTATAAAAAAATATTTGTCGTTATTGTTAGGTGTCAAATATCTTTGTGAAAATTTTTTAACAATTTGTTTTGTTATCTGGAATGTAGGTGTTAATTCTATTCACATAATTCAATTCATCAAACGTTAATACTGGTATTTGATGAACTGATTTTGGCTCTCAATGATTGCCCAGATCATGGAGCATGAATAATACATTACAATTACTGCAAATAGAACTGAGAATACATTTATTTTATTTATTTATTTATTGTATCTTTACATTGCAGGTAAAAATGTTTACAAAACAATTTGCAACCTCACTAGGACAAGCCTGTGTTGAGGTTAACAATTCTACAATTAACAAAATAACACAAAATTATACAGATATTGAAAGAACAATATTGTTGCATTTCTTACAGGTTGAGATTAAATCTAAACTGCTGGCGCTAGGTAGTACATTCATGTAAACATGTAGACTTTTGTAGGGTGACCATTTTTTTGAGGACTGATTTAAAGTAAAAAATAAAAGTTTTTTTTTTTTGTTTTAACGATGAAGTTGTAAATAATAAATATATGTATATAATATAATATGCTTTAAATTTGACAGAAGAATGCTAATACTAATTTGGCTTATTATTACTATAAACATAATCATTTAGCTAATAATTTAGAAAGGACAAAGTTGAAAAAATCAATTGGCAATCCTCGGCTAACATAAATAATTTGACAATCTTTTTAAAAGTGCTCAAGGAATTAGATGACTTGATATTTTCTGGAAGGCTGTTAAAAATGAGCGGAGCCTGATTACGTTGAGTATATAAGTGGATGCAATATGCATTAAATTACATGTATCTGGGATATATATTTTATATCAAAATACATTGATTTACCCAACACTTTACAGAAAAATCGACTTTTCACATCAGACGTCTTGGAAGTCATTAATTTAGCTCCCAAAATTAAGAATTTTTGATATTTTTAATTTAATTTTGTATAACTTAATTACTTTTTTATGATATAATGATGGTCTTCGTGGTTAAGTGGTTATGGTCCTCCATTATGATCACGGGTTCAAATCCGGACGTGCACATAAAAAAAAATATTTTATTATTTTGCGTTATTTCAAACTTTATTCTTTTAAAATAATATGAAGCATATTTGTGGCACGTTCCAGAATGGTAGATACTTTCAGTATCACCCTGGTGAAAGACCACCTTTCAGAATCGAAACGTTGCTTAAAATGGCTAAAACCGTCTTTGGTGACCGGATCCGCATATTCAGGTACTTCTCCATCTTTCTCTTCCCTATCTCCTTTCCCTCTCTTTAGCTTAACAACTATGCCTCACAACTTTCACGTATTATTGTTTCAGACGGTTTGGAGCAGTTGGGACTATTTTGTAGTACTCAAATTTGAAAAAGCAATTGAGGTGAACTGTCACAAAATTGCGCTGCAAAAATTTCTATTAGCATGGCGTTTTAAAACCTAAATCCATTTCTTTCAGAATATAGTGTGACTTGAAATATTTTCCGGTGTACCTAATTGATTTGCGCATTCCTTGGTAGATTAATTTATTTTCATTTTTGTCTTTTAAAAAAAATTTCGGCCTATTTAAATTAAGATTTTTTTTAATTGGTTTAAAAAATTTGTGATTTTTTTAAAATTTTTTGTTTTTATCACCTTTTTTTCTCTGAAATTTCGACACCAGTAAAATAGTTAAGTTTATTGTAATGCGTAGCTAGAATTCTGTAAACGTATCTAGATTTTCTAACATCATATATACTATGCAGTAACCATGTAAAAAAAACATTGTTCAATGCATTTTGCACTAGTCTATATACATGTGAAACATGGTGTAACTACCGAACCACCTCGACGGAACGACTCCGGTTCCAATATAATGATGCATGCAGAATTACATTTGGATTCAGAAGATATAGCAGTGCATCGACAATATTCACGGAACTAGGATTGCACGGATTCGCCGGTCTGATGGTCACTGGAGCCAGGATGCGGCTAATGGCTTCCGACAATACAGTGGTGACCGCAACCAGCACCAAACCCCACTCCTGAGTAAGCGCTGGGCCCGAGCTCACCCCAAACCACGCCCTACATAGAATTGATTTTTTTATTTTTTATTATTTTGTTTTTTCCTTTCCTATGTACCTACATAGTACTTTGTTTAAAAAAATCTGTGTAAATACGTATAATTATATGGGACATGTATTATCCTATTATTATTATTATGAAGCGTCTATGACGTAATATTTAAAAAATTGCTTGATCAACCAAATATAATTTTTATTTGATAATTTTTTTTTAAATCTTGTGTAGCTACCAGTGAGCGAGTATTTAGTATGCCTTACGCTTTGGTTCCTTTTTTATGGCCGCTCACCAGAAGCCACTGTCATAAGGTTTTTTATTGTTCAATTCCATTAAGTCTGCGTTCGTTTTATTATGCCAAACACACGTGTCGTCCACTGCGGAATGATAGTTTCATAAGCTGCGTGTTCTAGCTGCTAGCTCGTAAGATATTCCTTCTAGGTAAAACAGAACCTTAACTCGCTATTCGGCAATATAAATAATGTTCTACCGTTCACGTTCAACGCGAATCGTATTGTCAATGGGAATCGTCTGTATGCGTTTTTATGGATTCGACTTGCAACAAATTCGACTTGAAACACTGATTTATTTTATTATTTTTTTTTTTCCTTTATTTTCCCAAATTTTGCATTTGATGTTTACAATATTATGATATAATAAGAATAATGGGAACCCACTAAGGCGCAGCCTGTGCGTGGGTAATATAGTTTAATATATTTTATTATTGTACCTAGAAAGAACAAACAATGGGTATATAAAGCAAAAACATGATCAAATTTGTCTAAACAGCTGTGCACAAAATGAGCATACAAACATTGCAACAGTAAGTGTAAAGTGTAATATTAAGTGTAATAGTAATTGTACATTAAGTGTAGTAGTGTAATAATAATGTTATAGTGTAACAATAAGTGCATGGTGTAATAATAAGTGTACTGTTTATGAAAAAAAAACATAAAGTGATACAAATTAAACAAACAACGTTTCAATATCTACATTGTCAAGCCACGACTTCAATTCCTTTGTATATTGAAGAAGTTTAGTTATCTCTTGAATATTTTTCGGTAAAAGATTGAATGTACGAGGTCCAATGAAACTGCTGTGAGTTTGCATTTGTTTGGAATTCGTTTGCGGGGTATAAAAGACATTATTATTTCAAATGTTAATTCTATTTACATTTTTTTCGAATTCGTTTTTGTTTTTAAAAATGTATTTCCTAGTTTGCAGTATAAATAGTTAACAGAGACTGAATAGTTTAGCATCTTTGTATAATGCATAGGTCGAAAATGTTCTGTTTCTATTATACATAAATTTGATAATATAATTTTGCGTTATTTGTAAAGGTTTTATAAAAACATCAAGCGCACCACCCCATCCTATTATTCCGTACATGAGCGAAGATTGCACAGGAGAAAATTAAATCATTTTTAATCTGTCAATATTAAGTATTAAAATAAAATATTTTTAATCTGTCAATATTAAGTATTAAAATAAAGTATTAAAATAAGTATTAAAATAAAATATTAAGTATTAAAATACTAAGTCTTAAAATATGTACGTAAGGTATCTTATTTTATTACTCGTATAATTTGCACATTACGTTACGGCGATGATCATGTTTGTTTTAAAAATTTCTGTTTATTTGACGTTAATAAATTCACAATAAAACAGTATTCGTTCTTATTTTCCACACTAACAAAATTGACAAATTGCTTTGTTCTTCTTCATTACTTATCTGAAGATATCACGTTGGTACTGCAAAAACATTATTAGATAAACTTAATTAAATTCGTAATCATGTTAACAAGTGTATTAGACCCTACAAATATAATCAAATTAACATAATTTGTCGTGTCTACATAACCAATTTACTATCGAAGGATGATAATAATAATTATCCCCATTAATATTGATACCAATATTAATATTACAGACGTCATCTTCAAATTGGTAATAAGGTAATAATTGAGACCATTATATCCCTGTGTTGTTCTTGTTCAAGCTTACATTGTGTACGTGCGAAGGCTATCTAATCAATATAGATTATTTGGCACATTTTTTCAACAGTTTGGTGGTGGTAATTTAGTTGAGGGCACTTTTACATTATTTAAAATCGTTAAAAAAAATTTAATTGATGTCGAAGCAGATTGGTTACTATCAATTCTATGAAATTATTAAGAATTTAACAATAAAATCAGTGAACCGTTTGACAATAATGACATGAATTGTCGATACCCGTTTGAACATGCTATTTTATTAAGTGTTTTAAAAAATACTACGAAACATTTTCATAAAGACAAGTTGCCTCTTGAATAATCGTTCATATTATAACTTTTCTAACTGTCTAACCATCACGTTGTTCCCCCGTAGGGGTAAGCAGAGATGATGGACCGCCAAACAACTCGGGCTTGGCAGATACTCCTTTTTTACGTTATATTCACATAGGAGGCCCTGAGGAAAATAATCTCCCTCAGGCCTATGTCATCTTTGGGGACGCTGAAGGGAAACGTGTTGGTTATCCAATAAATGGTTCCCAGGGTGGCGGTACCCATTCCCGCCTCCCATATTAAAATCTTATTCTGACACTTGCTTTGACCCTACCCAAGTATATTAAAAAAGAAGAAGAAGTAGATTTCTTCTACCATTTAGATTTGGTCAAATATTCTCCCAACAATCCTTTCTTCGTTCATTCGATCTAGATACCCAATCCTTTAAGCGTCCCTATCTGAATCTTACTCATTATGCTTATATCATCCGAGCCTTCTTGGCGAATCTCAACATTCATCGTCATGGTTTTAACACACTTGTTCCTCATTTGTGATTTTCTAATAGTCTAATAAGTCTTCTTTTACTTTCGTACGGGGGGAGGGTCAGACGGGAACAACCAGGTCTTTTTTTTCTATATATAGGGACCTTGTTCGAATCACCCCTTCTGTTTTCCGTGTATCTCAAATCTGAATTCGATTAAATCCACCATCCGCTCATAATTTCCCAATGAAATCACTTACAAATCGGTGTACAATGCCTGTAATTTACATAAACAGGTTATAAATGTCATCCAATAAGTCAACCGACCCAATATCCTAATGTCTTTGCCTGGGGTTTCTTGATATCTTCACGCAGGTCCTGTTCGAACACCCTCCTTGGGATGTTGGGACTTTGGGATGTTGGGGTCTTGGAATATTGGGCTGTTGGGATCAAGTATCCAATTGCCCACAAGAAACATGGTCCAGGACATTTTGAGCAAAGGAAGTCGACGTCTACTTTGCTCTGCCTTTGGAAACAATTGAAGCCAAACTTTGGTGATGTTATTTTAAGCTTCCGAGTAATTCGTTTCTTACAAATTTTTGACGGAGTATATAATATTACACGTAATTTCAATTTAAGTTTCTCATCAACTTCACGAGGCCCTGAGTAAAATAATTTCCTACAGGGCTTGTCATCTTTGAGGATGCTGTGTGGAGGTCTAGGAAGATGTGAATGATGAATATGACGAGGATGTGAATGTTAGAAGATATCGGCAACGATCGCGATAGATATGACACGATTAAGTGAATCAAGTACTTGAGTCGAGTGATGTCAAGAGTCAGAATAATAAAAGGGCATCATGGTAAGGGAAGAGCATGAAAATGAGACGACGAACGAAGCAAGGAATGTGTGCCAAGACCGAGTTGTTTGACGGTCATCCTCACTGCCTACCCGTGTGCAGAAATGCCGTGATGTTAGTTAGAATAAATTGGTACATAGTTAAAAAAATGTTTACACCTTCTGTGTTGCCAGAATTAGACACTTAATAAAACAATTCATTTAATGCACAGTACCTATTTCAACAAAATTTTATTATGTCAACATTTTATCATGTCATCATTTTATTATGTCAACATTTTATTATGTCGACATTTTATCATGTCATCATTTTATTATGTCAACATTTTATTATGTCAACATTTTATTATGTCAACATTTTATTATGTCGACATTTTATTATGTCAACATTTTATTATGTCAACATTTTATTATGTCAACATTTTATTATGTCAACATTTTATTATGTCAACATTTTAATATGTCAACATTTTATTATGTCAACATTTATTGCGTCAACATTTTATTATATAAACATTTTATTATGTCAACATTTTATTGTGTCAACATTTTATTACGTCAACATTTTATTATGTCAACATTTTATTATGTCAACATTTTATTATGTCAACATTTTATTATGTCAACATTTCATCAAGTTAATATTTTATTACGTCAATATTATATCATGTCAACATTTTATTATGTCAACATTTTATTCATCGATCGTTTATTCAACCTTCTTCATATATTCTTAGACCAGAACAACCGTTTATTTTTATCTCAAATTGCATTACTAAAGTAAAGCCTTAAAAAGGCCTACCTAACCCTTACAAATACTTTCCATAGCCGAGCATACTCACAGGATCCATATTTCCACCCTCGACTAATTCGCCGTTTGAACCCCCGCTCGACCATTTAGACCCCAAACTGCCGTCGTACAGCTGACCTTCCATACCCTTAATGCCGGGACTTCCCATTGTCAGCAAATATATCAGATTGTCCCTTTTCGACGTAAAATGATGTAGAGAAGACTTGTTATTTGATTGGTTGGTAATCCAGACTTTCGCTATATCATTCTCTATTTTTAAATGTTGTTAAACCACCTTGGTGAGTAGTTCTTGGCGGAGAATCTGGGTTTCAAAAGTTTGCAACTTCAAATCCTACCAAAGTGAATATAAAGTTTTATATTAATTGAAATAAAATAATAACTTTGTTTGTAATCACCATTTATTTATTCAATTTTTTTTTAATACCGACCGGTTTCGCTTAACACAAGCATCTTCAGGGTATAAAATTAAACTGATCAAATATATACATTATGTGAAATTATATGAGTATTTTTAATCAGTTTAATTTTATACCCTATAGATGCTTGTGTTAAGCGAAACCGGTCGGTATTAAAAAAAATAAATAAATAAATCGTGGTTACAAACAAAGTCATTGTTTTATTTTAATTCAATTCAATTTTGTTTTGGCAGTTTAGCGGGTGCTTAAAATGAAGAATAAAAAAAAATTAAATTAAAAATAAATAAATAAAAATATTTTGTCAAACCACAAAGTGACTGCTTTCTACCAAATAATAGTTACTTTACAAAAAAATATATATTTATTCTTTTTTTTATGAATACCGCCCAAGAGTCCCAACTTACCAGACCAGAGATGCCTCTCATCATTGCCTTATTCGTCGGCAATATAGTTTAATACGTTACATATACGACGTGACGTAGATCTTTTGGTTCTCGCCGGTGAAACTCTTATGTAGGTGCCCCAAATTGAAGTCGATCACTGGAGACCCGATCAGGCGATTTCAACATCAACATCAACACGGACCCTCATTTCCTTTCGACCGAGGAAATTTCGATTTGTGGCTATCGCTATAAAGTCGCAATTTCGGGAACAAACTGGGCTTTATCCCTTATAAAGTTATCAAATTGAATCGTAAATAACACCCGTTTGTCGAACACTTTTTGTGCCCTATTCAATTCTAGTCCACGGCGTGTTTTGTTTATGCTTGATTTATCCGTGTTCGGGTTCGCTTTTTGTCCCCATATAATTTATTTTCCATTTTATTACACTGAAAGTATAGTTCAATTGATTTTGACTTGTATTTACCATTTTTATAGCTAAATTAGTCATTTTGAAAATCAAATATCCAAATTATAGCCATTTTGTACTTATTGATTTATTTATATTTTTTTTAAATCGTTACTGGGGTGCCTCGTTTTAAGGGCGTGTTTAAATTATAAGTAAAGTACCTGAGTTAAAATATTTCGAGAGGAAAATTATAAAGCAATATCTAGAAGAAAACGCTAACTAACTAACTAACCATCACGCCGTTTCCCCGCAGGGGTAGGCAGAGAGGACGGACCGCCAAACAACTCGGTCCTGGCACACACTCTTTGCTTCACTCACATTCATACATCGTCTCATACATACTCTTCTATTATTCTGGCTTTTGACATGGCCCGACTCAAGTATCTGATTCACTTGATCGTGCCATGTCTTCCTCGGGCGTCTCCGACTTCTTCTACCATTCACATTTGCGTCATATATTCTTCTTACACTACTTTCTTCGTTCATTCGCTCTACATGCCCAAACCATCTGAGGGTCCCTTTCTTAATCTTACTCAATATGCTTAAATCAGCCTTACATTCTTTGCGGATCTCCACATTTCTCACACGATCACACATGGTTTTACCACACATACGCCTCAGGGATCTCATTTCTACAGCATTCAGTTTACTTTCATCCTTCCTCTGCCAGTTCCATGCCTCACTGCCATACATCAGGGTAGGTACCAGGACTCCATTGTGGACTGCTAGCTTCGCTCCTTTTGACAGTTTTTTTTATTAGCGCCAACGGCATTCAGTCCTCCATTAATGGAGTTACCGGCATTTACCCTTCTTTCGATATCTCTATCAGCCTTCCCATCTCTCGTAAACATACTACCCAGATACACAAACTCATCCACCTGCTCCAAGTATTCATCCTTCACAACTATATCACACACTGTTCTCGTACTTTCTCTTTCAAACACCATGACTTTAGACTTACTTACATTCATCATTAACTCATTCTTCATACATACTTCGTTCATCCTAGACACTAGAGACTGTAAATCTTCCATAGTGTTAGAAATCAGCACCGCATCATCAGCGTACAACAGACAACATACTTTCAGATTACTCAATTTCGCACCCAATCCCAACTCTTTCAATTCTTGCATACAATTATCCATGTATAGATTGAATAACCATGGTGACATTACGCAGCCTTGCTTAACACCTTTTATGATGTCAAACCACCCCGTAAAACCACCGTTCACCCTAACACACGCAACACTTCCCTGGTACAGAAACGCAATTGCCTGCATGAGATTTGTATTCACTCCATACTTGGACAATACCTTCCATAGCTTTTTCCTGTCGTCTCGGTCGTATGCTTTTTGTAAGAAAGTAGAAGAAAACACAAAACAAGCATTTATCTTTGTTAGTTTGCAAAATTGTATTTATATATTGTTCCTTCCCATGTCCATATCCTAAGGGTCCACTATTCGAATTTCGACCGATTTCTTACATATCTCCCTTAAACATTTAAAGTTTTTTAGCTCTTAAAAAAATATATGTTATTTTTGAAGATAATATTTGAAGATAATTTTTGAAGATAATTCTAGATACGTTCCACGCCGAAACGCAAATTATGTGAAATTTCCTCGATAGAAAAAAATCGCAAAGCATGCTCTGAAAATTATTTAAAACAAGTCTATTTCTATTATTTTACAAGTTATATCTGTGAAAAAATTCACAATGTTTCTTTAAATGATACTTAAGATACGTTTCACGAGATTTTTGTTTTAATTTAAACGAGTCATGATTTATTAAGCTTTTTCGCTAGTTTCGCTGCGATTTCATCACTTAAAATATTAGCGCGCTCAGTCCAACATTTGTAATTACACATCTCTCCATCTTCTTCTTTTTCAGCCGAATAGCGCCGCCTTAATACTTCTTTTGAAGTCGGTTATTTGTTTAATGGTTTTTATTGCAAGAGGGGTAGGTTGTAGGTTGGTTGATTGTATGTTGTAAAGTGGATATTGTGAATCTGCCTGAATTTGTCTGTGTAAATTTATCCTGGTTTTTGAAAAATGGTGTCTGGTTCCATTAATAACTTTTGAACATGAAAACAATTACATTGACTTAGAATTTTAACAAATATTAAACATTGCAAATTTTCACCGCAATAAAATGTTTTTTGCTTTTGATACAAGATTTGTTCTTTGTAGCAACTATTATAATTATCATTGCAAATTATATTTTTAAAAACTTTTTCTAATAATATGTTTCTTTTTGTTTCAGGTAATTTGGATGTCAGATTTAATCGAAATGCGTGTGTTGGACGCCCAACACCCCAAGGGACGTGGTGGTATGTAAAAATATATTTTACCAACCCCCGATGAGCTGCAATGCAGCCTTGAATTACCTGCGACTCATATTTTATCCGATAAATTTTATTTTAAATTATTTTTTCGGGTATATTTTATTTGCCGTTGGCAATCGGTGTGTGTCGACGCGTTAACCATTTTAATATACTTTTCAAACATGTTTCCCGGAAATACCGCAGCAGAACCTCCGCGCGGGAAAACCAATTTCCGGTGGATCATTTTCAGGAAATACTCCCAAATACTTATGGCCCTATTTTCAATGCCAAGATACAGCTGGCTTCTGTATCTCGCAGCAAGCGAGATGTATATCTTGAATAATCTAAAGTGGGAAAGATAATAAACATTTAAGCGGTTCCCGTTCTCATATTATTAGTATCTGAACAAAAGATTTAAATGCAACCACCTTCATTTTACAAATTAATCACATTTTGCTGCCAGAACAACGAGCAGCACTTTTACATCTCTGGTAAATACCATCACGCTCATTATCTTACTCCATCGACCTGCCCCTTGCCGTTCGTCCGCCGGCGTACCATCGGCGCAAGCCAAAATAATCACTAAAAAATAATTTTGTTATGCGATTTTAACCCTTATGTATAAAGAAAACGTGCAAAGAAGAAGGTCAGAATCGCTTGGGGCATTCTTGTTCATAAGGTATAAGATGCCGTGAACCCACCTAGAGCAGCGATATATTTTCTTTATGAAATTGTTTATGACACGGCCTGGAACTTTTTCCCGCCGCTCGGCTGTCAAAATGGCGGCTGTCAAGTCTCGCGTCGCGGTCGATGAAATGATCGTAAAACGTATAAATTCATCAAATAAACGCAAGTAATATTGTTCTCATGTATAGTTTAGTATTCAAGGAATGTGTTTCAGTAAAGATTACATAAGATAGCATAAAATTAACCTGCAAAATATTACGTAAAAGTCAAAACATCGCGAAATTTTTTCGTTTTTTCCGTGGCATTTGAAAAGTAGTAAAAAGTATAAATTCATTGAATAAATGCAAGTAATATTGTTCTTATGTATAGTTTAGTATTCAAGGAATGTGTTTCAGTAAAAATTACATAAGATAGCATAAAATTAACCTGCAAAATATTACGTTAAAGTTGACGTTTTTTCGTTTTTTCCTGGCATTTGAGGGGTTGAAAGTTTATATTAAGTAAAGGGTTGATTTTTGTTATGACATCTTACCTCAGATCTTAAGAGTTATTGTATTTGCACCCAAAACGATTTTAGAGAGAAAAATAAATATTTCACGAGTTAAGATATTGGTATATTACTATTGGGGATTAGATCTTGGGGTGGTAATGTTCCTTTTAAATGATTAAGCCCGTGGTCGAATAACATTATATTTATAGAAGGAGATTGACAATACGTGTGTAGTAACTAAGAGCTAGCTTGAGAGAGAGCGAGTGCTATGATGACAATGCTTTTTATATCCTGTGTTGAAGAAAGCAACTAAACATTCTCACAGGTATTTATTAAAAAAATTCTGTAAATTTGCGATTAGATACAATATTCATATGAAAGTATGCCTTCAATTCTAGACGGCATTGCTAATCATTTCTAAACTTCAATTCTAGATGGCTTGTAAAAATAAGTCAATTATTGGCTGTGTATTTGTGTAACCCGCTAAAATTAAAAAAATGACTTAGTTTTAATGGCATTTTTAAATCACTTAGTTATTTGTTTTATAATTAAGGGGGCATGGAATAAACGCTGTCTATCTTTATTTGTTCCATTTAGTCTAGAGCTAGACCCACAGAGATTATGTTCCTTTCACCTCGTACCCACCTACTTAATTATAAAACATTTTGTTTTGAGAAACAAGGAAACATTTGGAAACAATATTTCTATTTCAATAACAATTTTTTTTTCAAGCTTTCTTCACGCGAGGAGCATCATTACGTTGTTTTGCTCATAGAGGAATTCACGCACATGCGAACTCTGGCGGGATAAAATGGCAATATCCAACACCGCCACCATCTTGAAACGGACTGTACAAATAAATTTACAGACAGACGTATTTAATAACGATCAAGTTAAAACAAGTCTATCAATTAAAAAAATAAAACAAATTGTATGCTGCAAAATGAATAAAGGTCTGCCCCATTTAGTACACGATGTACTTACGAGATTCCACTTGAAATGTAACATTTTTTGTTCATCCAAAAGATAACGTTTGCCGTATCAAAAAAGCAGCCATTCCCTCGATGGGAATGTAGGCTCCGTACCAAATAATAAATCATTTCCTACCCCGCGGAGTATATTTATGTGACGCCTGTCCCCTCCCTGCCCCCGCCCTCGCCCCTCCCCTCGGACCAAGATGAATGATTTTCAATCCGTGAGTGGGGATTGTAATGTAATGTCAACCTCTCTCATATTACGAAATTTCGCTGTGCGGTCAGACTTGTGACGCTCTGTCTTTAATAATTATTGCTTTAGTGACATTTCATGAAACTATTCCCATCTGATTTAGGTACTTAATAGCTAAGTATTTTTTTTCTTCACAATATGTTGGAATAATTCAATTTGGAAGGCGGGAATGGGTACCGCCGCCCCGGGAACCTTTATTGGATAACCAACACCTCTGCCATAGGTCACCCCAAGTGGTTTGATACGTTTGGTGATTTAGCAGGGGTGCCTGGGGTGACCAATGGCAGGGGTGTTTTTTATCGAAGAAAAGGTTCCCTGGGCGGCGGTACCCATAACCCATAACCACCTCGCAAACCCTAAATTATTGCATGCTTTAATGTAAATATCATATACGAAGATCATAAGCTCATTCAGAGTTGAATTGAATTGAAAGTTGGCATTACTTTGAATTTGTGCCCAAAACGCATTGAAGGCGCAAAACGTATTAGACGGCTTCACCGAAACCAAACTCAGAAATCCAGGATAAAGAGGACCAACGCTTGCAACTCAACATATATAAACATACCCTTTACCACAATTTGCAGTATGATGGACACTGTAACGCTGTAACACTGTAAGAAGGAGGAAGCGCAGCATGGCATAATAGCTCAAAAATTAATTACGATGAAGCTTATGCAGTTTTAATCTACCGCTTTTAAAATTCCTTCTTCACTTCTGACGAACTTTTGTTCTATCTTCTGCTGTTTGTAAGCGGAGAATGTTACTTGGTAGTTTTTTAAATTTGTTTTGCATTTCGTTCCAGGGTTGTATACGATCTCATAATGATGTCCTGGTGAGACAGACGACCGCTAAAGCTATGCTTAAAGGTGGAACTCCTGCGCCAGAATACACATGAACACTAGCTTGAACCGCACTATAAACGTTCTTTGTTTTCCGTCTCCTGCGTTTTTTGAAACATGGTTTGAAAGATTGGTGTGAACAGGTGTGAAGTTCGCGCGGTCCGACAATTTTGCTAGTGGCCTTTCCACGCGTACGCAACTGAACACTTGACGTTTGACGTTTAAATAAATGTTAAAATATGTTCCGATGAAGAAGAGATGCTACCATCAGGGAGAAAACAGAGATATTTTAATAGATGTTTATTTACCAGAAAATATTTCCGACTAATATAAATTATTATGACCTGAAGTTAGTATTTGAATTTCGAATGCGTAATTAATTACGCATTCGAAATTCAAACGTCAAAAGTCGAGTTCTGTTAAGAAATTTAGCGATGATATTGTAGACCAAATAGAAAGGAGAACACGCAGATTTCAACTTAGACCTAACCTACCTAACTAGATTTTTATTAGGTATTTATTTATCAGGGAAAGAATAGAATACCTATTTTAATTGGTCAATTTCTTCCGTGTCTCTGAAATCGATTTATAAATTAATAGACTTTATTTACAAGTGAGTTCACGAAAGATATAATCTTTCACATGTAGCAAACACATTGTGGGAATACATTATAATAAACACGATGTTATAACTTTGTTTAATTCCACTTTTTATTTTCTTATCCAACTAGTTTCGGTTCAACCTGAACCTTCTTCAGGGAAGAATAAAAATATACAGTATATTTTTATTCTTCCCTGAAGAAGGTTCAGGTTGAACCGAAACTAGTTGGATAAGAAAATAAAAAGTGGAATTAAACAAAGTTATAACATCGTGTTTATTAAAGATATAATCATCCATCACGACAGTATTTATTTGCAATTTAAAGTCATAATTAGGTATTAGGCTCGCGCGGTTGACATAACCCCAAACGTCATTCGATTTATCTCCGGTACCAACCGCTCCGTACGGCTCCTGTAAAAATATGAACTTATTTCCCCCCCCCCGCCGGCCCCGCCTGCCTTCCCGCTTCCCGCTTCACCCACTTCAAAAATAAATATATTGTTAATATTCGTTATTATATTATAATTTTATTATCAAATATATTTATTAATTTGTATTTAGGTATCATAATATTTTAAACTAGTGATTATTAAGCTCGCTCATTGCGCATAACCTCAAAAACTTGTTCGGTTTGATTCTCCATACATGACCGCATCGCGCGGCTCTTGTAAAAATATGAACACATTTCCCCCCGCCAGCCTTCCCCCTTCGCCCGGGAGATGAATGTTTTCCGTCGCCTCCGGTAAAGCTTGAACACAGGGTTTTTGAACACGAAGTGTTCAAATTTTCAATGTTTTGGGTGCTGTTCAAGCTAGTGTTCATGTGTATTCTGGCGCAGGATACGCCGCTTAAGCCATCTTAAGAGTTTCAAAATACTCGATTGATTATAATTTTTCATTGCAAAATAATACACCATATCTAAATATGTCACAATGAAACTTAGCTGCAGAGCTTCAGGGAGCTTCGTAATAAATAACATTGAGATAATAATCATGATGGTATTCAATTACTGCGTACGTACGCTAGTGAGATCACTTTGCAATTAAATTGTCTAAGGGTAACAGAGATAACCGTCGGTAAACACTGAAACATGCTGTATCGCGTATATCCTCGGGCGGCTGCGAATCGCAAATTATTATGTTTACCCAGGTTTATCATGTTCTCCGGGTACTTATCTAGTCAATTTGCATTCCGGTGAGTTATTTACGTTGATCTGAGATTCTAAGATTGTGCGTTAATGTTTTGTGATAGTTTATTCTAAACGACATCACGTTTCTTTTTGTTGTAACAGATTTATGATTATTTGCAGTTTATGTTTTCCGGTCACTTACAAATCTATTGCATTAGCATTCTACTGCTTTATTTACACGGAATCGACGGCAAATTAAAAGATTGTATATAAACGTTTCACAATATACACCTTGAAGATATCGTGTATAGTGTGCTGCTTTATTTTTTTAAATAGTTACGTAGTTATCTATGTACTAATACAATAGTTATACATAAATTATTTTTAAAAAATATATGAATCAATCACATATTTACGTAATTTAAGTTTACATTTGTTAATATTTCCTTTCAATTTTATTTCCTCTGATAATTCCCAAATATCTAATGACATCGGTTTATGACGAGTTATGCTCTCCTGTTACTAGTCAATTTCCTTTTTTTATGCATTTCTTCAGATCAAACAATAAAGTTTCTCGGTTTTAAACCACTTTGTCATGATGTACAAAGTAAAATAAAATGTTTAGATTTTTAAGTTTATTTTAACCTGTTGAATAATGTAAATGTCTATTAGTTTGTAATAAAATATTGCCTTCAAAACTAGTTGTCCCAATGTTTAAATTGTAATAACAAAGTAATTTTTCATTATTAATATTTTATTTTGCTCAACTCAATTTCAGACGTTAAAAGTATGAGCCCCGGAATAAGGTTGTATTCAACAGTTTTCTCGTTCCGAAAAAATTTAAAGAAATTAAACCAGTAATGTTTATAATATTTTAGATTTTAAATTCAATAAACACACAATTCTTAAGAGTTTTAAATGAAAGTCATGAAGAAAGACAATTAAATTCGAATCTATTACAAATTATTTACTGGAAAAATTTTATGTATAAAAATTTCACTCAGGCTTAATAATTTATTTTTTTGGAATTATACTACTTTCCTTCATCTTTCTGCTTCTTGGCTTTGAGGTATTTCTGGTTGAAGCCATCAGATGTTCGTCTTATCCCTTTATTCCAAAGAATAAAACCGTGCACTGTGATTTTGATAAACAACATCAAATTACGTTCTTCCACAAACCAACTTTTAAAATGCTGCCACAGGCCTAATTTTTTTTTCATTACCATAATCCCTACCTTAAAAGATGCATAATATTGCATAATAATATCTTCAACATTATTTCATCACTAACTCAACATTGTCAGTTTTGTTGGATACAACAAGGGCCTTAGTTATAAAGTTAGACGTTTTTAAAGTACGTTAAAAAGCACCAGTTTAAAAGTACTCTAAAAAAATTTATTTTCACAGAAAATTATTTAGTCCATTTTCAAATAGAATGCGTTTTCAATATTCAGACAATATGTGTTTTTGTTGGTAAGCATAATTTCACGTATTCCATTTGCACTTATGGTTGCAGCCTTTAAGGTTTCTCAGTCCTCAGCCAGATGTTGGTTGTGTCACAGTGTACACGATCAGTCCCATCCACGTCTCTGGGGTTGCAATTCCACAAAGAGCCCCGATAAAGTGACGCCACTCGTGAATTTCCAGTGAATTTACGTGGCAACCGAGGCCGCCGGTACACGCGCCGCAGCCTTATTCCGGTGCAAATGGGAAAAGTTTTAATTCATATTTCATACGGGCGTGTGTGTAAGTGAGTGCTTAATTCGGACCGGGTTTCAAACACTTTAGCGTGTGCATAGAATTAAAGCTGGTCTATTTCAAAACTAAAATTACGGACTTGAAAAAAGAGGAAGAAAGTTTTCATGCTCTTCCTGTTTTTTTTTTTTTTTTTTTTTAATAAGAGCTTAACTCATATATCCTAGAATGTCTTTAATGGAAGCCTTTCTTTTTTATTATGAATATTTGAAATATCTGCAATTGTCAACAGTTGTTACTTCGATCGATTTTAAAATTAATTAATGAAAAATCTCAAATGCATTTAATATTTGAGATATGAGAAACCCACAAAATTAACTTGGTTGGAATACATAATTAAACTTTTTACAAAAATTCTCGTGGTCTTGCAAATTGTATTTTAACCTTAAATACATCGGCAATTCCGAAGAACAATGTCGGATGTGCGATTTTATAGTTGTGCAGTATAGAGGTTTAAAGTTTCTTTATTTCTGCATTTTTACTGTTTTTTTTGTGATCAAGAGAGATAGTATTTTTTGATATTTGGCATATTTTGGATATTTTTCATTAAAAATTCCAAAAATATAATCCAATAGACCGATTATTAATTTTTAGCAGATCCGACATTGTTCTTCGGGATCGTCGATATTTACTTCCATCTTAACCTGATCATTAATTGATTGATGTTTCCCTCGCTCGTGCAATTAATCATTTACCCGGACAAATTGTTTCTAGATACATCGTTGCAGTATCCACATTATATCTACTTTGTTCCCTTTAAGACTGTCAATCTCTTTCAATCCATTCGGAGACACTCCCCACTTGGGTCATTAATCTCCGTTGCCTCTATTAACCGATAGTTCGTCGTCTTTCATTAAATCGCGTGTGCTTATCTTTTAAGATACCCAACGAGTTTCCACTCTGGTTTTTTACAAATATCGATAGTTTATTATTACGTACACGTAGGTAATGCTTTACTTTTACAACCTTACAACATCTGTTAACGTATCGAACAGAACAAAAATGAAAAGAATAAATCTATCTCTGATATTTTTAGTTTGTGTCACTTTTCCACCGGTCGAAACTATGATTTGTCGTTTTCAATTTAGAACCTTTTTACAGATAGGAAAAGATTTACGTCAAGTGCAGCATCACTGCAGTTTTATGGGTCGCCTATTGTGCAAGTGAAGAAACATGCATTGTGCATTTCCGATCTCTAACTTGATGGCTGGACAGTTTGGAAAATCTGGACATTGGACATTCATTGCAGATCCAGACTTTTATTTCCAAGGGATTCCTTTCACATTTTGGAGCTTTTCTCTGCAATTGAAAACTTTATTGCGCCGTTATTTCAGTACATTTAAATGTAATCATTTTTTATTCGATTTAATGATGTATCGATGTCACGAATTGCTCCTATTATGCTTTTTATTTTATTTAATTTTTAAATGTGTGTCCACACATTTCTTTTTATTTTATAAATACTTTCTTCCTTTTAGTAAATAGTGTAAAATGCTATAAGGTAAAAATTAAGAATAAAGTGTAAATATTAACAGCAAATGATTTATCTATGAATTGCAGTGCCTCACACGTCCTAGTTATACATAAATGTATAAGGTGTTATGAGATTACAATAAATTTGAAGTCAATAAATAATTAAAATAGAAAAAAAAAAATAAAAAATAAACAAAAATCAATTATGTACAACGTGGTCTTGAGTGAGCTCGGGCCCAGCGCTCATTCAAATAGTATACTGATACTTCTCCTTTGTCGTTCAATATCGCCATCGTCCGAGAGTCTTCAGTAATGATGTGCTCCTTGTAGTTTACGCTCTTAAATGTATTTATGTTTACATCATTAAGTTGTACGGGGAGCATCTTCTCAGGATATAATATTTTTGTGAATCGATTTTATTATTAATAATGATATTTTGATGATTTAAATAGCGCCCTTTTTGTGTAAAATCACTTCAATGGCGCTTTATTATATCAAAGAATGTTTTAAAATTTTTATATGAAAGACAGAAAAAACAAAAAAATTATGTAAGAATAATGTTATGTAGATACTATAAATGATTTATAATATATGTTATGTTTCGCGAACACCTCATCAAAACAATCTGTGTTGATGTGTTCACAGTTCACTGTTCAGTTTAAATATTTCACAGCATATACAGGAATGTGCACCGATCAAAATTTATTATCATTATTTTTGTAAATATAGTTTTTTTACATTGGCTCCACGCAGAAGGCCCTGAGGAAAAAAATCCCTCAGGTCCTATGTCATCTGTGGGAATGCTGTTTGGAGGGTCTTTTTAGGGAAAGAAAAATAAAATTTATGAGGGTAGAGTAGGAATCTGTGGGTCAATATGTCCAGAAGTGACAGACCCATGAATCCATTCCTTCCACTGCGGTGAAAGGTGATGAATAGAGAGTCTGGCTGTAGACCTTTGAACCCGGGCGCCCCTGCTGTCACCAAACGTAGCAAACCACTTGGGGTAACCTATGTTAAGGGTGTTAGTTATCCGATAAATGGTTCTCGAGGCAGCGGCACTCATATCCGTGACCCAAATTAGTACAGTTTATTCACTTTTCTTTGGTGAGAAAATTGATAATTTTCGTGATTATTGTTTCGAACATTAACAGCCCGCAGTTTTATTTGTTTATCCCTTACTTTTCTACGGTTGACAATTTACATATAATTTGTTTTCAATTTTAATTATAATCTTTTTGTAATCGAATAAATTGCCCTAACTTGTGTGTAATTAATTAATTGAAAGTTTCCACACAAATGGCTGGTGATTAAAATAGTTTCCCAACATTGTACATTACACTGACCATAACCTCAATATAACCCTTCATATTGAAGTTAAATTTAACGAGCATTAGGATAGCCGATCGATGTTTGATAAAGCCACTGACGCTCCTTTGCCATGGCCGAGCTGAACCCAGAACTTTGCTAATTTCCACTGCAGAGGAACGGTTTGTTTGCCGAACACAACACGCTTTGTCCATTAATGCATTTCCATTTTCATAACGCTGGATTCCCTGTTATTTGTTTTTATTTTTAATTTATTTTCATTCAAATTATTTCAATTTTAATATTTATCTTTACTAATATTATAAATGCGAAACTGCGTGTGTTTGTTTGTTACGCTTTCACGCATAAACCAATAAAACGATTTTAAAAATTCTTTCAAAAATAGAAAGCCGAATTACATGCGAGTAATATAGGCTGTATATAATGGTTAGCTCTGGCATTATGAAATTATAAATACTAGTGGTAGCCCAATGGTCGAAATTCGACCATAATTAATTTAATTTTTTAATTAATTATGGTCGAATTTTTTTAATTAATTATTAATTAAGTTTTTTTTATTGAACTGATGTATTTTCTATGCATAATTTTAAAACAATATTAGAATTCTGTACTCCTTCTCTATATAAACTACATGTGTGCGAAATTTCATACTCCTCCGTCCGCGCAATTTTCGTAAAAAGGGTACAAAGTTTTTGCTTAACGTATTAATATACTGATTAATATATTTGTTATGCGTTTTCTGTTTATTGCTAACGTCAGAAGAAAATCAAAACAAATCGTTGCCGTGAAAACGATGTTGATATATTTGCGGAAAATTTTATTTCAGGCGTCGTATTTAATATCTGTCTAAAAATAAATCGCCGAAATGTATGTACGCGTATAACTTCCGAACGACCGCACCAAACTGGATAATTCTTTTTTTTTTGTGTTCGTTATTTTGAATAAAACTACTGGTGAGCTTTGGCATTATGAAATTTGCAAAAGGTGGCTCGCGAGTTGTTTGAAAACTGAATGTATCGGGGCTGAATGTATTGAATACGGGAGGGGGGGAGGTATGGCTCTCGTGTTCAAATGCCGGCGTGCTCATATTAATTTTATTTGATTGATATGTGTTATTTCAAAATTTAATCATTAAAAATACTAAAAGGTGTATTTGCGGCATGTTCCAAAGTGGAAGATACTTTCAGATCGCCCTGGTGTAAGACTACCAGTCAGAATTAAAAAGTTGCTTGAAAAGGTTTTAGTTGTATTTGATGACTAGATCTGAATAGCCATGATCTTCCCCACCTTCCTCTTTCCTCATCCCCTTACCCTTCACACTACCTTCAGCCACAAAACATACCCCAATTCGGGATGCCACAGTCTCACTGGCTCCAGGCGGTTGAGAAACAGTTGCTGCTCTTGAGCAATATTCACATAAAAATATATACACGAGCTTTGTATCCTTTGAAAATTAAAGCTTGTTTTGCAATTTTATTAAAATTCATCCAACTTTATTCACTTGTAGTAAACTTTCTGTACGAAAGTTCTTGTTAATGGTTTACTAATGACTTTCAGTACAAATGTAGCCACACTTTTCTTCCATGAAATAATGCATCATTTTAGTAGTGTTAATTTAGCTTAGAAGACTCTTAACATTTCATGGTATACGTGCAATAACTGTAACAAAGAATGCACTTTTTTTTTAAATACATTCACTTGAATTTCGATTTTTTTCGTGAATGAATGCAAATCTTGGAAGTGGAAATTTACCCACTTACTAACATCCGATCGAGCTGAAACTCGGCATATAGACTCCTTATCGATGATAATGCATTATATCGACTTGATGACACTCATGCACACACATGTGCATAAACACGCCTTTGTCTGAAATTGTATGATATTTTGATAAATACAACTAACCCCTCGACTTTTTAAATATTTACTGCAGTTAATATCACGAAATGAATCTTGGTACCATACAATTAGGGTTTGGCTTAAGGGTTAGCGGTGTTCACTCATATTAGTCAGTCCCTGCCCCCTGGGGAAGAAAGGTTCATTCCAAAATCAAACCCTTTTTTTAAGTTTTAAAAGACATTTTAAAAGTTCACAGCAGTTCGTAGTCACATTGGAGGACCCACCACTTACCCGCCCTGGTATAGGTAACAGATGGTTACCCCTTCAAGGCTCTTGCAAGGACTCTAATTTTTTTTATTAAAACGAATCTACATTTAATAAACGAAACTAGACCTCCATTGTGCCCGCATACGTTGTTAGGCAGCAGTATGCAAGTGCTTGCTATGAACAATGTTAGTATCAAAGAAAAGTATAAAATATTACCTGAACCTCTTTTGGGTAAGGAAAAAATAAAAACAAAAGTAGGCATTATGCCTACCCTGCCTGACCTTTATGCACATATTAGCACAAGACATAAAATAAAATTAAAAAAAAACCAAAAAAAAAAAAAAAAGATGGATGATAGATCCAGAAAACGGAGGCGGCCATCACAGATCGCCTGGCAGTCCTGTTGAGTGTGTCGGAGATCGGGCAGGCCGGATACAAGTTTCGGATTCCGCGCCCTTAAGCTGACTGAGCTGAAAGGTGGTGCCTCGACGAGAAGTAATTGGGAAGTGGGGGGATTAGACGCCCGAAGACCCAGAGGATGTCAGCGTCGGGTTGTCGGAGGCAGGGCGGAAGGTCCCCTAGCTCGCACGGACGTCCCTCAGACCAACAACGTTCCCCAGGGGTGGCGCGGGCGGTCTGAGTTCGTAGTCAGTCCATGAAAGAAACGTTCAATCCTCAGTCAAACCAAAAACTAAAAAAAATAAAACAGTTTTATAAATACATCTTAATGTCTCAGCCGACCCAAGAGATGGCGCCACTAGGTCGAAAATGAAAATAGTTGGTTATAGTAAAAAAAATATTATGTGGGTTGTTTTTTTTTGTGTAACTTCCGAACCAAAGTTCCAATTCTTCTCAACTGTCTGGAGCCAGTGAGACATTGGCATCCCCATGGGATGTGTTGTGAGGCTGAATGTAGTGGGAAGGGAAGGAGATGGTAAAGAGGATTGTGGGGAAGTCTTCTACTCTGGAAAGTGTCTCAAATAGTATATTATTTTAAATGAATTGATTGTGAAGTAACACTGATTAATTAAGCATAACTTATTGATGATTGCGTATGCCGGGTTTGAACCTGCGGCGGTAGTCGCTAGCCTTACCCCTCGACGATTATCTATTAAATATCTCATAAGTTATAAGGAAAGACAGATTATAATATGATCCGCCACTTAAATGAGGTTTCGCTATCGGTATCAGCTGGCCAAAGGGGGTGTGGGACGGTCTTATCTAATCCCGACTCGGCTGACTGAATAATTCATATGATTCTGAGCGCTAACTTCTCCCGGAGATGATCAAGAGGAAGGGAGACGAGACGCTGCTGCCGCGCCCTCTGCTCTCAGACGGCTGCGCCGTGTTTTATTAACGAATTACACAACACTTTTTAGCGTTTTAACTTTTTACTTCATAAATAATGTCGAACTTTTTAATTCATTCGATGAAATTTTGACGGTTGATATTAATTTGGTGATTAATTAATGTAATTTTTTAATGTTTGTTCACTCTGTCTATTTATATCCCATGTTACGATTTTTTTGCTTTCTTCCTGAAGGCTCTAACTAAAAAACATTCAAAGAAGCGAATTCACAATGTGTGCCTGATTTGTGACAGTGAGGCATGGAACTGGCAGAGGAAGAATGAAATTAGACTGAATGCTATAGAGATGGGATCCTTGAGGCGTGTGTGTGGTAAATAATGACGTAAAATGTAGAGATTCGCAGAAATGCAGGTCTGATTGAAGACCAATAAGTGGGATTAAGAAAGGTTCGTCGAATCTTGTCAGAGATAAATTATAGTTGAAAATAGTTTTAAAAAGGTTTTATTTTACTTTATTAATATAATGAAGATAGAGTTTCACCAAGTATTAACAGTTCAAAAATATACTTACCCGCCCTGGTATAGGTAACAGATGGTTACCCCTTCAAGGCTCTTGCAAGGACTCTAATTTTTTTTATTAAAACGAATCTACATTTAATAAACGAAACTAGACCTCCATTGTGCCCGCATACGTTGTTAGGCAGCAGTATGCAAGTGCTTGCTATGAACAATGTTAGTATCAAAGAAAAGTATAAAATATTACCTGAACCTCTTTTGGGTAAGGAAAAAATAAAAACAAAAGTAGGCATTATGCCTACCCTGCCTGACCTTTATGCACATATTAGCACAAGACATAAAATAAAATTAAAAAAAAACCAAAAAAAAAAAAAAAAGATGGATGATAGATCCAGAAAACGGAGGCGGCCATCACAGATCGCCTGGCAGTCCTGTTGAGTGTGTCGGAGATCGGGCAGGCCGGATACAAGTTTCGGATTCCGCGCCCTTAAGCTGACTGAGCTGAAAGGTGGTGCCTCGACGAGAAGTAATTGGGAAGTGGGGGGATTAGACGCCCGAAGACCCAGAGGATGTCAGCGTCGGGTTGTCGGAGGCAGGGCGGAAGGTCCCCTAGCTCGCACGGACGTCCCTCAGACCAACAACGTTCCCCAGGGGTGGCGCGGGCGGTCTGAGTTCGTAGTCAGTCCATGAAAGAAACGTTCAATCCTCAGTCAAACCAAAAACTAAAAAAAATAAAACAGTTTTATAAATACATCTTAATGTCTCAGCCGACCCAAGAGATGGCGCCACTAGGTCGAAAATGAAAATAGTTGGTTATAGTAAAAAAAATATTATGTGGGTTGTTTTTTTTTGTGTAACTTCCGAACCAAAGTTCCAATTCTTCTCAACTGTCTGGAGCCAGTGAGACATTGGCATCCCCATGGGATGTGTTGTGAGGCTGAATGTAGTGGGAAGGGAAGGAGATGGTAAAGAGGATTGTGGGGAAGTCTTCTACTCTGGAAAGTGTCTCAAATAGTATATTATTTTAAATGAATTGATTGTGAAGTAACACTGATTAATTAAGCATAACTTATTGATGATTGCGTATGCCGGGTTTGAACCTGCGGCGGTAGTCGCTAGCCTTACCCCTCGACGATTATCTATTAAATATCTCATAAGTTATAAGGAAAGACAGATTATAATATGATCCGCCACTTAAATGAGGTTTCGCTATCGGTATCAGCTGGCCAAAGGGGGTGTGGGACGGTCTTATCTAATCCCGACTCGGCTGACTGAATAATTCATATGATTCTGAGCGCTAACTTCTCCCGGAGATGATCAAGAGGAAGGGAGACGAGACGCTGCTGCCGCGCCCTCTGCTCTCAGACGGCTGCGCCGTGTTTTATTAACGAATTACACAACACTTTTTAGCGTTTTAACTTTTTACTTCATAAATAATGTCGAACTTTTTAATTCATTCGATGAAATTTTGACGGTTGATATTAATTTGGTGATTAATTAATGTAATTTTTTAATGTTTGTTCACTCTGTCTATTTATATCCCATGTTACGATTTTTTTGCTTTCTTCCTGAAGGCTCTAACTAAAAAACATTCAAAGAAGCGAATTCACAATGTGTGCCTGATTTGTGACAGTGAGGCATGGAACTGGCAGAGGAAGAATGAAATTAGACTGAATGCTATAGAGATGGGATCCTTGAGGCGTGTGTGTGGTAAATAATGACGTAAAATGTAGAGATTCGCAGAAATGCAGGTCTGATTGAAGACCAATAAGTGGGATTAAGAAAGGTTCGTCGAATCTTGTCAGAGATAAATTATAGTTGAAAATAGTTTTAAAAAGGTTTTATTTTACTTTATTAATATAATGAAGATAGAGTTTCACCAAGTATTAACAGTTCAAAAATATAAGCTGTTGTACACAAATTGTCTTAAAGTTTCCTAAAATCTCCAAGATATTTTCAAATACCTATTATTTATTATTTTCAATACATCGTTTAAATTGTAATTAGTTACTGTACGGCTATTGTCTAACATAAAGACTCGATTGATTAATTTACTATAGTAATTCTTTTCAATTAAGAGAAGGGGAAGGTTTTAAAATTCATTGTTTTATTTTTTTTCTGAATGTAAAATATGTCGAGAGTATTGTGTCACAATTTCAAGGAAATCGGAGCAAAACTAACGAAGATAAGTATTGTGTCAAAATTTCAAGGAAATCGGAGCAAAACTAACGAAGATACAGCGTTTCAAACGACCGGCCCTCATGCTCGATTCGAGTATATTTCCAGTATAAAAAAACTTTAAATCGATTTTCTCGCAAACAAATGTTTGAAGTTCGTGAACGTCATAACTCAAAATCTACTTGACCGATCCTTTTGAAATTTTGTACACTATTTTTACAGTTTTTTTTAACCATTTTTTTCCATTTTATATTTTCAAATTCACCGAAATTTTTTAGCGAAAATCGCGTTTTCGCTTCAAAATGCTGCGAAAAATAAAAAAAATAGATTTCTCTGATTACCTTGGAAAACATATCACCTTTTAAACGCATTTCGACTTTTTTGATTAAGATGATTCGGTAACAAGTTCACCACATAACAACTTTTTTTCGAGGCGCCTCTGGAGATTCGCTCTCACGGTCTTATTTATTGACATTTTTAACTGAAAATTTTTTCAAAGATACTTCAGTTGTTATACTATAACGTGTAAATGAAATGAATAAACCAACATTACTCATATCTCAAAAACAAAATCATGAAAATATGCTTTATTTCGCTTTTAAAACCATACAGCTAAAATTTGGTTTCGTCTTTTTTATTTAACTTATTTAAATTGTTTCATTTCGCTGAAACTAAAACAGAAATCGAAATCCGGTTTCCGTTTTTGCTGAAAATCTAGTTTCGGTCGTTCACTGTGTCGGTCGGTGTGTCCTGCGTGTGAATATTTCATTTATTTATAACTTTCAACTGTCAGTTTCAAGGTTTAAACCAGACCTTGAAAACTATAACATTGTTATAATGTTCCAATTAACGAAACTTCCCCAGAGCCCATAATTTAAACTTTTACACAGTAATATTTCCGTCCGAGATCCAAAGGCATCAGAGAATAATCCTCAACTCCCGCGATAATTTAATTCACATAAATTAAGTCAAAGAGTATTAAAGTCAACCTGAATGATGAATAATTTTAAGGAAGTAATCGGCTTAGGCTTTCGCTTCGAATAATGTTGGAAAATCAATGACGATTACATTAATTGATATAATAATTACATTAATACTGAAAAATCTACAGGAAAAGGCTTCATTTTCTCGGTACGAAATAATCCTTTCAGTTGTAGTATTTATTTCGATGGAAGATTAAAAATTATTTTAGATGGTTGGAATTTAATTGACCTAAGCTTGCACTTGAAGCTTTTTTTAAAAATCCACTTAATATTTTCCTACAGGTTAATTCTTTTAAAGAAGAACAGATAGAAGGCCCTGAGGAAAACCATTTCTTTCTTTGGGGGTGCTGTGTGGAGGTCTTTTAGGGAAAGTAAGGATTCTGGGGGTTAGTGTGTCCAGGAGTGACGGATGTATGAATGATATACAAATGTAAGGGTCGATAGAGTTCGGTTGGGGAGGTCAAAAGGACTCTCTCAACAGTCTCTTTCTATCCGGCCCGCCACGCATTAGGAGGACCAACGCATTCACCGCCAAGCCTTAGACAAACCTCACCCCATGAACCCGGGCATCCTTGCTAAATCACCAAACGTAGCAAACCACTTGGGATAACCTATAAAAGCGATTATTTACATACCTTTTTAACGCTTGACGTTTGGGTGCTAAAATTAAGTTTAAAAAATATTAAACAAATACAAATAAAATTTAAAATGCTAAAGGTATAAGCTTTTAGGTGCATTGTATTTCTTACAGTTACAATAAACAATCATTAAAAGATACAAATGTTAAAGTCGAAATTATAAAGCGTAATATAATTATCCAAATAGTGAGTCTGAATTCAAACGGTTTGTTTTCATCAGTTCTCACTTGTGTAGGTACTGATGCTATTGTAAAAATATTTATTTTAAATTCAATTATTGTATTTATTCATTTTTGCACCCCGTGGGGTACCTTTGGGAATTTGCGGCAATTAGAAGAATGCCGACAGGTGTTCCAACTAGTTCGAATAGAAAGTATTATGCACAAATTTGTTCAAAAACGTGGCCTCTAAATAATTTACCTGAACAGTAGAATAATTTTAAAGACATCCTTGTTTATGTAAGAACCTTAAAAACAAACATTCAAAATTAAAAATAATCTTATAATATTTGAGTTCCTTGTACTATCATCATAATAAGCGCAAAATGTCGCTTGTTCATGGAGGACGTTACGCATTGTATTGAATCCGCGGCGCTTTTGTGGGAATACTGTAACCCCGACGCAACCGTGACGCCGTTAGCCGCACGACCATCTAACACCAGATGTAACTTTTTTTTATTTTATTTATTTATTTGTAAATATATTATAATACAATAAATTACAAAATGTTGCCTTGTCTGTCCAACTGAGATGGTTTCCCGTTTCAGGACAGCCAAATTGCACATTTAGTTCATAATGTTCTCAACATAGGAATGGTTTAGTTCAAGATATTACAAGAATGAGATTCTGTCAAGACAACTTTTGAGAACATTAATAATTGCATTCGGAACGAAGGAATGGTTTCTTTATATCCTTGAAAGAATCGGAAGGATGTGATTATTTCAAGGTCATTTTCGAGAATATTAATAATTGCATTCCGAACAAAGGAATGGTTGGATGATAGGTTTAATTTTTTTCGCATTTGCAGCCTCCTGACTATATTTCAATTGCACGTGCATTAGTTTAACCCAGTGATTCCCAAAGTGGTTCAGGTGGACCCCCAGGGGTCTACGGGAGACTGGACTGGTCCTCGTAGTCGTGATAAAAAAAATAGGGGTCCACAAGTTGTAAGTGGGGGTCCACGAAAATTTATCTGGTTTCGTTGGTCATCATCATCACTCTTGGCTCTACAACCCCTGGTGGGTCTTGGCCTCCTCAAGAGTCTTCCTCCATCTCGGTTTTGGGCCAGTTCTCTCCAGTTTAGAAGTTCCAAGGCAGATATATCTTTGAGGATGTTGTCGCTCCATCTTAATTTTGGCCTTCACATGCTCCTTCACCCTATCGGTCTTGAGTTCAGCAGGGACTATGGCGATTGATGCTCTGCCATTTTCTCCACATGACAAGCTGGAAAGACTTTGGTAAGTCTTTCCAGTTTTATGAATTTTGTCACGTTTAGCTCCTTAAACAGAGCATTTAGCTCATTGGTTTCGATAGTAAAGAACAAAAATATTGGCTTGGCTTTACCTCTCAATGTAGGCAGATAGTACACTAGTATTTCGGTGAAAAATGGTCATATTGAAACCCATCACGTGCCCATATCCCATATCCCATCCCACGCCCCGTCTAATATTACATTATCCTCCCATGGTTGAAATGTTGCAGCAGGGGGTCCACCGAAACCAGTAAAATTTTGAAAGTGGTCCACGAGAAAAAAAAGTTTGGGAACCTCTGGTTTAACCTAATATACATTTTCTATGAGTGTCTAATATCCAAAAAAAGAACAGTGTGGAAAATAATATCTGAAATTAATTTGTGCCCGAAATTATCAAATGCAAACGGTGTACTTTGAAACAATGTCTTCGACTTGCAATAAAAGAGTTCTTCCAAATCAATGTTCACTATTTTTTTGCCATATCGTTGCCTTAAAATAGACACCTATTTCATCATTTAGTATTGGTGTTTATTAAATATATTTGATTATACAGCCTTACTTGGTCGGTTCGCTTGTAGTTTCGGAGCCGAGGTGTATCTTGGGCCGGAACCGCGGCAGTTCTCAAAGCAAATAGAGCCGCAGCGAATTAAGTTGCAGGCTGTAAACCAACACTTCCGGTATTTACTCACCGTTACGAACTGCCGGAAATGGAAAACGGAATTGTGTCATGTTTTCCGGTGAACTTTCCGCGCAGGACGTGTTTGAACGCCGCCTGAAAAGAGTATAATTTTATTGGAATTGAATTTCATTATTTTTTTTTCTATGTTACATAATCGAATTGAAAATAAAAAATGTTTTTACAGAACGAAAATTCCTGTATTTGCATTACGACTCATTATTTTATTTATTTATTGAAACGGCACAAAAGTTCCAGTCGAACAGTGCCAGTGGAACTATTTCACGCCTATTTTGAAATGTTGTGATGCAGAAGGAAAGATACAAGGAATTGATAAGTTAAAGTTGTGTTGCAAAGTACACGTATCTGGTTCTTCAAATCTGATCACATAACATAGCTTAAGCTATTTGTCTCTTGGTTGATTCTAAGATATTTAAATATTAAGTCCATTCTGAAACGTTGCAAATATACTACCTACAAATTTGTTCCAAATATACTACACATGTGAATTGTTATTCTGTGAGTAAAATAATTTTTAAAACAGTTATTGACGACCTTCGTGGTCGAGTGTTTACGATTCTTGGCTACGAATCTGCTGGTTCAAATTCCGGAGTGCGTTAGTAAATTTTATTTTATTAATATCTGTTATTTCACAATTAATATATTTAAAATAATAAATAGTAGTTTTGCGGCACGTTTCGTGGGGGTCGATGTTTCCAATATCGCCCCGGTGAACGACATTCATTCAGATTCGAAACTTTATTTTAAGTTTATGTATTTTCTGTCCAGATTTTAATAGCCAAGTACTTCCTTACCTTCCTCATCCCATCTCTTTCCCCTCTCCACTATCTTTAGTCTCACGCACAACATGGATCGAGGATGCCATAGTCTCACTGTTCCAGACGGTTGCTAACAGGGTTTCATGCCAACTGAGATAAAGTCAACTCAACAACATTTTGAAAAGTCATTAAAATCAATAATTTTTTTTTAAATAGCCCATAACTCTAACCTAACGTAACATATTTAACCAATTTTGTGTATTATTTTTTTCATCACTTTAACGACTTTAACGTTAACGACTTTAACGTTAACGACTTTAACGTTAACGACTTTAACCTTAACGACTTTAACGTTAACGACTTTAACGTTAACGACTTTAACGTTAACGACTTTTCTGAAGTGGTTCTGATTTGGTTTCATTCTGAGCTGTCCGGTCACCTGCTAACAGTTGGGATTCTTGAGCGGAACTCACATTAAAATAAAATTCTTAAAAAAGGTTTTTCAAGGCTCACGCAGGTTTCAAACCTGCGACCTCTGAAATCAGTGAGAATGATTTGAATGGGGTTTAAAGTTGTTGTATTGGTTATATTAATATAAAGTGTATTAAAATGTTATATTTTGCTTATGTTAGAAGCCAACTTGAGTACAATTCTCCTGTCTGGAATCCTCATTATAATATGCACGTACAAACTGTTGAAAGAATACAAAACAAATTCTTACGTTTTCTAAATTTTAAAATGGGTATTCCAGCAATTGTGTTAAACTAAAACACTATTTTAAACGATATGAATATGCTAAAATTGTCAGACAGAAGAATTTTCACTGACTTGGTATTTTTATATAAAATTCTAAATGATTTAGTTGATAGTCCGGTATTACTTGAATTGATAAGCTTCCGAATTCCACTTCGCAATACTAGAAGTCAGGATTTATTTCAGTGCAGAAATTCTGGGACTAACTACCATATGTATTCCTCTTTGCCCAGAATACTAATGGAGGGAAACAATTATACCAAGTCAGTGGACATCTTCAATTTATCTTTGAATAAATATAAAATATTGTTATTGAGGCAGTTCAGTTATGTACAATAAATTTTTTTTTTTCTATGCTATATATGTAAAAGCCCCGAAAAAGGGCGTTTATTTATAAATAAATAAATAAATTAATATTTATTTCGTTTCAATGTTTCTTCGATTTAATTTTGAAAAAATGTTTTCAGAAGATTTTTCGTTAAAAATGTCGTTATTCACGACTGTATTTTTTAGACCTTTTGAGCAGTAGATAATAAATGTCCAAATTTTTGTAAATCAATCATTGGGTACATTAGGCATTTTGCAAAAAACCTTACAAAAAGAATCATTTGACAAATGACGGACAAACGACGTAGAACTTAATAGGATTTTATATCATAAGTGTGTTCGCTGGAAGGGGGAGGAAATAAATCGCTCAAAAGATTAAGTTCGTGAAGGCTGGATGTAATTTTACGGTCCTTAGAGCACCGAAAGGTTTGTTAGAAATTGAATATAAATCGATGAATCGCACAATTTTTAATATCATTTAAATTTCTTTTTAAAATCCTGTCCTAACTGTATTTCTTGGGGTTGAATGAAATTGAAACGATTAAACCTGATGCTTTTATTCCCACGAGACATTTGAAAGAAAACGAATTCATTTCGGAAATTTCCTTTTCTTTGAATTCTATTTTTAACCCTTCACTTAAAATTTCACCTGTCATAAATATCCTTGTATACAATTGTAACGATGTTTTTTTTTACTAATTTAAATTTACCGAAAAAATCAGCGCTTTCTCATTTATACTAATATTAAAAATGCGAAACTGCTGTTTGTTACTTTTTCACGCACAAAACAATAAAACGATTTTTAAATTCTTTCACCAATAGAAAGCTAAATTATATGCGAAGACCATAAGCTGTATATGAGGGGAAGCTCTGGCGTTATGAAATTATAAATATTAATATATCATATTTATTAAACGTTTTCTGTCACTAACAACAGCGAGTTATTGCTAACGTCAGAAAACAAATCGTTGCCGTGGAAACGATGTTGATATATTTATGGGAAATTTTATAGGGAGAAACAATTTCTTTATTAAATTTATTTATTTATTTATTGAAATATAAAGTTTACATAAAAACATAAGCTGCACATCTCACTAGGGCATTCCTATATCGAGATGTGCAGTTTTACAAAAATAGATTTATTTTTATTTTTTTAAAACATACATATAAATTTAATACAATAAAGTTATATAATTACTATACCAGCTAGTGTTTAAAAAATGCTAAATATTTCCATTTTATCGAATTATCTTTAAATCCATAAATTCGTCCGAGGGTAAATAAATGTTTAACTAAATTTCAATTATTAATGATTTTTTTTTGTAGCCATTAAATTAAAACCTTCGCAGATTTTCGTCTTGCCATTGATGTCAAAACTTCAACAGGGCTTACTTTGTATGAACTGAGAGTTAAATCAATCCCTATTTGGGTCATATCTGATGAAGTTGGCTTACGGAGTAAAAAACGTATATCTCTTTCGTACGAAATCGAAGGGTGGCTTCTTGGAACGTAGTAAAAATGTTAAATTCATCGCGGGTTCAAATAAAATTGATAGGGGATGTTTTTATTCATTCTAGGGAAGGTTTCTCGGGATCGCGTGTATCGCTGAGAATTCCCACCCCGGGGTGGAATTAATGTCAAATTACTTTTGTGAATAAATCTCCACCGGTTGCGGAAAGGGCGCACGGTGGGGAAATGTCACAGAAATGATGTAAATGCCTCACAGATCGCATTGTTGTATTTTCCGAGGGACTTTCACTTGTAAAATGTAAAATATTTGGATCGCGTTACACAATGTACAGCCCCATCCCAAACAAAAATCCCTTATTCATAATTTGAAATCTTTTTGTTCTTTTCTGAGACGGCAATTTTTACGCTTTTTCTTCGTTTCTTTCAATTCTTCTCGTAATTCTTGAAAAATACTAAAATTATCTTTTTTGGTCCTTCAAATAAATATTCGCAATTCTTTCGGTTTTAATATTACAATATGAAGTATTGCTCATTTAATCTTTACCCGGGTTGTAAAAAATATGTATTTTGTCAACATTGATATATTTTAGTAATACACTATACTACATCTCTATGTTTGTCAACCAATTTTTCGCAGTTGTGTGTTTTTAATAATAATTATTCAAAGAATTAAGCAAAGCACGCCATTTAATATTTGTTAAAGTTCGTTTAATATATGCAATATCTTTCTATCATTCCTATTTCAACAGTATGTTTAAAAAAAACATTACGTTACAATTAAGGCTCAGAGTTGAATGATTTAATACAGCGGTCGGGGAACTTTTTTAACCATTACCCCAAAATATTTTTGCGTAAGTCGATATTACCCCTTCCCTTCATTTTGAAAAAAAGACAATAAATGTATATTTCAATAAAAATTATTTACACAACACGCAAGACACAACAACGATACGCAAGCACGCACACACACAAAGTGCGTCTCTTACTTCTCACGCACACACCTTAATTGATTTAAGTTTGTAAAAATACTAACGCGTTTATGAAATAGCAAACTAGAAAAATTTCCTTATTACCCAAAAAAATACATTTTTACCCCATTTGGGGTAATTTACCCCGGTTCCCCGACCGCTGATTTAATATTTGTAAAAGTTCGTAGGTACAGTTACATGCAATATCTTTCTAGCAACCCCATTTCAACGGTATGTTTTTAAAAACATTTCTTCACAATTAAGGTTCAGAGTTGATTGATTAAATATTTATAAAACATCGTAGGCATAATTACAAGCAATATCTTTCTAGTAACTCCATTTCAACGGTATGTTTGTAAAAACATTTCTTCACAATTAAGGTTCAGAGTTGATTGATTTAATATTTGTAAAAGTTCGAAGGTTGACACGCAAAATCTTTCTAGCAACCCCATTTCAACAGTATGTTTGTAAAAACATTTCTTCACAATTAAGGATCAGAGTTGATTTATTAAATGTTTATAAAAGTTCGTAGATACAATTAAATGCAATATCTTTCGAGCTTCTCATTTCAACAGTATGTTTAAAAAATAATCAGTGTTATAATAAAGGTTCAGAGTTGATACCCATGCCGTAGAAACCTGAAATATTGCGTTGCAAATGACGAATACACAAAGCGGGCTTGTTTTTATCAAATGGCATTGTTAAAATTCTTATCCAGAAATATGTATACCTAAGTACAAAATCTTATCAATTTTGCTTTCTCTCAAAAACATCACAAACAAGTGCCGAACAATTTCTAAAGAATAGAAGGTCACACTTTGGAGATGTATTATTTGTGTATTGTTTATTTTTTCTTAACATCTGTCCCTTCATCTCCGTGGTGGTCCATTGTCCTCCTTCCATTGTGTCGTAACGCGGTCCAAGAGGCCAGCTCCCACAATCCACAATCCTCATGGCTCGATACGTCTCAGTCAGCCGGTCGCTGTTCTGCTAGTCACCAGCCCTCGGGGTCCGAGATTCCGAGCCGTTTAAGGCAAAGGGCATTATTATCTTCACCTTTGTTGTTGTTTACTTGTGTTTGCTAATTATGCTATCTGCCTTTACCGTTTTTTTTTTTTACTTTCGGTGAATATTTTGGAGTTTAAATTACTGAAATGAAGATGCGTGCTTTTGACTTTGAATTTAATTATTAAATTTGTTAAGAATATATTCTTGAGCTTTGTTATGAATGGTTCTTGATAATAAATATATATTCTTTACAACAAAACGCTGTGTTTTTTATTTATTTAGAATAAAAACTCTTAAAATCAGGAACGAGTGTGTAGGATGGCCTGGAATCAAAATCATTTCTATTATACTCTAAAAGCATCTTAGGTTCTCGAAGTGCTAGCCCACCTTGGTTCTGAATGTGGAGGGGCAAACCTGCATACTACCGACATCTGTCGGATAAATCTGTAACCTTAAAGATCTATCTACATTAGAGCCATTGTAGCTCAACCTGTCTCAGAACATGAAAAAAACCAAACAAAATGTCACGTATATTATATATTTATAAGTGTTGTGGGGTATATAGTACAAGTATGTAAGTTGTAATTAATTAGTAATTTGTAAACTTTGATGTACAAATTACTAAAATAAAATTGATAAATACGTTTTTTTAAATACGATTTAAGAACACACGACTGAAGTAAAAACTTATATGAGATGAAGAGAGGAAGAAAATGTGCGCGCACACTGCTCTCTCTTGCTCCTACAGTGTGATACAGACAATAAGCCTGCATTGTATCTTAGATATATGAAACGTAACTGGCTATGAGAGAAAGAGAGAAATAAAATGTGTGCTCGCACCTCTGTTTCTTGCCCCTACAGTAATATACGAAACGAAACTCTCTTTCTTTCTATCCTCATTAACTTATATCTCCCTCTCAACTTCCGTTCACCTCGCCCGACACTTTTCGTAACGCTCTCGTCACGCATTCATCAGCTTACTCTCCAAGCCAAGCGTGCGTAAAGGAGTTTTACTTCAAAAATACAGAGAAGGAAAAAGGGTTTTTAAAACGTAATGTTACCTCATTGGTAAGAACTCATCAAAAATACTCAAAGAGATTGAATTTTTGTTTACTTTGAGAATAATCTTTTATGAGTTCGCTGTTTTTAACAATATTAACATCCATTCCATGCCCAGACACTCTTTAAATAAATCAACAACACCCTCCCTTCCTAAACGATCGACCATTCAATTTTCATGTAACCTTTCCACGGATACGGCGTTATTGTAAAGATAATAATAAATATTCTAGTTTCTGCGGCGAGAGATAAGAGCGTAGAGCTGGCCACAAAATCCTGAAAGCGCTTCGGCAAGGATTCCATTTTCTTCGGACGGAATAAAAAAGGATAACGGAGTTAGCGCTACACATATCTGGAGAATTCCTAACTTTCGTCCCAGAAGACTTGTTCTCTCTCTGATTGTGGAATTTTCTGGCGACGCGATTTATTTTGATTTTATTTATGTTTTTTACTCGGCCAAGGAAAATTTATTTTCCCTTTTTTAGCTGAATGTTTGTGCTGTTGTGTGGGTGGTAACGTAAAATTATAGCAAAAATGTGGAAATATATATTTTTGATGCCTTCTTTCTAACAAGAGTTTGTGTTTCACAAACCATTGTTATTTGGGTGAGTTTGCAGGCAGATTGCTCAGTATACGGGTCATGTCGAGCTTCGAAATAACACAAGGGTATGAATTTAGTAAGGAATGTTTAGCAAGAGATATTCAGCGTTCCATCTTATCTGCTAACCCCTGTGGAGAAATTGGGTGGAGATTAGTAACATTGTTTTTGCTCAGTAAATATGAACTTAATCTTGAATTTTGGTATCGTATTCGCTACGTACTAGTAGTTCTGTGAACAGTGGGCCTCGCGTCTAAAAATATATATTTCTAATTTTCTCTTATTTATTTAATCAAAATTAAAATTAAGATTTGTAAGTTGGCACTTTAACACCTCCCCACTATTATAAGAAATTACTTATTTATTTACAGTTTAATTTATTGTGATAGTTATTATTATTTAATAAGCAAGCAGTGAAAGCTAAGGAATTACAATTTGTCCAAAGAAACGTCACTCTTTCAGTGACAATTGGATTTTTAAACTTTCTTCAGGCACGTATTACCGTAATATTTAAAAAAATCAGAGTGTGCGATACACACGCGGTAGAAGTGCAACTATAAAGTCGCTAGATGTTGCTTTCCTTTCTTTTTCCTGTTTACTTTAAAGTGGTTTGAAGATTGGCTATTAATTTCAGAAAAATAAAAATGTTTATTTTTATATAATTTCGTAGGATTCGAACTCCGTTCGCTAGATGTCGACTCTGAAATAATAACAGAACTTGAATAGAACTTTCATAGGACTTGAAAACGAACTTTTAAATTTGATGAATTGTTCAAATTCTGTGAAACAACCCGTTTTAAAACAATTTAAAGGTATTTTATCACTAGGGCTAAATTCAATAATATAACATCAAAATTCCTTATTTTCTATACAACAAATGCACAATAATTATATTGATAAGGGGCAACATATTTTAATATTCTTCTTGAAAGAGAAAAAAAACAGATTGGTATCATTCAAGAAAAACATACTTTTTATTAAGCTAAACACACTTATCTTCAATATAAAGCAGCAATTTCATTTCAAATCATATAAATATATATTTTAACGTTACCACATCGTGGTGCTTACGGTATATTATTGCACATTATATTATTATTTTTAACTCTTACACCAAAATCAAAAGCTAATTCTCTTCATTTGCATAGAAATAATTTAAATAATATTTTGTTATGCCATTGTATTGTGCTTATTATTGTAACAATGTTATTATTTTGATCTGATTTAACAAAGCTAATAACAAAACATTGAGTACCAAATCGTAACACGAGGCTTCCAGAGCTGTTCTTTGTTTATTCGCCGAAAACAAACTATTTCACTCATTCCCCATTCTACATAAGGCTTGGAAATAATGCAATCTCCTTGTTATTTTAATTTATTCCATTGTAAAATTTAAATCGTAAATTTCTAACATATTGTTTCCCTAATATTATTACACATAATCTCTAACTTACTTTTTTATGTAAATAATGAGTGCTGACGTATTTACTGCTAGTTACTGTCGCTACAGAACTTCATTGTATAACATTCTAGGTGCGAATATCACATGAATTAACTGTAGCTAATATTTTTATATTACTTGCGTGGCAACTTTTCCTTATCCCTCTCCTCCCCTTACCCTTCCCAACCCAAATCCCTATTTTGCAGTCTATTTCAGTTATAATCACATTATTTTATTGTTGTGTATTGGTTTTTCATTTGTTGAATTCAGATTTGTACTATTATTATTTTTTTTTACTTGCTTCTTAGTTCTGTTTTTCTTTCATATTTCTTAAATATTCTAGTTTACATTCAGTTAGTCTTGTTTCTAAATACCTATCTGTGAACATTTATAATTGGTCTGTTTTTTATCATCCTTTTATGTTTATTGTATTACTAAGACTGCTAATGTTCCTTAAATAAATAAATAAATAATTATCATTTTACTTCCCTACTTTCACTTACCTATTGACTTACCTTATTTCTGCCCTCGCTTGACTTCAATTTCGCTGGTATTCACAACCATATAATTCGCGAGCAGAGTTTCATCGTAACATTCTACCCAACCAAGAAATTTAAATTTCATTATTATAAGTTATTTTATTATGCTTTTGAAGTGTGTAATATTTTCACTGGGACTACTGCTATTAATACTTCCATATAAATCCCATTGAATTATTCAGATCTCTTTCAATATTTTACAATATGGAGTGTCGTTATTATTTGTTCAGTCCTCGTAACGAAATCTTTGCTACTTCAGAGTGCCATCCGAATCAGACATAATGCTGGAATATCGGTCTTGCGGCAATATTTTTATACCCTAATGAGATTTCGTCATTGTACTCTTAGATGCATTGTAGTCCGCTCGGGCGTTAGTCCTGCACAGTGCACACTGCACATTGCAGCGGAGTAACAGCCCTTGTTATAATTGAGGATGAATGAATGAATTGCACTCAGACTGCATTTGCATTTCTCGCGGTAATAATTCATTATTCATTATACTATGCAATTTAATTTTATTATGATAAGTGATCTTCTTAATAGCATTCCAGCTCTAATCCTATCGTCTTCTTATAATTACATTTTTTCTATCATTATTACACATTTTTTTCTTTTAAGGGTTAGTTCCAAGGCCTCATCCAGGTTCGTCTATTTGCGTGATTTTCACCGCCATTCGTTCCAAATTTCAACCGCCGTTTGTTCCAATATTTGGTTTTCGTTTTTTGCGGAAATTAAAAAATGTGTTATAAATCTCTATTATTGTAATTAACAACATAAAATATATCAATAACTCTGTTTACACCGCTATTAAACTTTATCTTTTTTTTTTATTATACGTTAACCCTGACAAGAACCCTGAGAAACAATTGGTTTCGAAACACATCAATTATTTTGATTAAATGGTGATGTGATATGATTTGAGATTTTTACGGCCAAAAAAGTATTATCTCGATATATTTTGGAGATATTTTCCCGTGTTGCCTTACTTTTTTCTTTAGCCATCGATTCGGACAGCATTACAGTGTCCATCATTAGGGCAGATGGTCAACATAATTTACTCTTCTGCCTGATAATACACAGTGCAATCTGTCCGAAATGTTGGCTAAAGTAGGATGTGGCGCAACACGGCATAATAACCCAAAATCACAATAAAATAGTGGTGTAAACACAGTGGTTTATTGAAAAAGTGCTTTTACAAAAGTAATTTAAAATCAGTGTATTTGCTTTTTGCCATTATATTTTAATCGTTATTTCTTCATAATATGTTTCGACCTCAAAGCTAAGAAACAAGGCCCACATTATGGTAGTCCGTTCAGGGTTATGGTAATCGAGAGTTTTACGAGAATTCCCAGACAATCTTCAATATCCACTTACAGGAACTGTTTTGCATATCTTCATCAATTGTTTTTTTAGTAGTGCCTATAAATCCTTGATGATATTTGTTAATGTAAATGTCACAAAAATTCAAATCTCCCAAACAAATTGCATCACTTAAAATGACACTCGTGCTGTTATTTTTAAACACACCTAATCAAAAAGATGCGAATGAGTCAGCTGCCATTCACACGCAATCTAAATTTTTCAGTTCCATCATATCAAAGCTTTTAGCCTGTAAGTATGTATAAATAAATGAGTCCTCGTTAAAACATTACTTCAACACATATCAAGCAAGGAGCGATAGCTCGTGCTCACAAGTCACAAAGCGATACGGAAAACTCGTTCCGAGAACTTGAAATAATATCTTGGTGCAGAGATGGACTGCGCCAACTCGATCTTTCGACGGGACGCGGACGTAAACATATTTTGCATATCTTTTGTTTGAACAGGAACAATGCAGCAATTATTTCCTTTATTTCCTCTTGGTACATATTCGTATTTTACTAAAATATTTATCATCTGCAAGTAACTGGTGTTTCTTATTCGAGAGAACGTCCACTTTTCTTTCAATAGTAGTAAATTTGGTTGACGTAACCCACGTTACTCCAATACAAATGCAATAAAATATCAGCGTTGTAATGTACCTACACGTAGACTGCATAGACTTTTCTACGTGTACCTACCTACACGTAGAAAAGTCTATGCACGTGAAACTTTTTAAATGCACGTAATTCTTTAGAAATGAATAACAATATTTATATCATTGAAGAAGAAGATAACACTTTTAAATCTAAATGAAAATATGAAAGAAAACAAGACACAGAAAAACAGAAAAAGACAATGGTCGCAACTGGGACTCGAAAAAAAAAAAAAAAAAAAAAAAAAAAATTGAACAATATTTATGATTACTGTTACTGAAATCTATTTTCCAATTTTGTAGACGCAATATTTGACGAATACCATACTAATCGAAATACGAATACCATACATACGAAACATACTATGTTAGAAGCCAACTTGAGTACAATTCTTCTGTCTGGAATCCTCATTATAATATGCATGTACAAGCTGTTGAAAGAATACAAAACAAATTCTTACGTTTTCTAAATTTTAAAATGGGTATTCCAGCAATTGTGTTAAACTAAAACACTATTTTAAACGATATGAATATGCTAAAATTGTCAGACAGAAGAATTTTCACTGACTTGGTATTTTTATATAAAATTCTAAATGATTTAGTTGATAGTCCAGTATCACTTGAATTGATAAGCTTCCGAATACCACTTCGTAATACTAGAAGTCAGGATTTATTTCATTGCAGAAATTCTGGGACTAACTACCATATGTATTCTTCTTTGCCCAGAATACTAATGGAGGGAAACAATTATACCAAGTCAGTGGACATCTTCAATTTATCTTTGAATAAATATAAAATATTGTTATTGAGGCAGTTCAATTATGTACAATAAATATTTATTTTTCTAACTATGCTATAAATGTAAAAGCCCCGAAAAAGGGCGTTTATTAATAAATAAATAATCGAAGTGTTCCACAAGGGACTCTTTTGGGGTCACTCTTTTTTTACTATATCCCTTGTGATTTAGCGAAGGATTAAAACATTGCTCTACATTTTTTTATAGGTGATCCGTTTACCTACTGTAAGGTGCTGCTATTAAATTTACTTTTTTTTTAAATTAGAGTGCGCTTAGAATTTTCCTTTGTGGGCATATTTTGTTTGCTATTCCGCCTCTGTGCATTCCTTGCTTCGTTTGTTCCCTTGCTTCTTATTCCTAGTTGGTGGGAGAATTCCTACTTCGTATTACTCGCATTCGCGTCTAGAGGGGAACGTCACCACCTGACATGTGTAATTTATAAAGATCAGCCGATTCAGGCTTGCCATTCGTATTGAGCCCATGATACGCGATATGCGCTTTTCTCCCGGCATTTTTCTGTCACAATTTACTTCTCTGTCGACGGAGTATGAATCAAACGTAATGGGTGGTATATTAAACTGTTATTCGCATTTCTGATTTTTTCGCACAGAGCTGTTCCATCATTTTTGTTAAGTCTTATCAATACACAAAAAATAACACAATCAGATTTTTTAAAAACAATAAACTATTATCATGAATAAAGGCAGATGTAGGCATATTCCTACTTCATAAAATCAGTAATACATTTTCACGTACCTTGTAATTTTGGATAATCGATCAAAACAATATATTTGAATTACGTTAATTAATTCACATTTAAACCAATACATTTTATTTTATTAGAATTATATTGTTTAGAGTTGTGTTTTTATCTGTCTGCTTTTAATATCACTTTAGCAGCGATTGTTGCTCCGATTTAACCGAAACAAACCAACGCATTATACCAGTCTGTGAAATCAATGGAACATACATTTCCTGCTTTTGAAGTAATTCTATTTTTGGGTAATTATTACAGTGTTTCTTCATTCGTCTTTTTTTGCAGGTGGGGGGGTTAGAGGGGAACATTTAGGTCTGCGAGTCAGTCGCCCTGTGGACCTTATTAATCCCGCCTGGGAATGAGTGAAGCGGGCATTCGTTGACCACGTTTTCGGTGGTCTGCACCGCGCTGCATTCACACATCGCCGACTCTTTAAAGGCCCCATCTATGCATCATATGTGCATAACGGCTATGGGAGCATCTTATCCTATTGATGGCGGACCAGAATTTGCGAGGCAATGACAACCCAGGCTGTCTCAGTGGGATTTTGTGTCTTGTACGAGATTTGTACGTTGTTCAATTGCCACTCAGTTTTCACCATCTTCTGGGGTAAGAGGTGATCGGAGGAGTCTTTCTCCTTCCGTCCAGAAGGGTTTTCGGGACTTAGGTACGGAAATGCTGGGTGAGAGCTAACAGCATCGTGCAAAGGTATTGCGCTTGTCGATTTTATATGTTTCTTCGTGGTGAAATGAGATGGAAAATCTATTAACCATAAAAAACAATTCTCTCGGAGGTATAATTTATTTGTAATTTTTTATTTTATTTTATTAGTTATTTATCGAAATAAGAACCTAAAATTCCGTTCAAAAAATTATTGAATGCAAGCATTAGTGGGAAGGTTTAAACAAATATCTGCTATCATTATCATTGAAAGGATTATTTGACTTGCAGCATCGGAAGCAAACAAATCATTCCGATTAATTATATTTGATCCAAACAATAGATACAATAATTTAATGGTTTTCCCTGTTTACGTTTTATTAACTCGCTAATACGTATTGTGATGGGGGTATTATCAATTCCGATTAAACATGCTCCCGCATAAAATTACACTGCGGGTATTATTGATTTTATTGCCGGATTGTTGGATATCTGAAATACCGTAACATGAAATACTAAATATTTAATCTGCGAATTCAGTAAATTGTAAGCCTACTTGCCGAAGCTCTCGGCGTTGCCCGGGCTTTTCGCAGAGTTTTTCAAAATCAGATATAGATAGAGTACGAGTGATTCTCATCTTATTTCAAATGTAAAGTGCTCAAAATTTCATCACGCAGTAACGAAATGGGCGGGAATCTGCTTAATGGGGTGGGAAAATGGGATATGGCTTTTTTTTTCGAAATCTTGTGTAAATGGTAAGTTTCCTTTTGTTTTCGAGGTCAAATGTGCAAAATTCATCTATTTCGGAATAAAACTGTAGGATGGCATATAGAAGGCACTCTTCTTTAGCCGCCGCTTCAGAATTTCTACCGATATCTTACGTATCTCCCTTGAACATTTGAAGTTTTTAAACTCTTAAAAAATATATGTTATTTTCTAAGATAATATCTATACATTCCCCATGCCGAAACTCAAATTATATGAAATTCTCTCGATAGAAAAAAATCGCAAAGTACGCTCCAAAAAATTTTATTTTCACGTCTGTCTATATTATTCAACAAGTTATATGTATAAAAAAAAAATCCCAGTGTTTCTTTGAATGTTGTTTTAGACAACCCCTACGAGATTTTTCCTCTATTCTTAACGGGTCGAGTTTTATTTAACTATTAAAATTAAATATTAGCGCACTCTCTCCAACATTCGTAATTACATATCTCTCCATCTTCTTAATTTCTAGCGAGGATATGGCGCCTTTATCAAACATACTGATTTCGGTTTTCTGTGCTGTGCGTTAGTTAGTCTTGCGTGAAATCCGATGAAGTGAACTCAAATTTGCTTAAATTTTAGTTTCACTTTCGAAATACTCGTTGTTTGAAGAATTCGGACGAGCTATTAAGTATCTACCTAAAATGTTATTTTTTTTTAATTTTGTTAATAAAATTTATTTATTTTGCCTTTTTCAAAGTTGGAACTAATTTGTCGAGAATTCAGACTATTCCGTGATTTTTCACAGGCTTACGGTGGTATAATCAATACATAGATAGATTGCAAATGCTAAATTCAGAAAGATGTCAGATAGCTTACATACACTACCTAAGGGCGTCTAGCAAACGGTGGAATAGAGATGACAGGACGTGGGAATTCTGTGCCTGCCAACCCTCCTTTTCCTGTGATGTGTACTGATTTGACATGTCCATAATTATTTCAATATCTCTGTAAATATGCTAAACACAGAGTTCGTATTTTAGGTGTTCATCAGTAATACATTTATATGGTGGATAAATTAATAAACATATATAAGCATTTACCGAACGCAGCAGTAAACAAAATTGTCGAAAAGTCATTACTATAATATTAAATCGTTACTGCTTTCTTAATTTGGCAAGTGGTGCAATAGTGAGAGAGGAATAAAAAATACTTTGTGATAGGTTTAAATTTAAACTACAATCGAGCGCTTTACTTTGGAACACCAATATCTTATTTAAATTAAAATTTCCACAAAAAACGCCTTTCTTACGATATTTTATTTCATTATGTTAACAATCCAGAGTGGAAGATACTATCAGTATCGCCCTGGTGTAAGACCACCATTCAGAATTGAAACGTTGCTTGAAATGGCTTTAGCCGTGTTTAGTGACCAGATCTGAATAGCCAGGTACTTCCCCACCTTCCTCTTCCCTATCTCCTTCCCCTCCCCACTACCTTCAGCCTCACAACATACCCCAATTGGGGATGCCATAGTCTCACTGGCTCCAGACGGGAGCAGTTGGGACTCTTGTGCGGTATTAACTGTAAAAAAAAAAAAAAAAACAATGTCAACATACATACAGTTTGTCAAATAAGAGTAGAAAAAATAGGAGGGCGCCACTGTTGTTCAAATGGCAACACTAAAAATACAATCTGGTGGTAATCTAATCTAATCAAGCTGTGTAATCTACATTTTTATTAAAAATGAAAAAGGCATAAAAGTGAAATAAAAAAATTTCTTTCCAATATAGATACCCACTGATCTCAAAATTAGAATTGCTTACAGGTATATTATTAAACCTTTATTTCATGTTAATTAACGATGTTGTAATAAAATATAAAGCACACTTTAGAAATTGCTCACATTTATTTAGTACCTAGCGCTGCCCGGGCACACGATCATGTCTCTAATTTTAGATCTGAATATATTTAACTCATTCAGATCTAAAAGTAGTGTAACTAAACTCACCATTAATGACTCTTCCTTTCTACCCACTGCTAAATTCAAATTTTTGTTAAATTAAATGAAAGCCAATCACTTTGTAAAACACAATTTAATTAAATTTATGTCATTAAGTAGGTACCTTTACAATAGTGCTTCTTCGATTTAAATTTTTTTTTAATAATAAAAAATGTTTTTTTAAATGAGTAAACGTGTTCTGTATTTTCAGTGTTGTTGCACTTTAAAATAATATTCGACAGGTAAATTGATGTTGCCAGCCTATAAATTTTGTAGTTCCATTTTTAATATTTTCTACTCTTATTTGACAGACAATACATAGTAGGTTAGGTAGGAATATTTTTATTAAAATTACTGTTAACTCAAAAAATTGCGAAAGTTACTTCTAAAATGACGAAAAATCGAATTATGTAATTATCTTAATTTTAAACAGATAAATTAATAAAAATATCACACTCGTAATTATGTAAATATTCGCTAAATCTTTTGAAAAAAATAATAAAAATTCAGTTTGGTTGGGTAAATTGGCCTCGAACCCTGAATTAACATTAACAATTCCTCTAAGAACACGTGTTATATTAGAAGGACAAGGGAATGAATACTTAGCTTATTAGAGTAATTACTCTATATTACATTGTCAGAAATTAGAGAATTCACATGACTAGTCGTACGGGATGATTTACTCCCACCGACTCTCGAGTCTCCTGAGAGGTCAGGCGAGTTCACAGGGTTACAGCAAGATGGTGCTCAATGTGATGGGAGAGGCTGAATCAGCTGACAGCTTACAATGGCAGTTAACACGCCTAATGTTATCTACGCCTTCCCACTGATATCATTACCGTCGAACATGTAATGTGACAAGGACTCAATAATCCAACGATCTGCCTTCTCTATCAGAACTACGACAAGTGATTTGAAGTGAGCATGAGGAATTTTAGGTATTTTTTAATCTATTTTGGCAAAAGAATTCCAACTACTCTAAGCCACTAGGATTGTGGCTTTTTCAATTCGAAGGTGTCAAACTGTAATTCGTCAATAATTGGTGTCTGCTATTGTATGTTCTTTATAATCCAATGGTCTGCTTTCTCTATCAGAACTACGACATGTAATTCGTCAATAATTGGTGTCTGCTATTGTATATTCTTTATAATCCAACGGTCTGCTTTCTCAATCAGAACTACGACGAGTGATTTGAAGTGAGCACGAGGAATTTTATGTATTTTTCAATCTATTTTGGCATAAGAATTCCAAGCCAACTCTAAGCCACTAGGATTGTGGCTTTTTCAAAATGTCAAACTGTAATTCGTCAATAATTGGTGTCTGCTATTGTATGTTCTTTATAATCCAATGGTCTGCTTTCTCTATCAGAACTACGACATGTAATTCGTCAATAATTGGTGTCTGCTATTGTATATTCTTTATAATCCAACGGTCTGCTTTCTCAATCAGAACTACGACGAGTGATTTGAAGTGAGCACGAGGAATTTTATGTATTTTTCAATCTATTTTGGCATAAGAATTCCAAGCCAACTCTAAGCCACTAGGATTATGGCTTTTTCAAAATGTCAAACTGTAATTCGTCAATAATTGGTGTCTGCTATTGTATGTTCTTTATAATCCAATGGTCTGCTTTCTCTATCAGAACTACGACATGTAATTCGTCAATAATTGGTGTCTGCTATTGTATATTCTTTATAATCCAACGGTCTGCTTTCTCAATCAGAACTACGACGAGTGATTTGAAGTGAGCACGAGGAATTTTATGTATTTTTCAATCTATTTTGGCATAAGAATTCCAAGCCAACTCTAAGCCACTAGGATTATGGCTTTTTCAAAATGTCAAACTGTAATTCGTCAATAATTGGTGTCTGCTATTGTATGTTCTTTATAATCCAATGGTCTGCTTTCTCTATCAGAACTACGACATGTAATTCGTCAATAATTGGTGTCTGCTATTGTATATTCTTTATAATCCAACGGTCTGCTTTCTCAATCAGAACTACGACGAGTGATTTAAAGTGAGCACGAGGAATTTTATGTATTTTTCAATCTATTTTGGCATAAGAATTCCAAGCCAACTCTAAGCCACTAGGATTATGGCTTTTTCAAAATGTCAAACTGTAATTCGTCAATAATTGGTGTCTGCTATTGTATGTTCTTTATAATCCAATGGTCTGCTTTCTCTATCAGAACTACGACATGTAATTCGTCAATAATTGGTGTCTGCTATTGTATATTCTTTATAATCCAACGGTCTGCTTTCTCAATCAGAACTACGACGAGTGATTTGAAGTGAGCACGAGGAATTTTATGTATTTTTCAATCTATTTTGGCATAAGAATTCCAAGCCAACTCTAAGCCACTAGGATTATGGCTTTTTCAAAATGTCAAACTGTAATTCGTCAATAATTGGTGTCTGCTATTGTATGTTCTTTATAATCCAATGGTCTGCTTTCTCTATCAGAACTACGACATGTAATTCGTCAATAATTGGTGTCTGCTATTGTATATTCTTTATAATCCAACAGTCTGCTTTCTCAGTCAGAACTACGACAAGTGATTTGAAGTGAGCACGAGGAGTTTTATGTATTTTTCAATCTATTTTGGCATAAGAATTCCAAGCCAACTCCAATCCACTAGGATTGTGGCTTTTTCAATTCGAAGATGTCAAACTGTAATTCGTCAATAATTGGTGTCTTCTATTGTATTTATTTATTTTTATTTATTTTAATATTACATTGGTTACATTAATGAAATATTGCCCATCTCACTAGGTGTGAAACACCTGTGTTGAAATGGCAATTTACATAGTGGCTGTTATCCAGGTTTTTTGTTTACATGGTACAATAATTTAAAAATAATAGTTAATAATAACAGTAATTTTTTTTTTTTTTTTACATTATACAATTCAAGCATGAATATGTTATGAAATACTCATTATTATTTATCGGAGGTAATATAAGATTTTACTTTTAAATAAATAAATAAATAAGAGTTATTATTATATCCTGATGAAGCTTGGTCGAAGCGAAACCGGTAGATATACAAAATAATAAATTCGTGGTTTAAATACAAAGTGTTTTAATTCTTTTAAATTTAAATAAATTTAAGGTTTGTGTTAATCTAATATCCGTGGGTAGAGAATTGAATAGCTTTGTTGCATTATATTTAAAACTTCTTTGCCCATAAGAGGTTTGACAAAATGGGATGTTAAAAGATTTAACATGTGACTCTCTTAAGGTTCTAGTACTTATTCGTTCTTCAAACATGTGTGAGTTTTTAAATATGTATATTCTTTATGTGTTGGTAGAAAGTAAATATGTATATTCTTTATGTGTTGGTAGAAAGTAAATATGTATATTCTTTATGTGTTGGTAGAAAGCGGTCACTTTGTGGTTTGACATATTAATGAAATAAAACAATTACTTTGTTTATAACCACGAAATTTATTTAATTTATTGCGACCACCGGTATCGCTTAACCCAAGCATCATCAGGGTAAAAAAATAACCTTATCAAATTGTTGTTTGAGCTTAAATATTTTTACATTATTATTATTACAATTTGAGAGGCGGGTACGGGTTCCACCGCCAAGGGAACCATATATTGAATGGCAACACCTCTGCCATAATATGTCACCCCAAGTGGTTCGCTACATTTCGTGATTTAGCAGGGGTGTCTGGATCCGAGGGGCGAGGTTTGTCCGGATCTTGGCGGCCGATGCGTCTGCCCACCTGCAGGCAGGCCTGATCGAGAGATTCCTTCCCACTCCTCATACCCATTTCCTTCCCAGAATTTCTTCTCCTTTCTTTCCTTAAAAAAACCCTCCACACAGCAACCTTTAAGAAGAAATAGGCCCTGGGGGATATTTTTTTCCTCAGGGTCTCCTGTGTGGAACTAATTTTAAAAAATATATGTAGGTAAATAAATTTAGAAAGTGAAAAATCATAACATAGAATAAAGAAACAGTGAGAGAGGAAGAAAATAAAATCCAACATACTAACGGAGAGAAAGAGACAGACGTGTACGTAATGGGTTGCCATATTATATCTAAAGAGGCAAAGCGTTATCTGAACAGGTGATTAAGGGAAAAAAGGATTTTTTATGAGTTAATATTTGGCTATTGGACACTTTTAATTCACTATTAAGAATTTGGTTTTTGGTTTAACGAATTTCTCTATTTCAAATGCTGAGAGCCGTTAAAGAGTGCCTCTTTTTCTCTGTTACTATGTTAGATTGTAATTTCTTGCTATATCACTTTTCCTTTACTAAATATTACGTTTTGTTTCTTTCTATGGGTATCTGGGTATTATGGGTTTCTTTTATAAGCTCACATAATGTATTTTTTTATTAGTTTAATTTTGAATCCCGATGACGCTCGTGTTAAGCGAAACCGCTTGGACATAAACGCAGTAATTGTTTTATTTCGTTATGTATTTATACTTTCACAGTCAAAACTTTATCTGGTAATAATTTTTATTCTAAATGGTGGTCCTTCAACAGGATGGTTTATTTCGCTCTTTCATCAACTAAAATGTGTAGATCGGACACCCAATATAATAATAAACTGCCGACAAAAATACTCATGTCTAAATACATAACATTGTGCCTCAGAAGCTTAATATTATGTATACAGTGTCTCTGGGTCTTAATTAGGGTAGCAAAACTCGAGATAGGGAGACTCAAACGTAGTGAATTAAATTTATTATATTATAATGGAATAGTTTTATGAAAATAGTGGTTTCGAACTTAATTCTTTTCATAAAATAATAAAATAAAATACTTTTTTGTTTAAACCACGAGATTTATTAATTTATGAACCGACCGGTTTCGCTTTAATCAAGCATCTTCAGGGTACAAATTAATACTGTATTAATTTGTACCCTGAAGATGCTTGATTAAAGCGAAACCGGTCGGTTCATAAATTAATAAATCTCGTGGTTTAAACAAAAAAGTATTTTATTTTATTAAATATTTCAAACCACAAAGTGAGTGCTTTCTACAATAATATTAATTCTTTTCTTTTGATTGAAACCTCGCAAAACAAATACCTCGGGTGGTTTTAACTTGAATTTTTCCCTGAGGAAAACAATTGGCAAATTGACAAACTATGTTCTATTCATTTGTCCATATTACATTTATTTGAACGTGTTTGTTATAAAATACTGCTTTTAACATATTTATATTTACTAGTGGTCGCCCAAAGTTCGAAATTCGACCATAATTGTAATGTTTTTTTTTTTATGCATAATTTAAATTTTTTTTATTTTATTTCTATTTTTTTATTTGTTTATCTCAAAAATGGTACATATAATGGTATATATTAGCATTCTGCACTACTTCTCTATATAAACTATAAGTGTGCGAAATTTCATACTCCTCCGTTCGCGCTATTTTCGTAAAAAGGGGTTCAAAGTTTTTGCTTCACTGATGAAACTATTCTGTAATTCAACCAACTTATCTTTATTGTTAATCTATCATTAACATTTTACGTACAAACTGTTTACCGTTGTACAACGTTATTGCTACAAATGTTGTCATTATATACCCGCTGACAAACTACACAAGTATTTTAGCATGTGTGAATATAAATAAATAAAAATAAATAAATACATTAAAAAAAAATCATATTTGGGTGTGTGTGGATGGTCTTCTTAGTGAAACAAAGGTGGGGAAGTTCTGAGAAGGAAGAATGTATGAGGAGTGGTTGGTAATCTAGGAGTCAGTGTGTCCAGGAATGAGGTATGAATTCATTCCTCCCACTGCTATGCAAAGCAATGGATCGAGTGAGTCATCAAGAGAAGTGAGGAATCATCATCATTACGTCTTGTTTGTCGATGCATCTCAAACAATATATTGTTTTTAAATATATTTGTTGACAACCCTGCTCTGGGGGTATCCGCAATTGGGTAACACGGGGCTATCCGCACAACAACATGAGCCGTTAATCCAAGGGAACAGCCACGGCACACGGTTGATGATGTATGTAAATTGCCCGCCTGTCCCCCGGGGCGGCCTTATCCGACTCGGCAGGGTCAGTACAAACTCACGCCGAGCAAATTAATATTTTTGATGAACCTCCATTTTTGCTGTGGTGTGAATCCATTGCTTGGATCACGCGTATGGAGTTTTCGCAAACAAATCATGCATATTTTATTCGAGTTTGTTTGTAGTGGAATGCGAAATTATTTGGATTAATATTTGTTGTTTGTTGACGCAGTGTTTCTCTAACTTTTCCGCAATTCTATTTCCGGAATTTAATTTTTTTAATAAGCCCTTACGTTTTGTAAATACCTAGATCAAAAAAATATAAATAATGTAAGTCTGTAATAAGTGTATTTATTTAAAAATTGTGATTGTATAATTACTGCCCTTTATCTTTCTCAAAATGTTTATTTACCGACAAACTAGGTGTCGCTAATGCAGGGTGCTAAATGCTATCTCAATAGTGTCTGGAATTTTTTTTTATCTATTTTATTTAATATGCGATACCTATTGACTTTTCTGCAAGCCTATGATGAATTTTTTATTTTTATTTTTACTTTTTTATGTGTAAAACCTCAAATTGTAAATCAGCTCGGGTTTGAATCTTGCAATCGTACATAAAGATAGCAGCCAATTAAATATGCGTTAAGAAAAATGAAGAAAAATGAATATGGGTGGTTCTTAGTCGAAGTATGATACAGTTAAATATGGTCGAATTGGATATCGACACCTTGGCGCAATGGTTAGCGCGTTCGCCCGAAAAGCGAGAGGTCCTGGTTTCGAGTGTGAAATATTCAGAGGTGCCAATATCATTTTCTGATTTTTCTGTTTCAAGGATTTCGATTGAGTTTCGCTTATATCTTTTCATTTAATTGAATATTACATTTTGAGGTTTTACTCATAAAAAAGTTAAATTAAATGAAAATAGATGCATTATAGTAAAAAAAACTATTAAAACGTTCTTATTACAGATTGATTTTTAAAAATCTTATTCGCCTTAATTTGGCGTTCATTTCACCTTTTCATTAAAGACGTCAATATTCTGCTTACAGCTCAACAAGCCCCACCTTCCTGGCTTTTTGTCTGTGAAACAGCGGAGATACAACAAAAAGGCATCAAAATTCCTCTCCACGGCTTTGATCCAAATGCGCCCGAACGGTTTATTGTTTTGCCAAAGTTTCCCCTGGTACTTTCGAAATATTTAACAAGTTTATATCGCAGACCTTTATACTACAAATTTATACATTTACCCCCTGAATAATTATTATCAAAAACTTGGTTGCAAAGAGAGATTACCAGCCTCAAACAATGAATACTTTCTATTGAAAAGAAGATCTCCCGACATTTTGGCGTTTAACACAACCTTTGACACTTCGAAGCCTTATTGCTTATGGCTGGAAAGTTAAAAACAATACACGAATTAGCCTATTTAGTTAGATAAACCGCTTTCATCTCCAAGTTTTAACACTTTTTTATATGTGAATACCGCGTAACTGCTGCCAACCGCCTGGAGACTTCAGACCACGGCATCCCCAATCGGGTTATTTTGTGAGGCTGAAGATAGTGGGGAAGGGAAGGAAGTGTCTAAAAGGAAGTTGGGTTAGTATCAGACTATTCAGATACGGTCACCAAACACGGCCAAAGCCGTTTCATCTCTAGGAAATTCCGCAAATATCATATTACTTTAATGAAGTAAATATAAAAATTTTGAATGCAAACTATAAATAGTTTTAAAAATGGCACGCCTTACGTTTTTAATAACTTAAGAGGAATATAAGCGCTAGAAATATTTCGATTCTCATGCCTTCAAAAATTTTAAATCGAGCGTCTTATTTGCATGAGGCAAGTAAGCGAAAAAGTGTTTTTATTTATTTTTTGCATAATATTTAAGGAAAAAAAGTTAGAATATACAAAACCTCAACAATAGTCTTAGCCATAAAGGGATATTTAAAAAAAATTGTTTCTTACATTATTAAGTCATGCGAAACATTTTTTTAGTGGTTTACGCTTATATTTTTTGTTATGTAAGTAATAATTTTATTGTAATTCCAATACATAGAAAAGCTAGTAAAAGATTCAATTATTATGTCACATATTTTGTTGTTGTTTAATGTAAACCGATTCTTCGTTAAGATTAATCTAGACAGGATTTCACGTATAGCTTCATCTTAAGCTACTGGTAATAAAAAAAAGAATATGTAATAAATTTCTATTTTATTAGACAATGCATTGTAAACGCTATCTTCTCCTAACTTTTTTGTCACATTTAAAAATATATATTTTTTAATTCACAGAATAATTGTTTTTCAATTTGTTGTCGGAAACTTTGGTTTCATAAAGGTGTATTTTTTAACATTAACTTTTTAGATTTGAATACAGAGCGTAGTATTTTCACTTTTCAATGCCGTTTAGAACTTAATTATCACTATGCTACTAAGGGAGATACAACGACTTCTATGAGACCTACATGAATTGTTCCGAAAAGCGAACAAATTAGCCTGAGGGGCTAACGCAGGGATACGAATACCTACTAATTGCCTTACAATTCTGATATGTGATCGATGTGACAATTGCAAAGCGTATTATATGTGTTGTATTGTATTTAACATTACATAATTATTACTTCATGCTACATAATGACAATATGTTCCATAATTGTGGTAAAGCATTTATGTGAATGTAAAAGTAAAATATTATTTATTACAAGAATTCAATGCACAAGTTAATTAATATTATCATTGTGTGTTTGTATACAATTTCAACAATATTTATCATAACTACAGTGTGAACTTTTTAGTGTTCGTTCTGCTTGCTGGTCAATGAACTTGGTTTTAAATAATTGGCATTAAAATGTAACCAATTTGTATAAAAATCGATTTTAATTCTATTTAATATTAAATGTGTAGGTAGGTATATCTACATATATAAAAATCAAAATATGCTTGCTTGGTGATATGAGTATATGAGTTGTCTACGCGTTGCTAAACCATTCATCCGATTGCGATGAAACGTTGGGGATTTGATGTGTGCATGTCCGCGATGGTTTCTATATATAATAGTGAGTTCTGGCATCATGAAATTATGCATTGCTAACCATTCATCCGATTGCGATGAAACTTTGGGGATTTGATGTGTGCAAGCCCGAGAAAACTGAATGTACCTGGGCTGAATGTATGGAATGCTGGAGGGGGGAGAGGACCTTGGGGGGGATTCGCGGGACGGGGAAGCGGAAGAGGGGAGTGGGGAGAGGGAAGGCGGAGAAGGCGGAGTGGGAATGCGTGTAGGGAAGAGGGCGCGGGAGAGGAACGGGGAACGGGACGAATGAGAAAGGACACGCAGGAAGAAACAATTTATTTAGTAGCACAGCGACGCATGCCGGGAACTCGCTAGTTAAATATAAATACGTAATGGGGTATATTTTTTTATCCGCTTTTTAAAATGTATCCCCTATTTGTCGAAGGTACGTGTAATGTTAAGTGGTTTACCCAAATGGATTTCGATGTGGAAATACATTAACTGGAAATGAAGCCTGATTTTGATGAAATAATTCGCTTTTCCGAGAACTCAAACCCGAAAAGGTAGTTGGCCGGATAACAAGGTACTTAAAATCGAAATAACTCCCTTTGACGGTCATTATTAAATCTGATGATGTGCTTATTTTTATGTCGAAATTATTCGCTGATTTCATTTTCCGTATAATTTTTGGACCTGGTATTAATCCTGCACGCACGCTGTTAACGATACGTAATATAATTTAAATCGGATTTTATGATAATTCTAATTAATTCTAACTAAATTTCTGTGACAACCTCTCCGACCGAATGGGTTAATAAATATATAGACACAATGCATCGCCCTATTAATTAAAAATTACTCAAAATCATAAAATATAATACCTATTTATACAAATAAACTCTGCTTGATAAGCAGCAAAGCCTTATTATATTATCTCCTTGAGTGATTTTTCACGAAAACAGCTTTTTATAAATCAGCCAAATATTATTATTATTATCAGTTGGAACTTAAAATAAGTCGGGTACGCCTCCTGGCAAAAATAAATTATCTTGAAAACAAGCTTATGGGTCCGAGTGGGAAGTCTTCAGTTTTTAGAAAAAAACTATTTATAATTATTTATGGCTGTAAATGTCAAGTGTCATTATGAAATTTGTCATTTATTCCTATGACCGATCAAAGTGTTTATATTTATGTAGGAAATTTTAATTTAAGCTGATTATGGATTTGAAAATTTATTATGGGATATATTCGTCCACAACGTTAGGGTTACGAATTTGTCGCAAATTATTTCAAATCACAACCTAATGAAACGCATTTTGTCCACTGTTACATATTAATAACTTTTTTCACGCTTACAATTAATTGCAAAAGTTGCTAAAGACAACCGATAAAGAAGAAATCGGCTTCTTTTTTACATATTATTATTTAAATAATATTTGTTTTAAATCGTTAAAGTTCAGCTTAGTTTAGTCTAAAATTCAAAACAATTTCAAAGAAACCAATTGTGTTCCTTTATACTTTAAACTACATACTATTTAACCCATCAGTGCAAAATATTTTTACCAACAAGTCCCAATGAGGTGGCAAAATTTCGTGGAATGTCGGGAAACTTCCGAGGTATTTTAAATTCCTTGTTTTTGATATTGTCGTAAAAGAAAGCATCGTTTTGGAAACTGAATAATAGTTGTTCATATTGCAAATAAAAATTGATATTTCTACGTAATAACATTTTAATATCAAATATGAAAATGTTAACAAAAAACTTACCGACACATTTTGACTCAAAATTTCAATAATTGATAAAGATTTGATATGTAGAAAATACAGTCCTTTTGTATACAGAATTATTAAGGAAACAGTTATTTAACCTATTACGCCGTTTATACAATAAAAAAATAAAAATAATTTTTTAAAATTCAACTGTCGGCGAAAAAATCACACCAATTCGTAATCATTGACAATTTGTTGGGTTTTATCCGTGCAATCCAGTATGAATATTTGAGAGGAACTGTGAAAAATTATTATTTTTCTTTATAAGGGCGAAATAATTACGTATCTGCGCACAATTGGAAAAAAGATAAAAAATCTTATATAATGTTTAAATGACCCGATCAGATCTGTCCTTGTAATGGAACGTCCTGTTTGTGGCTAATTTTGTCCTACCGAGGCTTGAGGCCTTAAAGTAATTTATATCAATATAATATTGCATGATATTGAAATCAATAAACTATTATTGATGCACCCGATATGTGCTGCGCCAACCTTCGGTGTTGATATAATCATGTGTGGCAAGTCAGGTACGATGATTCGACCAGCTATCTAGGACCCTGCAGAGGTGTGAAGCGTAGAGGTGTAGCGTAGAGGCTGCGGACAGCCCTCCCCGCGGGCCTGGCTACGCCGCTACGCAGATCAATCAGGGCTCACCGTAGCGGTCACTGATTCGAATAACGCCCTAATCTGATAATCAACGCATCGACCGCCAGATGCAACCGCCCGCCACTGCAGTGCTACCCGTACCGTGCAACCAACTATGCAGCTGTTAGCGCCTATGCCTCTACTATCTGTGCAGCTAATATATATGCCCAAATACGTTTACGCTGGCAAAACCCTTTCACTCTCAGATTCATTGTAGCGACTGAAAAATCTTTGCTTGGTACTGCATTCATTTTGAAATGTTCGGAATTAGTTGACCTATTAGTTTAGGTGATAGTAATATTTGATTTTATGAGAGTTGATCCCAATAGTTGGCCCCCGGGCATAAGAAAATACAATATTCCTACTTACACAAAACATAATTAAGTGTCCGAAAGGGTGTGCAGAAAGGACGTACTGCCAAATAACAAGAGCATAAAACATTTTTTTTCATTTCAATGCATTAAGCAAGGATCGTAATTTGCGGCTCTTTGCATAAGCGTCTGCGGCTCTTCTGCTCTTCAGACATCGATTGCAATTTCACCTCTACTCAACCAGCCTTATGAGACGGAGCCGCCGATCTATAACTTTTTTGCATTCCGAAAACAAAACTGGTTTTAATTTAATAAGTAATTTATGCGCTAGTCTGTTTATAGAAACATTTAAATGGACAGAAGTGTGCTCGTATTACAGTAAGAATGTAGATAACGTACAAATCAAATCGTAATTATCATTTCACTTGATCGTGCCATATCTACCTCGGGAGTCCCCGTCTTCTACTATTTGTTTATACACCTCACACTCCTTTCTTCATTCATTCTCTCTTCATGCTCAAACCATCTGAGCGTCCCTCAATCTAACTCATTATGCTTACGTCAGCCATGCATTCTTTTTGAATCTTCACATTTCTTACACGATCATACATGCTTTTACTGCACATTCACCTCAGGGATCATAATTACAAGAAGACAAACTACTAGCATACTCGTTCATACACGCATATTCTTTGAATTTAAACAGCGTTTCTCACTTGTAACATTTTATTTTAATTTTGTGACCCAATAACAAGTATGTTAACGCCATTGTCTCGTACATTATTAATTGATTTATTTAATGGGTATTGACACTGGTATTGCAAGGGTTTTGCAAACTACAATCCACACGTTAAACAGACGAGTGACATTTAACACATGCGTTAATAACGCAACATTTGCACCAACCATCCCACAGTTTTAGCACTTTCGAGTTCAAACGCGCGTTACGCATGATGCTTGGATAGCTGTAACTGTCATTGCATTACTCGAATAATTATTATTTCATATGCATTTTAGTGTAGTTTTAATTATCCCCGTACGGTACGGAATGTTTGATTTAATATCTGTGTAAATATTAATACGCAATCACGTCATATGCTTCGCAAGTCAATTTATTATTTTGAAGTTTTGATATGCGATTTCGTATTTTCATTAATTCAAATCTAAATTAAACCTGATTAAAATTGCTAATCAATGCATTTTCAACTCTTTCGCGTAAACTTTAGTTTATTAAATGTACCTTATACATAGATTATTCATTTGAGGGGCTCAGCATGGGCAAAGTATTTACCCATTGAGGCCCACATTATCATAATATAATGTTTGAAAAATTTTAATATCATTGTATCCGTAAAAAAAAGAATTAAAAAAAAAATATTAAGAAACAGCAAAAATTTTTGAACGGTGAGTTCTGGTGTCATGATATTTGCTTGGATTCTATTCAGAAATGTCAATACCAACGCACACCTTACGTCCAGAGTGAATATGCTCTCAGTATCGCCTTGGTGTAAGACCACTATTCAGAATTGAAAGGTTGCTTGAAATGGCTTTAGCTGAGTTTGGTGACTAGATCTGAATAGCCAGAGACTTCCCACCTTCCTTTTCCCTACCTCCTTCCCCTCCCACTTACCTTTAGCCTCCCAACCCAACATACCCCAATTGGGGATGCCATAGTCTCACTGGCCCCAGAAGGGAGCAGTTGGGACTCTTGTGAGGTATTCACATAAAAAAAACTAATATCAGTTGCGATCTGATGCATATCAAACGTGAGGGACTTCGAAATATTTTATATAAGAAGAAGCAAAACCGGATAGCAACTACTGGTCTCTTGGTTGTCGAACTCAATATGTATAGCAAATTATTAAATAACTGGCGCAGACTCGTGAAAAATCACTATATATTATAATTCAAATTTTGAGAAAGACAAAAAAAAATCTGTTAAAATGTTGTACTTATTTATTTCATCGCTTGTCTGAATTATTTGCACATATCAGTTCCAATTTTGAATACGACACTTAAATTCAAAGCAAATTTAAATTTAATTAAATGAAGATATTATGAGCGAAACTCAATCGAAAAACTGGAAACAGAAAAATCAGAAAAAGATATTTACACGTAAGATATGTAAATATCTTTTTCTGATTTTTCCGTTTCCAGATTTTCGATTGAGTTTTGCGCATAATGTCTTCATTTAATTAAATATTACAATTTGAGGTTTTACTCATAAAAAGTTAAAATAAAAAAAAATAACAAATTTAAATTCATTGAATCAGATTTCACGCAGAAATAACTAACGCACTTCACAGACATCCGAAATTGGTTGTTTGTTTAAGATAATGAAAGAACTTTTCATGAAAACATATCATGTGGTGCCTTTTTTGTCTAATTACAGATCGCATTCATAACTCAATGGTTTTGCGTATCAGTTAAATAATTGCAGTGAAAAGTGCTCTGTGGATGGAATATTCTCGCGAAGTACACTCGTACCTCTGTTAAAACGAAACAATGGGTGAATTGATTGCGATATTGAAATAAATCATTCAGTAAATCCGTTGAATACTTCATTATTGAAATAACCTTTCTATTATCAACCTCATTGCGTAACAGTTTCATTACAGCCCCATCAGATAAATATCATTGCTGTTAAACATTTTAATATTGATGTTTTCAATTTTCGGTTTAAACAATTTTGTGAGTTTCTTTCCAACTATTGCAATGCATTCCCACTTAACTAGAACTACAAACATTATCTTCATTATAATTGAATGCAATCTAAACAGTGTCTCGGATAAACCCATTTTTAGTTGAATGTGCGACATCTTTTGAGTTTCTCTGCAAGTTAATGATGATTTTTTTTTACCAAGTAACAAATTCTTATATTTAAGTGGAACGTTTGCGCGACCCATTTCGGCCAGTTTCATACAAATCTAAAATTTGAATTTAAGATCAAAATACCCAAACAAACTGAAAAATTATTTTTTTAATTAAAAGTCATATCAAATATCTAGTACGAATGTGAGCTACTTTATTTATTTTTGGTTTAAATTATAAAATATAGGCCATTAAAGATTTTAGTTAAATATTTTAAAGACAAATTGGGCAATTATTTGTTAGTAAATGAAAAACATTAAAAAAATCATTTTGTTTTGAGTCCCAACTGCTACAACCGGCTGGAGCCAGTGAGAGTGTGGTACATTGTGAGGCTGAAGGTAGTGGGGCGGGGAAGGAGATAGGAAAAAGTAAGGTGGGAAATCTCAAGTTATTCAGATCTGATCACCAAACACGACTAAAGCCATTTCAATTAAAGTTTCAATTCTGAATAGTGGTCTTACACCAGGGGGATAATGATAGTCTCTTCAACTCTGAAACGTGCCGTAAATATACTATATATTATTTTAAATGAACTATTTGTGAAATAACACAACTTAATTAAATAAATTTTAAACCGCGATATTCGGATTGCAAGTTAAGAGCCTTACCTCTCGACTACAGAGGCGTTCAAACCTATCATCAACGTGAATGTAGAAGTATATAAGTACCTAAGTAGAAGAAATATAATATTATGTTAATAAATTTTGGCACGAGGATGCCATCTCTCGACCCCCATGCAAGGCTGTCTAATAGCAAATTGTTTTTTCGTATTTTTTTCTAACGACCCAGACCCGGACGTTCGTTCCGCCCGATGGCAACCCCCGCCGCCTTAGCAGCCACAATTACAGAGAGAATATTTTGACATTTTCTCCTTTGAACGATTAATTTCCCCCCCCCCCCCCCCCCGCGCCAGTAATGAGTATCATACTATTGTGCCGCTCGTGAAAGCCTCCCTCCAAATTACAATGAATACAATTATTTGCCCAAGGACGTATTCAAATATATATCTAAAGAGTTTTTCGAGAATTTTCGGCTTTGGAATTCGTACGGAGATTTCGTGAGAATTATCATTAAAGATTTCTGAAGAAATATTCAGCTTGTGAAAGTTTCAAGATTTTATAAAATGTTCTGAAATTCTGATGGAATTTAACAGAAACAGACAAAGCTGTTTTCTGTATTATTTTTTTTTTGTTTTTCTGGAGGAGGTTCAACGTTGCTTTCTTTGAAAATGAATTTTCTAAATTACAACGGCAACAAACATAATTAAATAATATTTTGTTTTATTTTTTAAACCTCATTTTTTTATTTCTACATTAGTTCCGATGTATTAAGGCAATGAATGTACCAAGGGAGTTCTGCTGGACAAATCCCAACCGTCTCTCCCGGACAAACCTCAGCCAACGAACCTGGGCACCACTGCTAAGCCCCTAAACGTAGCGCACCGCTTGAGCTGACCTATGGCAGAGGTGTTAGTTTTTGCCGACTGCTTACTTATTTTTTTAGTTTAAGGGGGTTTTCTAGTCTAAAAAAAAAACTTTTTTCGATAGTTTAGATATTCAAGAATATCTCCTTAAAAGAATTTTTCGAAAATTGAATTATTTTTAAAGTTATAGCTATTTTAGTTTCGTGGCAATAAATGGAATCTAATTAGAATCTAAATAGAACAAAACTTTAAACGCCTTTTCTCGAAACTCCTTTTTTCGAAACGTTCTCAAGTTCTAACTAACCGATTTTCTTGAAATTTAACATGAATTTTCTTTATATATCTTTTTACGGTAGGAACGAACAAAAAATTAAAATTTTAATTTTATCTATTTTTAAAAATTCGGAAAAATTAAAAAAATAATAAAAAAAACATCAATTCTTTTTTTGAGTAGCCGCCATTTTGCGATTTCAATTTTTCTTAGTTCCTACCATAATGATATTTGAACTGATAAAGAATCTACTTTTTTTTTCAGACAACCAAAAAAGGGTGAAAATCGTGACAAGATTCTGTGAATTCTTAAAATATTAATAAATAAGTTATAAAAATTATTTACTTAAATTAATAATGTTTTTTTATCGACCGTCAAAAACCGCCCGGGCTTCTAGACTAGAATACCCTCGTAATATTACAATTAAATGTATTCGTTTTATTTTCATAATAACAAGCAAAAAATCTTGTTAAAGAAAACTGAGAACTTTCACTAATATCTTTAGTTAGTATTAATTAAATTGTTACGTTACAAAATAGACCGCCAATATAGATGCGCGCGCACCACCCCTTCCCGCGAGCAACAAACCGGAGCGGCCGCTAGACGCGCCGCTCACCGCAAGCTCCTCAGTCTTCAGCAAGCGAGCTCCGCGGGCCCACGTTCCCCGCGAATATGGGCGACACCAGTTCAGTTTCGCCGTGTGCGCTTCCGGTCCCCGATGGACGGTGCGTAGTCTGAGAGAACAAGTGCGTGAAGCCGCTGTTGGCCCATAAACAAACGTGAGTCAATTACCATGTTATCCTTTGTGTGCAATTAAATATATTAACCCTAGCCACGCGTGATAGAGAAGAGAGACGGACATTCAAACTAACTTTCAGCTAGGATCGTTCCTTTTTTATGTATTATTGTGTCTCCTAGAATTGAATAAACTGTTTATGTGATAACCTACCGTGTTTTGCTTGACGAGGGAGGCCCTGGGACAATGGAGAAACGTGAAGTTCCGAACCACAAGCACTAGCCTTGAGGTTACGAGGAATCCTGCTTGTACCGAATCTTGAGCTAGTTATTATTTGGGGCAGATACAGCAGCTAATTGTATTAAATATGTGGGAGCTTTCTCCAACCCTGCCGTTAGCATCAGCACGCACGCTGGACGCCAACACTGGCGCTAAACGTGGGGCCATTTAAATTTTTTCTGTTCCACCACGGCCTCGTTCCCAAGCAACAATTGTAAACTCTGAAATGTTATTATGATGTATTGTTTATTCCCAATTGTCTAGCACTTCCAACAGGAATCTCGGCGCGAACGTAATTTCGAATCACAATTTAAATTATTACGGGCGCGATTTTATCATTTGTGACTCGTCACTCGACAAAATATTACCGGTATTCCAACGCAAGGTGCCCAACCTAGGAAGTTGTCGCTGCGAATAATACAGTGATTACAAAGTGTCGGCCGATTAAAATTGCTATTTTCAATACAAGTGAATAGTGGAAATAAACACAAATTAAAGAAGAATTTATTCAACAATTAAAATCATGTACATGATAAACAAATCATCCGCTTGGTCTCGAAAGTGCTAAATATTTTTAATAATATTAGTTTGCAGCACGCTGGTACGTTTCTTTAAACGGACATTTGCTGACACCTAGGGAACAAGTGGATTTAAATTCTTTCTGTCATTTGACAATTAAGTATTTTTGACTCTGTCGTCTGATGAAACCGGATCATGCCATGCCATGCCAAAATCACATTCGAATAATGCAAAAAATACTAAATTCGCGTTGACGTGGATTCCTTGACATCTGACACTATAATACCTTGTCAATTGACAATGAAGGTAATATCTTGTCGAAAAGACGAAGGGAATTCGCGGGTAAATACCAAAAATTGGTGCTGTTTAAAGCCAGGCTATAGGAAGCCGCGTAATGAAACCATGCCCCCAAGATATTGTTGAATTCTCAAACAAATTACTTCCACGAAAACTTGTGAAAATTTTTTTCGATTTTTTTTAATTTTCGAAATATTTTTTTTCCAAACGCTTGGAGTTTTTCTTAAAAACGCATTGCCAGAGGAAAATCGCTGCGCAAATTTTCTCCAGTTTTCGGACTCTGAAAATTTTTCCGATTTTTTCCTTTTTTCGATTTTTTTTAATTTTCGAAATATTTTTTTTTTCCAAAAACGCTTGGAGTTTTTCTTAAAAACGCATTGCCAGAGGAAAATCGCTGCGCAAATTTTCTCCAGTTTTCGGACTCTGAAAATTTTTCCGATTTTTTCCTTTTTTCGATTTTTTTAATTTTCGAAATATTTTTTTTCCAAACGCTTGGAGTTTTTCTTAAAAACGCATTGCCAGAGGAAAATCGCTGCGCAAATTTTCTCCAGTTTTCGGACTCTGAAAATTTTTCCGATTTTTTCCTTTTTTCGATTTTTTTTTAATTTTCGAAATATTTTTTTTCCAAAAACGCTTGGAGTTTTTCTTAAAAACGCATTGCCAGAGGAAAATCGCTGCGCAAATTTTCTCCAGTTTTCGGACTCTGAAAATTTTTCCGATTTTTTCCTTTTTTCAATTTTTTTTAATTTTCGAAATATTTTTTTTTCCAAACGCTCGGAGTTTTTCTTAAAAACGCATTGCCAGAGGAAAATCGCTGCGCAAATTTTCTCCAGTTTTCGGACTCTGAAAATTTTTCCGATTTTTTCCTTTTTTCGATTTTTTTTAATTTTCGAAATATTTTTTTTCCAAACGCTTGGAGTTTTTCTTAAAAACGCATTGCCAGAGGAAAATCGCTGCGCAAATTTTCTCCAGTTTTCGGACTCTGAAAATTTTTCCGATTTTTTCCTTTTTTCGATTTTTTTAATTTTCGAAATATTTTTTTTCCAAAAACGCTTGGAGTTTTTCTTAAAAACGCATTGCCAGAGGAAAATCGCTGCGCAAATTTTCTCCAGTTTTCGGACTCTGAAAATTTTTCCGATTTTTCCTTTTTTCGATTTTTTTTAAATTTTCGAAAATTTTTTTTTTCCAAAACGCTTGGATTTTTCCTAAAAAGCACGTGGCCAGAGGCAAACCTCTGCCCAAATTTTCAAATAACCCAAACACTTACAAATACGCGTTTTTTCGCAGAAGCATTTAAAAAAAAAAAATATATATACGTCCCCAGTGGTCAATCCCTGGCAAAAATTTCTTTCCAAATACGGATAAAGAGTCGAGTTCTCGTTTTTCTCCCAACGTAAGGTCACCCTGACACGACCCTATACACTATGGAAGTCCCTCAAGTCACGCTGGGTATAATCCCCCACATTTCTACGTCAAAAAAGGAAGAACTACTACAGGCCCTGAGAAGTAGAAAGATTTCTCCCAGGAATAAATCCAAAAAATGCCTTATTCAATATGCTTCTTTCTACAACAAAAAGTACATCAGGAAGCACGTCACGTTCAAGGAAGAACGTCTGGAGAAGAAACAACACTCTGTCGCAAGGTGCGCTGTACTTCTCTGCCAAATTGGCACCCCGTTTTGTAAAAACGAAAGATTCCCCAAAGAAAACTTTCGCCCAAGCCTTTCGTCCGGCATAAAACCGGAGCACAACGAAAGGAAATGTTTTTTTTTAAGAAACCTTTCTAGCTCTGGCACAGTGTTGTCAACTGTAGCCAAAGTCATGGAAGAAATATAATTCTCCCTTGTGGTTTCGTTTCATTTTATTTTATTTTATTTTTGTTTGTATAAATATCTCGTCATCATCAGTCATTCGCCTCTAATTGCTGCCCCAGGTGTCAAACCTTGGAAACATCGTTTTTTCTAAGCATGCACACCTCTACCTGAAATTGATCACTTCGGAGAAAGGAATTCCCTGTGGCTTACTGCAAGTAGTCAGAGACTACGTGCCCAAGGTTTTGTGCATCGTCACAACTAGCAGCATCATATTTTCACATCATCATGTCATACCTCGTCACCCCTTTCTAAATATTAGAAAATCTTTTTGTACATTAAATATCGGGTCCTCGCCAAAGTGCATCTAACCCTTATGTCATATGTAATTAAATTAGGTAAGCAAACCTGTGTAAACCCACGGCGGTATCAGATGTTTGCTACCCGTTCTAAGTTTTTTTTCTGTTTTTTAAGAAAATAGAATGGCGCTCAATAAATAACCCAAATTGCTCTAGCTCTCCCCAGAACTGAATGTGGAGTCTGGAAAGTATCGTTATAAAAGGGACAACTTTCAACGTGCCTCTTCATTAACGATAAATTTTTTTACAACATTTCAGCAACATTGAGTCACCCTGGGTCTCAACTGTTCAAACTGAAATTTTGGGGTTGCCTTGTTGTGACTTATCACGTGCAAAGTACGAGGTCACAACAAGAAGCCAGGTCTCCAAGTGAACACCCTGCGAACAACCCATCCCATTATTATAATTTTCATAACACCAAGGTGTGTCCATCGCAGTCTGTTTAAGTAAGTAAAACCTAGAAGGTCTTAAACACTCAAATCGGACCTTTGTAAATAATTTGCCTTGTCAAACAACGATAAGCGCATGTCTTGTATTGTTGCTACCATCGTACGTGTAAGTACAACAAAAGTTGTACCATCACGATACGATACTCTGTGCGTAACCAAAAGGGTTGTACCACAAAGGATCTCTTTTGCGGTAAGCTTAGATGAAATTCACATTCCATCAGCACGCCAGAATTTTTTGTCCCTTAATTGTTGAAGTATAAAATCTTGGCCAGATCTTCAAATATGTTTTGCCTTTGTGCAAGTCTTTAACGTACGCTAATATGGATTTATTATGCTACGGTATTGTTGTACTAAGTACATCAGTATGTCTCGCCGTCTGTATTGAATAGGTACTTTTATATGAACGTTAACCTTTTGTTGCCATCATAGGTGGGAACCTTATAAAATCTGCCGTCATAGATGGGAATCTCAGAATATCTACTAAATGCGATACGGGGAGCCCGTTATAATTACTCTGTGGGTTTTTGTCAGAAATGTCATAAACACCTAGTCTTTTGCACCTCCCTTCAATACTGGGCAACCCAGTTGTAATTCGTTCATTGTTATCCGTGAAGACGTTATAAAACTTACTTGCAAATCTTTTGATTTTGCAATCTTGTACGCTATACGTGAAGACGTTACAATACTCACCATGAATCGTGCGAACGAAATAATATCAAACCTTTATGTGTGAACTACTCAATGTAGTCCACACCCCTTTTTTGTAATCATTAATATGCCCGTGGACTTCCTGTCACAAGAACCCAGGAACTATCTACTATCTCAAAAGGACTAATCATACGCTTCACTCATGATTATGGGGCATCGTGTCGTGGGAGTTAAGTTGATGGACACAAACACACCTAACTCGTTGTCTGGGAGACGAACAAAGAAAATCCCCAGGTTTGTGAGATTTGAGCAAGGGTCTGTCATTTCTCGCAAACAAGTAGGAGAATAAAACGACCCCTAATCTTCTGCCCAATACACGTAGAGGATTAGACTTTTATGTCAGTGTATTCTTTTGTCCAACACTACCAAATATTATTGTAATGTGCCAGGATGACTGCTGTAGACCTTGTTTCACCTCCACCCAGAGGTCGAATTTCGGAAATAGCCGAGTCCCCAGCAGTTTTCTTCGTTCAAATGTTCCCAATTATCACCCTCCCCCTTCCTCGAAATTATCCGTGAATGGGGATATATGCGTTACGCACTTGGCGTTTCGTTTGTCAAATGGGACAATCTTCATACGCGGATCCTTTCAACTTCCTACTCCTTTCCCACTTTGTTATAACTAATCTTGTACGCAATGTTTTGTTTTTCGAAAGTAGAAAAAATGCTACCGTATAGACGTGAGCATAGGTCATGGAAGACCAACTTCTTTCGAATGGGAATTTTGTTATACGTACAATCCCTCAACCACGTATTCTTGGAAATGTATTTGGTAAAGAAAAAAACCAAAAGGGGTTACACAGAACCTGTCCTTGAATACGTACCTTTGTAACATGTATTAGGAATTAGCCACATTTAGTTAGCTCTCTCTCCGTCTCTCTCTCTACACGCCAAACAAATCCAACTTTTTCTCAACATGCACACTTGTTTCTCTCCAAACTTTTTTCATCATTGGTCTACTAGGCAGGTAAACTTCAAGAATTTTGTTCTAATAATAATTTTTGCCGGATTTTAAAAAAAAAACCAGCAGCTCTGCACCCTATCTACATCTGCGCCTCTTCATGCTGCCCTCGCTACCGTCACGGAGGTCCCTTGCCTTCAATCCCTGCGTACCAAAAGCACCCGACCGCATCTAACATAACCTAGTGTGAGTCGTGCGTGTAGTTGCGAATCGTATCACCACAAAGAACCGACACTCAAAACAAACCCGAGCACGCCAGCTCTAGGTTGGTTCCTGTTCCTGTTGCCCTTGTGCAAATGCTCTGCTGCCATTATGCAAATATTCCTGCTGCATAATACAAATGTTCCTGTTGCCCTTGTGCAAATGCTCTGCTGCCATTATGCAGATATTCCTGCTGCATAATACAAATGTTCCTGTTGCCCTTGTGCAAATGCTCTGCTGCCATTATGCAGATATTCCTGCTGCATAATACAAATGTTCCTGTTGCCCTTGTGCAAATGTTCCTGCTGCATAATACAAATGTTCCTGCTGCATAATGCAAATGCCCTACTGCCATTGTGCGGATGCTCCTGTGCCCTTGCGCAAATAACAATACCAACGATTGTTCACAAAACAATCCCACTACATACAAAAAACCAGTGTACCAACCACCAATTGCGATTCCACTCTCCAGTACTTCAATGGTTTCGTACTGGCTCACCCACAGGATCCGGAAGCAGTTACCCTTTCGACCTCTGTGACAGGTAGAACTCTCCACACCACCTAGAAGCCTCATCATGTGTTCTCTTCCTCGTATTTTCTTAAAGGCCCTAGTGTCCCTTGAGTGTAATCTCAAATGGGCCAGGTTACTGTGACAAAGTAACCTTGTAACTTCAGTGAAACGTTCAACCACCCCAGACATCCTACGCAAACCACGTTCGCAAACATTAGCTCACAGACCAATGATACAATTTTAGAGTTTTTTTTCTATCACTGCATAACCCTTGTACCTTTCTTCAACAGATCCTTGTTCTTTGCAACTGTATTTATGTATGCCACTGCCTTTATATACATTTATTGACAATTCCTTGTTACACCATGTATCATCTCTTTTGTGTTCTGTTCATAACTATTCTCCAGCTAGGAATCTCTCTCTCTCTCTCTCTCCTCGTTTCTCTTAAATGTTTTGGCACAAGTGCTGAAAAGGTAAGAGGATTTATTAGTCCTACAGCTCCATTACCACGTCGCTTTTATTGCGGCGAGGGGGGAAGTGTTACGTTACAAAATAGACCGCCAATATAGATGCGCGCGCACCACCCCTTCCCGCGAGCAACAAACCGGAGCGGCCGCTAGACGCGCCGCTCACCGCAAGCTCCTCAGTCTTCAGCAAGCGAGCTCCGCGGGCCCACGTTCCCCGCGAATATGGGCGACACCAGTTCAGTTTCGCCGTGTGCGCTTCCGGTCCCCGATGGACGGTGCGTAGTCTGAGAGAACAAGTGCGTGAAGCCGCTGTTGGCCCATAAACAAACGTGAGTCAATTACCATGTTATCCTTTGTGTGCAATTAAATATATTAACCCTAGCCACGCGTGATAGAGAAGAGAGACGGACATTCAAACTAACTTTCAGCTAGGATCGTTCCTTTTTTATGTATTATTGTGTCTCCTAGAATTGAATAAACTGTTTATGTGATAACCTACCGTGTTTTGCTTGACGAGGGAGGCCCTGGGACAATGGAGAAACGTGAAGTTCCGAACCACAAGCACTAGCCTTGAGGTTACGAGGAATCCTGCTTGTACCGAATCTTGAGCTAGTTATTATTTGGGGCAGATACAGCAGCTAATTGTATTAAATATGTGGGAGCTTTCTCCAACCCTGCCGTTAGCATCAGCACGCACGCTGGACGCCAACAAAATGTATATCTCCAGAATTTGATACGAAATAATGTTTATTGAGGTGTTACGTTATTCTTAAAGAGAAGTACAATATACCAAGTAGCACCGACCCTTGAAAACTCACGAAATTTTATGTTCGTAAATCTAAATTTAGTAAATAATGTTTTCTTGAAAATAGAAAAAGTGCGGACGTTTGAAAAATCACGAAATCTGACTTTACGTGTTACCAATGTAAGGCTCAATCAATTGTATCAAATGCTTGAATCAGATCAAAAGTCGGTATTTGTAGGTAGGTACCAGTCTTGCTTCATTCTTGTTCATAGATTCTCTGCGGTTTGATGGTCTTTACATACAAATTGATTAGACTTCACATTCGTTGTCGTGTGTTGCTGAATAAATTAATAAAATTTCCATTATTCATTATATTCACTAAAAAACAGCAAATTAACAAATTAAAAGTCAACCTTAATCACCGTTTGCGAAAAATAATATTACGTACCAGTATTAATTTCGCGGTCGAAAAATGTGGCCGCATATTTTGCGGCAAATATTTTGACGGAAGTAGTTATCCGCATAACAGGCCTGATGAAATTTGTCAAATGCGCGGGAAAGTTTCGCGCCAAAATCGGTGACAAATGGCGGCTCTCCAGGGACCCATCCCCGCAGCGGTCATGAAACCTAACTTCTATTAAAATATGCCGTGTCGGGCCAAATTGCCATTTCAAAATATTTATTTTAAATTGATAAATATTTCAGTGGATACCTAGATATTTTCGTGCATAGTTGAACAATGTTGTCATTTAAAATACATGTTCTTGTTGTTTGGCCATTTCGCTACTTTTGGGTACCTACCGCAAATACGTGTAGATTTTTTTTACCTACCTTCTGCAAACATTATTACGTTCAATATTTTAAGTATATTTCTTCCAAACTATTTTAATTCTCAAACTTCGAACAGTTTACTTTCAATTTTTTATTAAAAAACTCTCTTTTTATTACTTTTGAAGGTTATTCCCATCAATGTTATATATAATTTCTATCAATTTACCTATATATAGGTGGGAAAAAAAATCTTATGAGATGACACGTATATTAGTGGGAATAGATTCTTATGAGATGGGACATGTTTTGGCGGGAATGGAATCTTATAGACTCTTATGAGATGAATCATTTATTGGTGGAGTGTGTTCTTAAGAAATGCAATTTATATTGGTGAAAATGGATTCTTATGAGATGAGTCGTATATCCGTGGGAATAGATTCTTATGAGATGAATCATTTATTGGTGGAGTGTGTTCTTAAGAAATGCAATTTATATTGCTGAAAATGGATTCTTATGAGATGAGTCGTATATCCGTGGGAATAGATTCTTATGAGATGAATCATTTATTGGTGGAGTGGGTTCTTATGAAATGCAATGTATATTGGTGAAAATGGATTCTTATGAGATGAGTCGTATATCCGTGGGAATAGATTCTTATGAGATGAATCATTTATTGGTGGAGTGGGTTCTTATGAAATGCAATGTATATTGGTGAAAATGGATTCTTATGAGATGAGTCGTATATCCGTGGGAATAGATTCTTATGAGATTTTTTTTTCTTTACATGAGCTCCACACAGAAGGCCCTGAGGAAAATAATTTCCCTGAGGAAAATAATTTCCCTCAGGGCCTATGTCATCTTTGGGGATGCTGTGTGGAGTTTTTCTTAAGGAAAGAAAGGAGAGGAGAATTCTGGGAAGGAAGAGATGGTTATTCGTAAAAATGGCGCTATATAAATAAGCCAAATATTGAATATTAAGGAAAAGGGTTTAAGGGGTGGGTAAGATTTTGGGGTTCAGTGTGTTCTGGTCATTCGCCTCGAAGACCTAGACAAACCTCACCCTATGAACCCGATGAGACTATATTGATGGGAATAGATTCTAATGAAATGGTGGTAATCAATTCTTTTGAGAAGAGACTATATTGGCGGGAATAGATTCTTATGAGAAGAGACTATATTGGTGGGAATAGATTCTTATGAGAAGAGACTATATTGGTGGGAATAGATTCTTATGAGAAGAGACTATATTGGTGGGAATAGATTCTTATGAGAAGAGACTATATTGGTGGGAATAGATTCTTATGAGAAGAGACTATATTGGTGGGAATAGATTCTTATGAAATGATGGTGGGAATAAATTCATATGAGATAAGACTATATTTCCAGAGTGGAAGATACTGTCAGTATCGCCCTGGTGTAAGACCACCATTCAGAATTGAAAAGTTGCTTGAAATGGCTTTGGCCGTGTTTGGTGACCAGATCTGAATAACCAGGTCCTTTCCACCTTCCTCTTCCCCATCTCCTTCCCCTCCCCACTACCTTCAGTCTCACAACATACCCCCATTGGGGATGCCATAGTCTCACTGGCTCCAGACGGGAGCAGTTGCGACTCTTGTGCGGTATTCATATAAAAAAAAAATATATATATATATTGGTAGGAATAGAATCATATGAAATGAGAAGAGATGTATGAAAGTGAATGAGGCAAAGAATATGTGCCAAGACTGATTCGTTTGGCGGTCCGTCCTCTCTGCTTACCCCTGCGGAGAATTGTGTGATGAAAAGTTAGTAAGTTAGTTACAGATTCTTAGAACTTTTCCTAATATAGCGGAGTGTCTGTTTTAGCCGAAAACAAAATGGAGCAATCATGAATTATTTAAGGGAATCAAAATTGTGAACTTCAATTATTTATTCCCAAATTAGATTTTAGTCCGATTTTCCAAGAACCCTTTTCGTAACTTTCGGTGAATATTTTTACTTTATAATTCTACAAGGTAAGTAAGATGTGTTCAAAAATGTATTGCGCAAGTATCCTCTACTTTTTATAGTCTGAATTATCGTCAAATCAGCTCCGATTTTGAAAATGGCAAATAAAATCATTTTCCGTTAAAATATTATATTATAGTTAGGAACTTTATCGATTGTCTGAATTCTTCACACAACCCTTGCAATCGACCGGTTGGTCAGTGGCTGAGTTGGCATCGCGTTTGGTTCCCACTCAGGCGTCGCGTGTTCGATTCCTCGGCTCGCTACGTCCTCCACCATTTTCACAAGCAACATTTTCCGCTTATTGTGTTGGTAGTAGGAGATTTTTTAAATATTGTCAGGTTATTCGTAACTCGGGAATGTTTGTCATTCTTAAAAAAAAAATTAAAATGACACTTAAATTCAAAGCAAATTTGAGTTCATTGAACCAGATTTCACGCAGGGCTAGCACAGACAACCGAAATTTGATTTTATAACAAAGGTATACAATTATTTTAACGATTTGTACCCGCCTTTGCCCGGTAATTTTCTGAATTAAAATAGGCTCTGTATCAGAATTGTTATCTAAATATTATTGATAATGTTTAAAATATATGTTTTTAACATTGTAATTCTGAGACAATCTAGGCTTAAAAAATGTTATTTTCTGAAACTGTATTAATATTTTTAAATTAATTATGTTTTTTATTAACATAACGAAACGTTTCACTGTAGTTTGGTCATAATTCTAGGTAAATAATCACAATATTTTATTTCTGTCGTACGACCCGCAGATAAATTAGAGGCCATTAAGGCTCTTGCGCATTATGTCCAGAAGGGTGGATTTCGCTTACACCCCCAGAGCAGTCCGGTACAAATTAAAATTAACAAATTACGCGGAGCCTTAATACCGTGGTGGTTGCTTTTTGTAAATAAGGCTCCACCTATACAGGGTGTAATAACACCTACCCTAAGGAGTTTAACCAGCTTTCCTGAGCATATTTGGAGTTTAAAAAGTAGATATCATTTTGCTGTCCGATGATATATATATTTTTCTATTAAATTCTAAAATATATTTTTAATCACACGCCGCTTCTGATTACAATGCTACAAGTCGGGAAGGGATCACGTGATCCCGCGCTGTTTCGTGTATTACCGTGCTGTTGGATCGAGACGGAATGCCCATCACGTGATCCGCTAGACTTGACCCGACTACAGAGTTGATGATGGAAAATATTTTGATTGTTTTTAATTGAGAAAAATATCATCCCATGGCAAAATGACATGTAATTTTTTTTTGCTCCTAATATGCTCAGAAATCCCTGGTTAAAATGCTGCGGGTACATGCTTTTACACCTTTTTTTATTTAAAAATAATGGAATGGTTAAAGATACACATATTTTAATTTAGGAATTTTTTTTTTATCCGTCCTTGAAATAATCATATTAGTTTCTGAAGTAGCCAATTCCCTCCAATCCTCTGGCGTCATGAAATGTAGTAATTTCTAGAGTCCATACATTTTTTGCTCCTTTTGACAAAGAGTTTTAAAATATTCATTTAAGCGTAAAAAATTTCGTAGGTAGTTTTTTTTTGTGCAATTCTTGAAAAATAAGGGTTTGAGGTATTTCGATTTCTAACGTGAAAATGTTCAATCGATATTTTATCAACGTTGTGTTTAGAGGCATCCACTCTCCTTCCTTGCAAAATGAACAGGGGCGGCTCGGAGCGGAGGGCAATTAAACTTTTAATCCCGTTACAAGTTTTGCCGCTTTTTTACCGCCCGGGACCTGTAGCTGCGCCGCAGGCAATTAAAAAGTGGGTTCGCTCGCAATAATCATTATTATTACTGGGGATTATCGTACAAATGCTATTTCGCGTTTCTGAAAATTTAATTCTATCATTTAAATTTTCGGAAATAATATTAGGTTTTTCTGAAAAAATATTATCTCCATCTTAACATTCCACTTCTATCAGAGGTTAGATATCTTCTTCAACGCATGATATCTTAATATTACTTCCAGAAAAACCTCTCGTATGCTTTGGCAATTGTGTGACCAAATTACAATATCAAATTACTGACATCCAACTCTTTCCAAAACTAATCAAACAACCAGTCCTACGTCTGCAATATATTTTACTCCAAACAAGTTCAATTTGGGATGCCAAAGTCCCACTGGCTCAATGCATTTCTGAGTTTTTTTTTTACATGAGCTCCACACAGGAGGTCCTGGGGAAAATAATCTCCCTCAGGGTCTATGTCATCTTTGGGGATGCTGTGTGGAGGGTTTTTTTAAGGAAAGGAAATGGAGGAGAATTCTGGGAAGGAAAAGGGTTTAAGGGATGGGTAGGAATCTGGGGTTCAGTGCATCCTGGTCATCCGCCTCCAAGACCAAGACAAACCTCACCCCATGAACCCGGGCACCCCTGCTAAATCACCAAACGTAGCGAACCACTCGGGGTGACCTATGGCAGAGGTGTTGGTTATCCAATAATGGTTCCCGGGGCGGCGGTACCCATTCCCGCCTCCCAAATTGTTGTCATCACATAAAAATAATTTAACAAAATATTTATAAAGTTTTCACTGAAAAAGCCCTTCGCCAACTGCACCACCTTCCATACGGAATTTAGCAGAGGTGAGGCAGTCGGCGCGTCCTTTACAAGTTCGCCATCTCTTGAAGCTCCAGGGTAAAGGTACCCCTCCATAATTGGTTTAAATATTGCATTTGATGATCATTGCTCGCGGGTCACGTTAGAATAATGATGTCAACACCGAGCCGTGAAATGACAGGGCGATGATGCTTCGCCGCCATTTTGGAGGATGTAACTGCGAAGTTCTGTAAAAATTGTGAAAATAGTTTATAATCGCAATGATTCAAGATGGCGGTCGCCGTGTACCAAACTAATTTAGATGGTAGCGTTGCTTATCGAATACCTAAGTGTGTTTCTTTATTAAAGTGTGGTTTTTTGTGCGCTTTGAACCAGCTTGACTTTAAGTAATTACCATAATGTTGAATATTATTTGCAGTTGTCAATTGTAGCATTAATTTCCTTTTAGTAATTTTTATTCGATTAATTTGTGCTATTATTTTTTTTTACATGAGCTCCACACAGGAGGCCCTGAGAAAAATAATTTCCCTCAGGGCCTATGTCATCTTTGGGGATGCTGTATGGAGGGTTTTTTGAGGAGAGGAAGGGGAGGGAGAGTTCTGGGAAGGAAAAGGATTTAAGGAGTGGGTAGGAATCCTGGGTTCAGTAAGTCCTGGTCATCTGCCTAGACAAACCTCCCCCCATGAACCCGGGCATCCCTGCTAAATCACCAAACGTACCGAACCACTTGAGGTGACCTATGGCAGAGGTGTTGGTTATCCAATAAAGGTTCCCGGGGCGGCAGTACCCATTCCCGCCTCCCAATTTAGTCGTCTAAAAATAATATATTGTAAATTTGCGGCACATTCCAGAGTGAAAGATACTCTCATTAATGCCCTGGAGTAATTTCACCATCCCGAATTGAAACGTTGCTCGAAATGGCTATTGCCGTGTTTCATAACCAGTTTTGAAGATCCAGGTACTTTCTCAACAGTCTTCCGTTTCCACTACCTTCAACCTTACGGCATACTCCAATTGGGGATTGGGGATGTAATAGTCTCACTGCCTCTGGACGATTGGGAGCAGTTGTGCGTTATTCACATTTAAAAAAAATTCAATTGATTTATTCTACATTATACAGGGTGTTGAGGGACTTACTTTGACCAATGATTCCTGGCATTATTTGAAGTAAAAATGTAAATGAAATTTTGGTGTCCGGTGACGTTTTTTTAAAAAAAAAAAAATTCTTCAAAATCAAATCTAAAAAATTATCCTTCCGCATGTCGTCACAAAGCCGTCACAAAGCCGTCACCCTGCTCCCAACTGTACAACATTTTTTCCTTTTTCAGTGTGTTTGTAGAAAATTAAAATGTCACCGGAGACCAAAATTTCGTTTGCATTTTTTACTCCAACTAATGTCAGGAATCACTGGTTAAAGTAAGTCAAGTACGCCCCTTAACACTCTGTTTAAAAAAAATACGAAAGAAACCTTATCAAAAATGTTGAAAGATGCGTCCATTTAACTCCGTGGGTAATAAGTATCCTTATAAGCTATCAACAACCTCTATAATTCTTCCGCCATATAAAGGCTTTTACATTTCCCCGCCAAAAGCGTGCAAAATGGCGGCCGTTGGCGCGAAGTTCGCCGCGAGCAGTGACGTGTTTTAATTTCGCCATACTTTGGGTGATTGGTTGCTAAATTAACGGGTAATTCGCTCGTGCTTCAAGAATTTCTAACGTTTCAATCTCATTTCGTATTTTAACGGAATTATCTCCCGCTAAATGAAATACTCCAGAAATATCCAATCTGTGTTAATGTACAATTGTAAAGTTTTATTAATTTAATAACATTCCCCTTTCTTAAATTATATAGTAAGTAATTTCTAATTTGATTGGCGCAACGCTTAACATTTTATATTCCTTAGAGAACTTTTTCCTTACCTTACTTAACTCTAATACAAATTTAATAAATCTAAGGTCTTTTGGAACCAAATAATAAAACTAGAATTTATAATTAACCATCATGCTGTTTCACACCTGGGGTAAGCAGAGAGGATATACATCTTTGCGTTAATACACACTCTTTGCTTCATTACAAGCATCGTTTTTCACACACTCTTTTGTAATTTCATCGTTTACCCGGTAGTTGATCTCCTGAGGAACACCACTAGCAATTATCACTTCACAAGCACCTGAGAAAACATGAGAATTCCTGCACAAGCTTCCTATGATGGTCGATATAATTATAATTATGATTAAATTATATTTTTTGTGCGTACATTATGCTATTTCAAACCTTAAAACGGCTTCAAAAACCCCTTTGATAATAATAAGTTGGTATGGACATTAAACTACGCTAGTATATACAGTTATTCAGTACTTATACAGACAAATAAGTTTTTCCTTGATGAATTTGAATGAAAATATATATTATAATTTTGGTATTCGACGGTACATCCTCTGCACACCCCTTTGTGGACACTTTATTTTGTAAGTAGGTATACCGTATTTTCCCTAAATCAACTCCATATTGTATACAAGTATGTTGGGGGGGGGGGCAACTGTCACTGGAACCTATTCCAAATATTTTATATGAACCGATTCAAGTAATTGATTCACTTGACCATGTTTTATATTTCTCGGTTTTCTATTTACTTTCACATCACATTATGGATAAAAAAACCTCATTCGTTTGTTTTTCTTTGGGCGCTAGCACAAATAAGTTTGAGGTTTTATACAAAATATGTATGTCTTTCTAAAAGCTACACATTTCAACGTGCCAGTAATTTTCTTCAGGAAAAATTTCATCAGCCATTTTGTTCCCTATTCCATAAAACATTTTGGAGCACTTCTTTGAGATTTTTAAATGCGATACATGTGACACTTAAAAAGTTCCTTCCCTCTAAAAGGTGGTAATTACGCCCGGTCGGTAAAACAGATGACGCTGAGATCATTTGCTCGGTCGATAAAGCAGATTCCTTGGTAAAGATTCGCTATTCCGAGAACTATTTCCACCGAATTAAAGATATTTAATGTTGGTTCTTGGTTGTTGGTTCAGACAATTTTTCGTACTGGGTAAAACAATTTAACAGTACCTAAATGCAGTTGCTGGCTTTATGCCAATTCGTAACGATTTTCCTTTGTAACGAATTTAAAGGCGGGTTCATTGTTTTGGTAAATTCTTAGCTGGACAATGGGGACTACGGCAACCCCGGTTGGAGTATTTTGCGAGGTTGAATACGAAGGAAGGAAACGGAGATGGGAAAACGTAGATTAAGAGGTATCTACTGAGTGTTAAACTGTAGTCTCCAAATAAGGCAAAAGCTATTTCGAGAAATGATTCTAAATTGTGATCATCAATCACCTGAGCGGGTGGTATGTTTGTTTTACCAAAGAAGTTATGTTGAATAAACTTTACCTGAACCAGATGTCATTGAAGTCGCTGAAAACTTAACCAAAACATTGTCCTCCTCAGCACAGGATCTCCTAGTGAAGAGGACTAAGAAAATAATCTACATCTTTTTATATTTATATTTTATATGTTTAATGAATTAGATCGGAGTTATTTTGTAAAACAAGTAAACGTACGTTTGAAATTAATGTACGACACGAACGGAGGACATAAAAAGAGAGTTTTCACTGTCACGCGTCTCTTTTTCCGTTTAGACCACCACACGACTGGAGTAGTGCCTTAAATATAATACTGCTAATCTCGGAGACTATATTTTATTGTGCCGGTACCCAACATAAGTACATATATACATTGTAGCGACTTTTTAATATAGCAACTACATAACATTATGTATCTTACAAAATTTAAACGTAAAAATTTTAAAATGTTTGTGTTATAATTATGATATACCTATATAAAAGTATTTACGCGCAGAAGATTTATCCTAGAATTGAGATCCCTGAGGCGTATGTGTGGTAAAACCATGTATGATCGTGAGTTGTGATGAGATGAGAATGTGGAGATCCGCAAAGAATGTAAGGCTGATGTAACCATAATGAGTAAGATTAAGAAAGGGACCCTCAGATGGTTTGGGCATGTAGAGCGAATGAACGAAGAAAGTAGTGTAAGAAGAATATATGACGCAAATGTGAATGGTAGAAGAAGTCGGGGATGCCCGAGGAAGACATGGCACGATCAAGTGAATCAGATACTTGAGTCGGGCCATGTCAAAAGCCAGAATAATAGAAGAGTATGTATGAGACGATGTATGAATGTGAGTGAAGCAAAGAGTGTGTGCCAGGACCGAGTTGTTTGGCGGTCCGTCCTCTCTGCCTACCCCTGCGGGGAAACGGCGTGATGGTTAGTTAGTTAGTTAGTTAGTTACTATTCATTTATGTTAACAATATCTACCGTTAGCAAGAATTTACTTATTAAATAACAGTGAAACCGCAGTTTCCACCACAACATAAATATATCAACATGTTTCAGAACCATTTGTTCAATATATTTAATTTAACTGTTGCCACAGAGTACTTACTACAATTAATTATTTGCCCAGAATCCAACAAAAATATGAATGTTGAGTTATTGATGGAATAATGCTGGTTACGTTATTATATATGCATATTTTAATGTAGGGATTGTGGTAATGTTAAAAAAGTGTGGCATGAGATAAAACGTTGTATAATAACATTGTTTTTCAATACCATACAAGAAAATTAGACCTGTGACAGAATTTTAATGAGTAGTTTGTGGAAGAACGTTTTATGATGTTGTTTTTTATTATCACCAAGAAATTTCGGCCTGTGACAGCAAAAGATTGGTTTGTGGAATAACGCCACATAAAATTGTTTTCAACATCATCCAAGAAAATATGAATATTATGAACACAACATTACTGGTTTCATTTTTTTTTTTAGTTTTCATCCTAAAAAGAATATTATTGGATACAATGTTAATTCGAATAAGGGCTCGATTGTTAAAAAAGTGAAAAGGTTTTAAAAAATGCGTTATTCCACTCCTGACGCAATGTTTTCATTTGAATTGTTTTAATGAGGACGATGAATATTATAACGCCAGTAGATTAACAAGTGCAAGTTAAATAATATTACATAGTAAATATAAAATATAATAATATAAACAATTTAGATTTAGTAACATAAAGACAATCATGTCAACAGTATCGATCAGAATATACAATATTTATTAGTCCAACAACGATTACCGTTTTATTCGAATCAGCGCCATAAAAAAGCTTGAAAATTGGACAATGCATTCAATCACTCTTGTAAAAACGAACTTTCAACACCCGACGCCGAAAAACGAACAAATCCGTGTAGAATGGACGTCGGAAAAGCGAAAAAGAAAAACGAACGAACCGCTTCCCCCCGACAAACTCGTTAATGCTAGCGGAAGTCGAACGTTAGCGCTAGTGTCGCTCATGTAGAAACCTTATCCGGTGTACATACGTATGTGTGAACTATGTATTGTTGCAGCGTACAGCCTTCGCCGGGATCTTTAGCAGGGTAAAGTGGTTGTTTCTCCTTCCTAAGCGGGCAAAGATACCTTATATGACAATGTGATGCTAAGTTGAAAAGCTTTTCAAACTTATTAAAAGCGTTTAATATAAGTAGGTACATTATTAAGTATTTACTTGAACAGTGAACAGAGATTATTGGTACATAATTATGTTTTTCGTTCAAAATATTTGTATTTTTTAAACTGTTTTAGTAGCTATTTTTAACCACATCAAAATTTTACCATTTAAATTGGCAGTTTAAATAGAGCCGACTGAATTAATATTCCATGTTCAGTATGCAATTTTGGCCAAATATAAATTTAAAAAAGCTAAACTAAAGAAAAATATTATTATTTTGGGAAGCAGAGCTTGTAAGTCCTATTAAAAGTTATTTCACTCCATTTAAAAATAATATCGAATACTTTAGCCCCCTGACCCAGATGTTTCGAGTATATAACAAGATGGAGTGTGCTGAAGTAAATATTTTCGTCGATAATTTGTACGGATTCAAAAAAAGTTCTGGCGCTGTTAAAAATACTAACTAATTAAATTGTGTCAATTGTATCTCTATGCACGCCTCGCGTATTTGTTATATCTCTTGTCACTCATTGTAATGTGTTACTTGAGTGAGCTTGTATATAATTCTGTATTTTTATTTGTGAAGCTTTTGTTTTTCTAATTGTGCGTATCTGTATTTAATTGTATGTAGTTGTAGATTCAGTGTAATAACTGAGCTTTTATAACTGGATTGTTCTCACATAAGTGCGAACATCTGTAAAACCCAATATAAATAAATAAAGAGGGAGATAGTGCAGCACGGCATAATACCCCAAAAATGAATCACTATAATTGGAGAAGATACGATTTTGCACGAAGATGACACTGTAATAAAAACTCGTCATCGCGTGGTTTTTCTGTTGCTTTTTCTTCCTCTAATATTAATGTTAATTAGAAGATAAGTTTCAAAAGTATAGTTAATATATTCAAAATATTTTCATTGTGAGTAGGTACAGTTGTTAAAAACCATAAAATAAATGTAAAACTAATAAGAGAGTTTTTTTTTAATAATGACATTCCTTCTGAAAATTAATTTACAGCTCCTACATACCTATTATCAAAGGTTAACCTATTTAGAAGTAAGGCGCATTTGAAGTGAAATTGCGTTGTGTAAATTTTAATTTTACACCAATACGAAAATATATGTACCTTTTTTGAGAACGTATAGGCTATGAATGACTCGCAATTCCAAAAATGAATGCTTATCTGTCAGTCCACCTAATAAATCCATTGTCACGACGCTAAACAAATCGATCTTTTCACGCGAGGTCCTACTTTGCAATTCCCCAACCTTTCATCAGGCAGTTAATAATAATCATTTTCAGCAGGTAAAACGTCTAATTTGCCTTACAATTTCCATCTCCATTGTGCTTGTGACGGATCGATGTCTGTCATCATCTGGTGCCATTGATGTAGAGACGATATTTTATGAGCGTATTTAAATAAATATAAATTAAATTCGTAGTCATGAACGGTTTTTCTGTTTTCGTCTCCCTGTTTAACATTTTACGAAAGTTTTTTTTTTATTTATTTTTTATTGTAATATAAAAAATATGGGTTACATATATACATATATATTTTACAAAACATATGTAAAATATATATGTATAGGTTGTAAGTTATAATATGTTTTGTGTACTTTTTACTGTAAGTTTTTTAAAAATTGAACCCATTAACCATCGATTTCTGAGCATATTTGGGATGAAGATGTGATTTTTTTTTCAATTAAAAACAACAAAAAAAATATTTGGCGTGTCGCATATGATCACTCTACCACACATACCAGTGGATTATATGTTACACACTCTGTCTCGTCTGTTCAGAGCTGCTATGAGACGGAATGCGTATTTAAGTTTTACCCAGTGACTGAGTGTGATCGAGAAATATGTTTAAGTTCTTATAAGAATCGAACTACCTGTTCACAGTGTAGATCTGATGCCAACCTTAATGGGTTTCCATGACATCTCAGAATCGCGCAATTTCAACACCCCTTTGAAAACTCATTAAAAGTTATGAAAAAAAATTTAAGAAATAGCCTATAACCTAACCTGACGTAACCTATTTAATCATTTTAATGACTTTTCAAAGGAGATGTTGAAGTTGCAAGATTCTTAAGTTGTCTAGTCACCTCCTAATGTATGTCGGCGAGGCATTCACAGAATAATGAACGTAGATGTTGTTGTAGAAATGAAATCATTGAGGCGTGTGCGTGGTAAAGCCATGAGGTTATTCATTATAAATGTGGTGATCCGGAAAGAACACGCCTGAAGATTAGCGTAAATGAATAAGACACAAATATAAATTAATTACAGGTACCTTAATACCAAATAAATTGATAAAAATGTCTCTAAATAAATAAAATAAATAATTCATTAATTCAAACACAAAATTCATTAAAACATCACACACACTTTACACTGCAACATGATAAGATACATTCAAACACCATACATTCACGATATCGCAAGCACTCCATTAGCTACGGGGGGAGGGAGGAAAGTAATTTTATTTTTTCTGGAACTAAAATTTTAAAAAAATATATTGAATATTATGAAGAAATAGCACGATCTAGAGAAGCAAATATTTTTCAAAATATTTATTTATTTATTTAAGGAACATTAACAGTCTTGGTAATATAATAAACATGAGAGTATGATAAAAAAACAGACCAATTATTAATGTTCACAGATAGGTATTTAGAAACAATACAAACTATATGTAAACTAGAATATTTAAGAAAAATGAAGAAGAAAAAACAGAACTAAGCAGCAATTAAAAAAATAATAATAACAGTACAAATCTGAATTCAACAAATGATAAACCAATACACAACAATAAAATAAGTGTGATTATAACTAAAACAATAGGTATTTGGTTTGGAAAGGGTAAGGGGAGGAGAGGGATAAGGGAAAGTTAAGGGAAAGTTGCCACGCAAGTAATATAAAAATATTAGAAATATTAGAACATATATTGTGAATATATTGTGAACTAGCTTTTACCCGCGGCTTCGTTCGCATAGTACGAGGGGGAAATTACTGTAGCGCTTGCACTTGTCAATTATCAACCGTCTCCCCACCCCCTCCCCCCTCCCTCATTCCATACATTAATTCCCGGTACATTCAGTTTTCAAACAGCTCGGGTGCCACTTAAATTTATTAATGTCGAAGCTCAGCAGTAGAAAAAAAAATAATTATCCAATTTGGTGCAGTCGTTCGGAAGTTATGCGCGTACAAAAATTTCGGAGATTCATTTGTATTTATAGAGATAAATCGATATTAACTACGATTTCTCGCAAATATATCAACATCTTTTCCACAGCAACGATTTATTTTCTGACGTTAGAAACTCGCTTTTGTTAGCGACAGAAAACGAAAAAAAAAAAAAATATATTAATATTTATAATTTCATTACTCCAGATTTTACCATTATATACAGTCTATACTACTCGCATATAATGTAGCTTTCTATTGGTAAAAGAATTTTTAAAATCGGTTCATTGGTTTATGCGTGAAAGCGTAACAAACAAACACACGCAGTTTCGCATTTATAATATTAGTACAGATATAGATGAGAAAATATGTGAGGTGAATAAACTGTTTTCTAATAAATAAATAAATACGCGCATGACATGTTGGTAGTTGGTACGGTTCAAAGATGCCAGACATTCGGTGTTCCTTGTGAACTCGCATCCGAACGCTCCATTCTTTTGGCAGGTACAGGCAGTTTGCTGCGCCTTGTTCGTCCTGCTAAACACACTCAGAACGAACATAAGATGAATAAATAAGCCTCCACAATCTGCAAATGTACGGCGTGAGAATAGCGAACGAGCGCACTGTATAATATTTGTTTCGCGAAGGCTTCACCCATTTGTTACGGGGTTTGGAATTTCAGAGGTGAGTTCCGTGTAGCTTCATCCCCCATTCTCGGCGTTGAAAATCCAAAGCGACTCCGGATTCACAGTTGACGGCTCAAATCCGAATGGCATACCCAGCTTACTTAGGCTTTACGTCAGTTTTGATGGGGACAAAATTCCCCTTTGTTTTATCACATTACGTTATTTGTATTTTTGCCGATAAATTTGTGCATTTCACGGCGGAATCTCGTCATCGCTTTTCTCTCTGTTTTATATTAAATTCCTTCAGTTTATCTTATTCTCTGCCAAATGCTGTTTTGCGTAATATTTCGCACTTAAATTTATTCTATTTTGAAATGTAAAAAGGACTTATAAAAATTGATTTGGTTGGAATTGGAAAATTGAAACCCATTTTCTGAATTTCATCTCTTTATGAATTTAAATTTTTTCGTCTATTTAAGTTTTTTTTATTCAGAATTTTCTAGAGATATGATTTTAGATTTTTACTTATTTTTAGTGAGTAATTTTTGAGATTATAATTTTGCGCTTTCTCCTTTTGTACGTTTCGTACAGCGTTACAAAGTCCATCACCAGCCGGCGTAGTCCAGCGGTAAGCTTGGCTCGCATTCCGAATATCGCGGGATCGAATCCCGGCGTGGCAAATAAATTTTATTTGATTGATTTGTGTTATTTCACAATTTATTCATTTAAAAAACAATTTATAGTATATTTGCGGCACGTTCCAAAGTGGAAGATACTCTCCGTATCGCCTTGGTGTAAGACCACCATTCAGAATTGAAACGTTGCTTGAAATGGCTTGAGCCATGTTTGGTGACCAGATCTGAATAGCCAAGTACTTCCCACCTTCCTTTTCCCCATCTCCTTCCCCTCCCCACTACCTTCAGCCTCACAACATACCCCAATTGGGGATGCCATAGTCTCACTGGCTCCAGACGGGAACAGTTGGGACTCTTGTGCGGTATTCATATAAAAAAAATAAAAAAAATCACCAGGGCAGATGTGTAGAATGGAGAGAAGTTTGTGTGTATGAATGAATATAAGAGGATTGACGCTCTCGACAAGGGATCACTTTACCACAATCTACACATCTGCCCTGATGATGGACATTATAACGCTGATCGTAACGTTGGCTCTAGGAGGAGAAAGCACAATTGCTTAGTTTTCCAATAAGTAATCACGATAAAAGGTATTTTCGATGCTGCTAAAAGAAAAGATTCTAGAACACTTTGAACGTCTTTCTGATATTCAATGCTCGCCAGGTAAGTGCAAGCATGTCTAATTGAATCAGTCATACCCATTAGCAGTCAATTTATATGCAAATCGAATGAAGTACATCTCTACAGCAACATCGCCAAGACGATATCTCTATTAAAAGTCATTTACTAGACAAGTGATGGTACCATTAACTTTCAAGTTGTCGGGAGGACTTAAAAAAATATTCATCGTGGTCTGATAGTTATGGAGCATAACAAACAATTTTTATATTTCTGTAATGAATAGGTAATTGTATTGGTAAGTTAGCATGTAAAACTTTTGTTGTGTTTTATTTTTAATATTACCTTCACTCGGAAGGCTCTAAGGTTTCCCTCGTGGCTTGTGTTTCAATTTTATGATGTGAAAAGAAACATTTTTAGAAAAGAAATGACTTTATCTTAATGAAGCTCGTGTTGTGCGAAGTAGGAAGCAAGTATGCATGAGAACGAAATTTATTGATTTTACCTGTGCTCAATAACTCGGTTTTAGAATTCGGACTTTTATAACGAGGGTCTCTTCAAAATCAAGCTCCACCCCTAACTTTAACCGCTAGATAGAAATTATATCTGTCTTCTATCTATCGATATATAAAAAGAAGGTTATCTGTGTGTTGTTTTGTTTTTTACACAAATTTAAGTTTTGTTTCTAGTTTGATAAAAATTGCGTACTCGACCTTGTAAACAAGAGGAAGGTCAATATTTGCATGCGGTTTCAAAAAACCATCCCTCATCCCAATTTTCCACCCTTTAAGCAGAATTGTGATACTTCTTCTGTATACTTGATGTTTAAAATAACAAAAAAATTTCGAAAAAACTCAACGCCGAGCTCACGCTACGCGGCGCTGGGGACTTTAAGATAGTTTTTTTTACATTAGCTCCACACAGGAGGCCCTGAGGGAACTAATTCCCCTCAGGGCCTTCGTCATCTTTGGGGATGCTGTGTGGAGGGTCTTTAGGAAAATAAGGAGAAGAAGTTCTGAGAAGGAAAAGGGTATTAGGGGTGGGTAGAAATCTGGGGGTCAGTGTGTCTAGGTGTGACGAACGTACGAATTCACCCTTTCCACTGCGGCGCAAGACGATGTTCCGAGAGAGTATGCCTGGAGAAGTCAAAGGGACTCCCTCAACCATTCTCTCTAGTTTGTCTAATATTTGTATAATATTTAGTCGGCACGGTTTGGCCTTGTTTTTGTGCAATTCTACAATTTTATTTCGAAATAAATGACATTTTGCACACTAGATCTTTAAAACGAAAAAGAAAAAACTACACCCAACCCTTGTAAGAATTCAGCCCGCGGGAAACTCAGTCGTAAATATATGTATAAAATGATACATGGCACAGATGATCTGTAATAGTGTGGTAGGTGGTTTTCTAGATTAAATTATTTTCGATGCGACGGAAGAATATTTTATTTAAAAGCAAAGTAATCTAGAATTTCGTATCCACCGGGTATTCTAAATTCTCGTCGGCTTACTAAGAGATATTTATTCATTCGCAGATCCATTTCAGTTTTTACGAGGCGGCGGAGCAGTTTCTCGGAAGTTCTAGTTTTTTTTATTGTGCTGAAAATTGTAAAGAGGCAGCATGGAAGCTCATTCCCAGTCTATGTAAGCTCGGAGGCATTTGGCATTGTGCGCAAGACGGAGAATGAGAAGGCACAGAGTACACTAGTTATTACGAGGAAGATTCCTGCCTCCGTCGCCTCTCGACACATCTCTACACTCTAGAACCCTGTCAGGCCCGCATTAGGTGGGCGTGCGGGGAATGCACCGCACACGGGCCGTACGTTCATGGGGGCGATTAATATATCCACTATTCAAAATTACTACACTTTTTCTTTTAGTTCATCTCTCCACACACTTTCCTTTTTATCATTATTAATCATATATATTATGTCGCCGTAAATTAAACGCCGTTCTCATCCCAGGTTATATTACTAAGATATTGTGTAGACATACGTAATACCCCCATACTAAGCGTGTGTCTGGATCACACGTACCGAGTAGATAGACTAAACAGTGCTCTCGGCCGAGTATTGGTACGTGTTTTACATGTAGGAGAGCACTGTCTCGCACATCTACTTGGTGCGTGTGATCCAGGCTTAAGTCCCTAAAATTTTGTAAATTACTTAAAAATAGTAATCCTTTTAATAACTGTATATAAAAGTGGCACCAATCTGTAAGTATGTCTCATGTCTTCCCCCAAAGAACGGCTCTCAAATTTCCACAGAAATGGGTTCCTCTCACATTAGATTATGTTTCTTAATAAATAAATTAGTATTCAGACTCGACTCGATAACAGTGATTTGGTGGCAGGTGATTTAAATACGTGTGACAATAAAATATTTAAATTACATTTTTTTTGTCCAAACGTACATTAGAATGCCATCTATTATTCATTTCAACGAGCGCTATTCATTTAGTGCAACTCCAAATACACAAGTAGGAAAATCATCTTTCAGATACAATATTGAATTATTTATAATTAATTAAATGAAGACACTATGAGCGAAACTCAATCGAAAATCTGGAAACAGAAAAATCAGAAAAAGATATTTGCACCTCTGGGACTCGAACCCAGGACCTCTCTACTTTCCGGGCGAGTGCTCTTGACCACTGAGCTAAGGTGTCGATATCCAATTAGGTCACTGTACCATAAGAACCACCTATATTATCTTAATTTTCTTAACGCATATTTTAATTGGCTGCCATCTTTATGTATGATTGCAAGATTCAAACCCGAACTAAATGCAATCTAGGTGTCTGGATACATTTTTATCAATTTTTTTTAATGTGCGACATCTGTTGACTTTTCTGCAAGTCTAGGATGAATATTATTATTTTTTTTATTTGAACTTTTGTGAGTAAAAACTCAAATTGTTATATTTAATTATGAAAACACTAAGAGTGAAACTCATAGTGTCTTCATTTAATTAAAGTTCTTCATTTATTATGAGCGAAACTCATAGTGACTTCATTTAATTAAATATTACAATTTGAGTTTTTACTCATAAAAGTTGAAATAAAAAAATAATAATATATATAATTACTAATTAAAAATTGTGGTGCTAAACCAGTACTTTCATCATATTTTCTTGCATATGTCTAAATAAACAAACAAATACATAAAAGTATGGATGGGGCGGTGTAGGCGGGCGTTCAGGCGATAGCGGCGGGCCTGTACCCTGCAGGTAACTCTACACCCTCCAAGGCTAAATGGAATATAAATGCAAAAGTGCGGTCGCTTTTTCTGGCTCTCTCTGCCTACTTCTTCTTCTACTTCTATTTGATAATGAAAGTAGAAGGCTCTTGTTGGGAAGTGGGTCGTCCGGTCAGGTTTAATTGAAAGGAAAACTGGATAATTGTAGGCTTGAACCTTTAATTAGGTATTCAAACCCGAAGTATTTGAACAATGCTACTTGTCTCTTTACCTTGGCTTCCGTTTACGAGCTTTCAAAAGATATTTCTTCTTGTTTTTGTGAAATGTTACTTTGTTACATACAGCTTCGACTGTGATTATAATAGAAAAATAGCAATTTGTATTTTATTTTAATCGTTGCTGAAGGAAATGACGCTTTCAGTTTAAAATCGATCTGCAAATTTCAGACAGAACAAGCTGTGTTATTTTCGTATAATTCAAAGAGATGTACGGATTGTTTTCTTTATTGTTAACCACTCGAGCCTATTTTGTCGGAAGGTCTGAATATTTCAACTTTGCTATAAAATTTAAGTATAGAACGCATTCGAAAACTAAAAACTGGTTTTTAAAGGTGATGAAATACGTTTTAAAATTTTATAATTCGAAATAAACATTTGTTTTATATTTAAAAACATATTTTTTTAATGTTAACACAAACAAGTTTTCAAAACTTAAATTACTGACAACGAAAAAAAAATTAAAAAAAGGACACAATTTCATTATGCAAATGTATTATAAACTTTAAAGTCAACTAACTTTTTTGCCTTTTCGTTATTTGTTTTTGGGGTGTTATGCCGTGTTACGCTACCTCCTTTTTTAGCCAACGTTTCGGTCAACGTAACAGCGGACACATAAGCACACATTTCACCACAAACAATTACGCATCTGCCCTGATGATGGACAATGTAACGCTGTCCGAAACGTTGGCTAAAGAAGGAGGTAGCACAACACGGCATAATACCCCAAAAACAAATAACGAGAATACTTTTGGCCGTGAAAATCTAAAAACGTCTCTGACTTTTTTGTCATTTCACGTAAAAATGATTAATTAAAAATTCCAAAAGTTTAATCATTTTTTTTTCAATTTGTGACTTGAAATTTAGATTCATAAAGGTGTTCACTTTAATTATTTTGTGGTGAATTTAATATAAAGTTTGGTGATTTTTCTTACACCGTTTTGATCATATTTCTAACCATAATAGTAGGGGAGACACGATTTCCATGAGACCTATTTGAATTGTTCCGAAAACCGAACTAATCAGCCTGAGGGATTAAGATTACTTAAAATACTTTAAACAACCCAGATTAAAGAGTTCTTAAAAATTAAACAAAGAAAAATAAATTATCTACAGTATTGTTGCGTTTGGTAAAAAAATGGTGTTACGAAAACTGCATATTGATGTATTTGTAAATAGAATATTTATTTTTATTTTACATTAGATTTACACTGTTCGCTTCAGTATTTCATTTTTAAATCTTCGATAAAGATATAATTTAATTTAGCACATTAATTTGGTGAAATGAAATATGAGATATTATGAGACATTGTATTGAACACGCAATAAGCCAGAGCATTAATCAAATAACGGTAACATGCCTCTGTAAGCACTAAAAAGTAAACCAACCCAGAAAGGTATCTGTTTATTCCTGCCGGATAGAGAAACTTATCATCCAAAGCCCGTTCTCATTTCCGGGAAATGTGGGACTTCAAAGCATCAGCGGGGATTTCCCGCCATTGGTTCGCAGCTGAAAAATGTTCCGGGGCTCTCTCAGACAGGAAATACAGCCTGAATCACATTGCTACCAAACTCAGAGCTTTAAGGAAATACATCAAATCGGAAAATAGCCTTACACTCGCAACTTTGGGGATTATTGTTTTCGCTCTGAAATCATTTTATCAATGTGGCGATTATTGTAAAATTGTATTGTTGAAACGAATAAAACAGCATGCCATGTCTCGGCAAGGATGATACACAGAGAGGATGTAAGGCTCCACACTGTATTGGTATAAATTCCTTGCTCTATTCACATGCTTTGTTGTTATATATTTTTTTATATAAATTAGCTGCACACAGGAGGCCCTGAGAAAAATCATTCCCCCTCAGGGCCTATGTCATCTTTGGGGATGCTGGGTGGAGGGTTTTTTCGGAAAGGAAGGAGAGGAAGTTCTGGGAAGGAAAAGGGTAGTAGGTAGGTAGGAATCTGGGGTTAGTGTGTCCAGACATAACGGACGTATGAATCCATCTCTCCCACTGCAGTGTAAGGCGATGTTCCTAGAGAGTACGACTTGAGAAGTCAAAAAGACTCTCTCAACCATTCTCTCCCGATCCACCATGCAGCTGATGAGCAGACACATCCGCCGCCTAGACCCGGACAAAACCTCACCCCTGCTGAGTTACCAAACGTAGCGAACCACTTGGGGTGACCTTTGGCAGATGTGTTGGTTACCCAATAAATGGTTCCCGGGGCGGCGGTGCCCATAACCGCCTCCCAAATTGATTTTGTTAATAAATAAACTATCTAACTAAAGTAAATCTATTTAATTACAAACATTACACCAAAAAACAATTTTCTTATTCCATCTTTTAGATTAAACTGTATCATTCATTTTATCTTGTTGTCGTGTCTTCCACCACTAGGACATCATAATGGATTCACCTGAAACTTCTTTCTCCTTTCTTTTCACGTTCTCCTCGCGTACACATTATAAAAGCATCACTTTGTATTTTATTTCAACATCAGAGTTAAAACTATTATAAACTCATCAAATGGTGTGTATAAGTTTTGTGAATTTCCACATGCTAGGCTAGCAGATTTGCAATATCGCAATAAGATTCGAAGGTACAATCAGCAATATCCAAGTTCCAAGATATATTAATTATTATTAATCTGCCCAACATTAATTGTACAGCTCTAAACTCTGACGATGACAGACTTGTAACCAATCCAAATTAGACCGCGTAAATATCTCTCTTTGGAGAAACAGAAAACCGTTATGGACAGTAATCATCGTCCTTGCATTACGAACGAACAAAACCTGTTTTTTTAGATTTTTAAATAATATATTCAAAATGGTACTCGCATTGTTTAAAAGATTTTTTTCGAGTCGACGCTCATCGAGCTAAATTCGCTTCGTCTCTTTGGTACGTTTCAATGGGACCTAATGACACGAAAGTCGGGTCGAGTCGTCCATTGACATGTATTTTTTACAATACATTCGTTTCGGAGGCTTAAAACAAACCACTTTTGCGTGAAATCTTCGTGGCTTCGTGAAAATGCTGAACGAAAACCAATTTGCTTTAATATCTTTTGAATATTTTACTAGTTAAAAAAGATCGTTTGTTGTTACCATTGTTTTTATCTCAGCACTTTACAAACCATGAAAAAACAATTCAAGGAAAGAATAGTTACAGTATTATGCCGATAATGGTGTGATTTTTAACACAAAATGTTTGACCGTGTTAATTTTCGCTTTTGTATTTTGGGTCTGAAAACAAAATAAAAAATAAATAAACCAAAGTACTCTGTTGATTTGTGTACATTCCTTTATTCCTTTAGCCACTGGAGCGACAGCGCAATTTAAAACTTTTTTCTCCAATTGCTCAACATTTTTTGGTGATCATTTTGAATATTTTCCGCCCAAATTAAAAAAAATCATACCTCAGAATTTTAATACGTAAACATACAAACTGATTATAGATCTATAAATCCAATGAATTCACCTGTCTTTTGTCAATTATCACATATTCGTAGGACTTATAAAAAATATTATAAAATCGTAAACTTCTACTTTATTGCTTACAAATAAGGGAAAATTTGCCAAAATTGGCAGCAAAGCAATCCGAGGTATTTTAAATAGTGCCATATTGTGGCAAAAAGCGTCTCAGTGGTTAGTTGTGTGTTTTCATCATTGTTGATTTATATCTCACTAGTGGTCGCCCAATGGTCGAAATTCGGCCATAATTGTAATGTTTTTTTATGTTTGACATTCAGTAAGACCATAGACAAATAATATTAAAGACAAAAAATATTAATCTATTCTCAATTTGACCATAGACTTTAATAATAAACAATAGAGTAAAGACGCGAGTGTGTGTGTCAAATACATGGTAGTGTGTGTAATGTTTTTGTTATTGATTTAATCTATTTTTACGCATATTTTTTAAAAAATATTAGCATTCTGCACTTCTCCTCTATATAAACTATAAGTGTGCGAAATTTCATACTCCTCCGTTCGCGCTATTTTCGTAAAAAGGGGTTCAAAGTTTTGGCTTCACGTATTAATATATTGATTGACATAATTGTACACAATAACAAAAGAGAAAGAACTTGTTTTATGTGATTTCTGCTGCCCGGAGCTAGGAAGAACTACAGCATCCCCAGGAAGGATGTAATGTCATTGAGAGATGTGCCTTTAAGTTAGTCATTGTATTTTAGTCCTTCTTAAAAAAATCTTTTTAATTGACTCAAAGTTGGTTCCTAAGACCAAAAAAAAATTAACATATGAGTGAAAATATAACAAAAATATTTTTTCATAAAAGTGTATCAGTTAATCTTAAAATAATATCCAGTTATCTTCGTAGCATAAAAGATTTTTCAATAGTCGCTTTAATGAAACGTTATATAAATTTAAATTAAATTCTCGTATATTCACGCGGTGATGTAGGGCGCCTGTGGGCGGTTGAAAAATTGCAGGGATGCAATGCGGATTGCGGCGAATGCCCTGCCAGGCGCACGGTACAGAGTGCTTCAATTATTACGATTCAGATCCTCCCTGTAATTATATTTAATTTCGCTGAAACGGATAATATGCTCTGGTTGTCTCTTAAACGCATTTTATGTATGTTGCCCCGGGCTTCAATCATCAAAATTAGTAGGTCGGAAAATCTAAATGATGATTTGAAACCAATCCTCTTCCAACAAGTTTTTTTCTTATTTTATAATGACGTCTTATACTTATATCAAATATCAAATGTTGTAGATACTGATAAATAATTACTTGAAATCGATAAATAATTACGAGAAGTCATCTTTGCTAACTTTAACACTTAAGAACATAGTAAGGCGATGTTAGAACCAATGACGTAGCTAGGGGTGTGGTGGTGGGGTGCCGACCATGGAAAAAAAATTAAGAAGAATATTGTAATAAAAATATTTTACACATGAACACTCACATGTTTTTTATATATATTTTCGTTCTTAGCTCTTACTGGGAGGAGGGGGGGGGGGTAAGGCTTAAGGTAATCGGTAGGGGAAGAAGGTAGGGAAGTACCTGGCAGTTTAGATCTGGTCACTAAACACGGCTAAAGCCATTTCAATCAACGTTTCAAATCTGAATGGTGGTCTTACACCAGGCCGATACTGAGAGTGTCTTCCATTCTGGAACGTGCCGCAAATATACTGTAAATTATTTTTAATTCATTAATTTGAAAATAGCATAAATTAATCAAATAAAATTTATTTGCTACGCTGGGATTCGATCCCGCGACTTTCGGTATGCGAGTCAAGAGTCTTACCGCTGGACCACGCTAGCCGGCCGGCTGCCGAGTGTTAAAAAAAACGGGGTTAGTGGATTGGATAGTTAATTTTTTTTGGTGGGAGGAGGGGGGGGGTGACAACACGTTATCCGCCCCGGGTGCCACCCATGCTAGCTACGCCACTGGTTAGAGCCCCATCCAACAAAAGTGGCTAACTAAAATGTGCCTCGTGTCAATGATCAATTGTCAGATTACAAACAAAATGCAGTTGCAAAAGATTCAAAATTAAAACCTTGTGAAATTACCATTAGAAATTAGAAATGGAAATTCAAAATGCTTTATGTTAGAACTTCGTAATTCCAAGTATCTACGGAATACAGCAAAGAAAATTATTTCGGTTATGGAAATAAGCGAAAGACATGATTTTGCATTTTTTTTTAATTCAATCAGAACCTTGTCCAACCAAGGTAAGGATTTTATAGACTCACTTTTATCATCTTCGTTTCTTCGGTTGAAGTTTGAAGATGAACCAAATAAGAAATATTATTTTAGTGCTAGTATTCCGTATAAAGAAAGCTTTTTATTTTTATGAGATTTAATATTATTAAGATCAGACCCCAATAAACTGTTTCGACTTTACTCTCTTTTATGTTGGTATCTAGTTTTAGAAAACTATTTTATTAACTCTTTTGGGCTTCTCTTCTTATGTCGAAGAAGAGTTTTTCAGACATTGTTCAACCATTTATTTAGACATTTGTTCAACCGATTTTAAAATATGTTATGATTCAATATTTTTTTAAGATGGGGAATTACGTGGCCTATTCAAATCTTAGGATTAAACACGGTTAAAGCTATTTAATGCTACTTTTCTATTTTGAATGGTGGTCTTTCACCGAGGTGATACTGAAAATATCTACCACTCTGGCACGTGGCTCAAATTTACTATTTTTAATGGATTAATGGATTAATTCTGAAAGAACACAAATTAATTAAATTAACTTGCGTAAATTTGATATAAGGGTCGTTCTTCTTTTTAACCTACATAAAGTTATCTCCGCCAAATAGTGGAGAAAAATTCAACAGAATTACCAATATTATTATTTTATAATTACTTTAAAATCTACCGTACTAAAGACGTAACGACTGTGTGCGTTTTAAAAATATCGGTTTATGTTTTTGTAGTAAAAATTACGTAACAAAGTTGTAGCTCCTCGTGAAATAAGTGTATTTCATACAAACCACAGTTGTCTTCTGCCACCTCGAACTGCGTATATTCTATAATGTTACAAAAAAAATGATATGACGACATAAAATATAAAACTATTTTTAAACTCCAAAAGGTATTATAACCTATCAAGTAACAGCGATTATTATTTTTAATGATGTTTAATAAAAAAATTTAAAATCTCAAAAACTTGTCTCCTACAATTTTTATTTCGTACGTTAATTCTGTCATTCAAAATAGGTATACATGCAGCTCGTATTTGTCACCCCCAATAGGCATTTTAGGCGTCCTTCCCCCCTTGCTACAATTTCCCCTCTGAGATCCAGAGAGAATTCATTTATAAAAACAAAATGTGATAGAGTGGTGGAAATGTGACAGATTGGTAAAAGTTATGTAAATTAAAAAGAAAAACAACCCACAAGCACATTGACCAAAAAGTTTTTTAAAAGTCATTTCCGGAAATAGCCATATATTTTTTATCCTACCGTAAGTATTAAACTAACGTTTTTGTATGAAATGTATTCAAAACCGTTCTTTGTCTTTAATAAATAAAATTAACTTGCGTAAATTTAATATAAGCACGTTGACCAAAAGGTTTGTAAAAGTAATTTCCTGAAGAAGTATATAAATAACAACATATTTTATATTTAATTAAATGAAGACATTATGAGCGAAACTCAATCGAAAATCTGGAAACAGAAAAATCAGAAAAAGATATTGACACCTCTGGGACTCGAACCCAGGACCTCCCTACTTTCCGGGTTGGGCGCTCTTATCCACTGAGCTAAGGTGTCGATATCTAATTCGGTCACTTTTAACTGTACCATACTTCAGAAAGTAGGGAGGTCCTGGGTTCGAGTCCCAGAGGTGCCAATATCTTTTTCTGATTTTTCTGTTTCCAGATTTTCGATTGAGTTTCGCTCATAATGTCTTCATTTAATTAAATATTACAGTTTGAGGTTTTACTCATAAAGTTAAAAAATAATAAATAATAACATATTTTATATACTATCCGTATGGATTCAATGCTTCAAAACCGTTCTTTATCTTGCAAAATTACTTTTTTAAAAACTATAATATGCTATAGTCATTATTGCAACATTTCCCGTAAACTTTACTCGTAACTTACAGAATCCTTTGTATAACAAGAAGATGAAAAAAAATTGTCTTCACTCGTTTAATTGTATTTTGAATTTACTACGTAATTCACCAGCCTTACAAACATCTCTCTAAATCTTGACTTTTCTCATTCAAGGAACTACAAAAAAATGCGTCTCTCCAACTTCTGTAAAAGAAGCCCGTTTATGATAAAGTTTCTCAAATCTTTAACAAGTTCGTTTAAAAACGACTTGTTTCTTAAATTTGTTTGCAAGTTCGCAAGGACGACAATTAGCATCGAATTGTTGTAGCTGTTAGCACGTGAAACTAATTACGCGAACAGTCCCGCTGCGAACCTTCTATTTGTTCACCCCCAACTTCTGGAACCTGCATCTGGTTGTATTCAGGTGAAAACGAATAATTAGTTACTACCCTCACAATAGAGTTTTTTTTTTGTAAAACTTTTACATGGAATTCGCTTTGATGATAAGCCCTTTTACATTTTCTGTTTGTTGAATTTTTTTTAGTTGTTGCGAGCATGTTTCCACTGTTTTACATATTTGTTGCGAGTTAAAAAGAGATACTGTAAAACAAAGAATCAGTGATACAATTTAATAAAACACAAAAAAACACAACACAAGCAAAGGGACATAATTATTTGTTTTTAACTTAATTGTTTGTATATTCAAAAAAGGAAAATAAAAATTAATCCGATTGCATAATAATGCACAATTTGAAAAATATTAAGTAAATACGTCCGGCGTACCCCAAGGCTCCTATCTGTACCGGCTTCTTTTTAACATACTTATTGATGTTTTTTGAAAAGATAATCGATTTTATGTTTGATTGATGTAAAGTTATCTGTTTGGAGTTGAATATTGATAAATGCGAAAAAAAATCATTTTATAAATCTATAAAACCGATTCTGATCGACTTATAAATAGTATTTGTCTGACTACTGTCACGTCTAAAGAAAGACCTTGGTGTTATGGCAAGCTTTCTTTTCAATACTACATTTATGACATCATTAATTATTCAATTAAACTACTGAGCTTCATTCGTAGAATTACCCCTCAGTTTTAGCCCATAAGTACACTAAAAGCTCTTTACAGTTCGTTTGTTCGCCGTCATCTTCACATGCAAGTGTCATTTGATCACTTTTCTATGCTGCCCTCTCCTTTTGCAGTCATCTCTGTTTTTTTTTCATTCGCTTGTTGTTATATTGTTAATGTGCAATCTGTCCGTAAAATAATGAGAAAATATCATTGTTTTTGGTGCACGTTCTTCGGATAATATATAATATATTATGGTGTCTGTAGTTGGTTTCCTATTATTGGTGGAGTAGTTGGTTTGAGTGTGATTTGCAAGGGACAGTCTTAATTAAGTTCTCAAAGAGGTAATGCTTGTCAACAGCGCTATGGAGGATTTTGCAAATGAATTTTTGGTCGAGTAGTGCTCTTCAATTAACTCATGCAATATGTAGATGTTACGTACTGTAATTTATTTTATATTTTCTTTACTTGTATTTATATCGTTTAGCTTATTTTTATGAGTTATTTTTGCTAATTATATAATTAGGGAGACTTGAACTCCTCGCACCGTTGCAACTAATTGCATTTTAATTATACGTATAATTTATTTCTCGTTTATTTTGTAGCGGAACACTGTTAATTGTTATAATGTGAGGGCTGCAACGAAGAAGTCATTAGATCTTTTAATTCCTAAACTCTGCGTTGTATTTTATTGGAGTAATAATAATGTTGGTCGACGGGTAATATAAACATCAAACCTCGACTCCATACTTCCGTTAAGTTTATTTTTGAATGACTTTATTTTTTAGCAATGAAATCGATAATGGTAAAGTGCCTGTGTTAATACAATACAAATGTGCAATAGTTATATCTATGGGTGAATAAGGCAGGCGCGATGATGGCACCACCTTATAAGGGTTAGAGTGAAGCTGAGTGTTCACTCTATGCGAGAGCTACGCCTGTGGATCTCGATATGGTATATCTTCTGAATCAAATAACAAAGGTAGGTCACAAGGGTACTTACGATAGATTGGCGATCTTGCCCGGAATGGGAACCCTCGTGGTCAGTATTTGGTTATTGTGATTCTGGACGAACCACAGGTAGTCACGGTCGGTTTTCTTACGATTAAGATGAATCACGGCGGTGTTTTCACCAAAAACGGTATGTGTTGACAGTAGCGTTGCGATAGGAAGACTCTAAAACAACACACTGTTGTCTCCTTGACGACGGCTGTCAGCCGGGCAGCTATCAGCCGGTGTAAGTAACCCGTGCGAATTTCACCAATAGGTTTGAATTCTGGCCTTTGCTAAGTGAAACAGAACAAACCTTTCGAGATTCAATGTAGCGTTATGAAATAATGGGAAAATGTTGTTTTTTACTTACTAAGTACTAATGTGAGATTAATGTAAACTGTTTTTTTTTTATTAAGAATATTGTTTGATTATTACTTCCAGTCGAAATTTTGTACTGCAAGAGTAGACAGTTTTGGCTCAAACAAAGCTCTTTTCTGATATGAAATTTCACATTCGGTCGTTTGTTTGCTTTGTTGCCTGTTTACGATCTCGATATTTTTTATATCACTTTTGACAAGGCAAAAAAAATAATTTAGCAAAATTTATCATTTGAAATTGAAAATTATGTTCAACTCCATCATAAATTTTCAATCATTTGTGTTGCAAATCAAACCACTTGTCGACAACGTTGGAGTCCGAAATCGACAGATTTCATTTTATATTTTCCGAATCTATTTCCTGTGTAGCCGTTAAAACAGGCTTTAAATATCTCAATACAGTTTTCTGTATAAGATCTATACGTTGTACATAACAGGGGTAGATTGTCAAGGGTTTATCGGTGGAGAGAAATTGGGGCGAGCTGGTGTAAAATTTTAATTGGGGGCTGTTTTTGTCTCGATACCACGCGGGACACTTAATGTGGATTTTTCGTTTTATTTATGACGAGGACTGTTTTGTCGGAATGTGGGTCGTATTTATTAGAGGGTGCTTTGGAGATAATAATAATCGTTTTATTTATAATGTTTGATGTTTAGGAGTGGTATTGAATGTACTAAAAAGGATTTAATTAATACTCTGTAAGGGCAATACGTATTTCGTTTTTCTTTGTATTTTAACGACAAAGCAGAAAATTTGTTTGAATGTCCCACTAAACTTCTCGAATGGTGAGCTGTTGTTTAATTTGAGCAGTGCTACGTTATTTGCGAGAATATATGCATTATTTATATTGATGACACAAATAAGACATAGAGGTTTTTCTGTATTTTTCAACAAATCAGAAATTTTAAATTAGCTTCTTTATTTACATTAGCTCCACACAGGAGGCTCTGAGGAGAAAAAATCCCTCAGGGCCTTTGTCATCTTTCGGGTGCTGAGTGGGGGGTATTTTATGGGAAAGAAAGGAGAGGAAGTTCTGGGAAGGAAAAAAGTATGAGGGATGGTTAGGAGTCTGGAGGTCATTGTGACTAAGAGTGACGGACCTACAAATCCATCCCTTCCACTGTGGTACAAAGCCTTGTACAGTTCGAGAGAGTCCGGCTGGAGACGTAAAATGTCTCCATCAACCAGTCTCTCCCGACCCAGCCTACCCACACGGTAGGTTGGCAAACGTATGTGCCGTCAAGACCTAGACAAACCTTACCCCATTAACCCAGGTACCCCTACTACCCAAACGGGGCGTTTCTTGAGCGGCGGTATACCCATACCCGGTTTTATCCCAAATTATAGGCGTATAGTAATATTAATAAATAAATAGTAGTATTATCGTCAGTAAATATATATAATTTCGATATTGTGCTTTATTCATGTTTCGAAATTTTTCTTTTCTCTTAACAAAAAATCACAAGTAATGAATTTTAAACGTTTTAATAATTTTAACACCTGTAGTGTTCGTTCTAAAGAACAGAATTGTTTGTACCTATCAAACCAATCCATCTCGAGGGAAGGAGATTCCCTCTAAGTTTGTATTCCATTCTCATTTTCGATTATTCTCGAATGTATGCGATCGTTTAATCAATCATGTGACAGAATGTAGCGTAAAATGATGGAAGAAGGCTCGATATGAAATAATGCCACGTCTCGTGGGACGTTTCTCTCCTTCCCTGTCGCTGTGTCGCTGTGACGAGAATCCTCGTTCCTCATTCCTTTAATAAAAATATGTCAATCTTAGGAATTGAGACAACGAAAAATAATATTGCCTTACCCGCAACTTTTTTGTCCTTTATTCATTTTCTGATGTTTATCAAAAAATCTGATATTAGATTGTTTCTTAGTTTTTTCGTGTAGCAATGTAACCAATCATTTTCTAATTGAGCTTTATTTTACTAATATTTATATATTTTTAAGATACAAACAGCTTCATTTCACTTACTTTTTTTAAAAAGTGATTCCTGACATTATTTGCAATGAAAAAGGTATTTAAAATTTTAATCTCCGGTGAAATTTTTAATATTGTTTTTTCAACTCAGAATATAAAAAATTAGTAGGTATTTGACAGGTAGGGTCGGGTTTAGGGTTGGACGATTACACGGCTGATTGACCAGTTAGTTTTGAAGAAAAAAGAATTTTAAAAAGTCATCGGAGACCAAAAGTTCTTTTGAATTTTTTACCTCAAATAATGTCGAGAATCACTTTTTAAAGTAAGACAAGTACGTCCCTTAATACCCTGCACAACGCAAATATATTTTTATTCATATACACACACATGAGAGTAAATTATGTTAAACCAAAAAAGTTTCTTATGCTAAAGTTGATTGGAGAAAGGAGTAACAATATTTTGCCTTAAAATCAATAAGCATTTGAAAGGGGAAAGAGGAATATAGGATATGGAAAGGAGATACGTTTTTAGATTTTCACGGCCAAAAGTATTTATTATGTTATGAAGTTGGCTAAAGAAGGAACTAGCGCAACACGGCATAACACCCCAAAAACAAATAACGTGGAGAGGTAATGCTTTCGGTGCATTATGTACTAGGTGTGCTTATTACACATTTTGCAGGTATCTTATCTAAGGTAGATCTTATTTATGGTTCCATTCCAACTGAGAATAAATTCAACTCAACACCTCTTTGAAAAGTCATTAAAAGCTTTGAAAAAAATATTGTAAAATAGCCCATAACCGTAACCTAACGTAACCTATATAACCATTTTTTTATATATTTTTTTCATCACTCATAATGACTTTTCTGAGGTGGTTCTGTGTTGGTTTTATTCTGAGTTGTCCGGTCACCCCAATTTATATGTAATATTCTTACCTTACTATGTATGTATGTGTACTTAATGTTAATAGATAGATAAAGTCGGTGACAGACTTATTCGGTATCGAATCAATTACATCGTCTACCCTGATGCTGAACACTGTAACGCTTTCCAAACGTAGGATAAAGAAGTCAAGGCAAAAATCAATCACGATATTCTTTTGGCCTTGAAATCTCAAATCACATTTTTAAAATGAAACAATTTACAAGCAGGATCACTTACACATCGTTTCGGAAATGGGGTGGGTTGAACCCTCAATTATAAATGCACCCCTTTTAAGGATACCCACACTTTTTCTCTTTTAGGTTACAAAATTCCTGCTTGAAGTTGATTTTCTCCAGAACGTCGAATCTTGTAAAAAATCTTAAGACAGTTAGCGATTGTGCGAAATTGTATCTCGACGCGTCCCACTTTATAAGGGAGGTTGAGACTAAAGCCTAAATCCATAGGGCGGTGGGCGGGGGGCCGGGATAGGGGGGGGGGAGGTGAGTGCTTACTTCTTCCGTTTTATCTGCCGAATCATGCTCGGTTCGATTTATAAACGTCCGAAGCAAGAGGTCGCTCTAACGAGCTCTTGAGATTAATCTGAGGCTCGGTAGGCCTCCGATACCATCTCTCTACTCCACTCTGTGCCGGAGTCTACCACGACCACCGGCCTAAGTTGTATTGATTGGACAACCGTTGGAACAACCTTCGGCCACCACTTTTCACTATAACCCACCGACCTTTTTCACTTAAAAGTTACTTAGTGCAGGCGGTTTCGATTTTTCTGATATTATTTTTGGCTTTTCATCTGGGAAAAGGCTTTCACACATGTGGGGTACAAATGCAGGCAGAAATCTCATAAAAGCCTTTTTGTGCATTGAAAAATTATTAAAAACGTTTTTAAAAATCTGAAGTCTTTAGATATATAATAAATTATTAAACCAATAATTGTTTGAAAGAATAATTCGAATTTATCGAAATAAACATTTATTAAAAAAAAAATCATTTAAGACAATATTAACTAATCTCAAACGACAAATTAAATGTTAAACAGAAAAATCACAAAAAATTCAGTGTTCCAGGAGCTGAACCCAGATTGAATTTAATTTGATTAAGTATTTTAATCTAAGATTTTACTCATTAATTTATTCCAAAGATAAAAATATTAATAAAACTTTTTGCACCCTTTATTAATATGATATATGTATATAAAGCTGTATTTGAGATTTTCACGGCTAACAGTATTAACAACTCATTTAAATGAAAAATTTTGTGATGCTTTTAAAATAATAAACAGAATTGAATTTATTTTACTTCTACATCCCCCAATCGAGATTTATAAGAGAGGTAATGCAATAAGAATAAGAATTTACTTACCTAATTTTGAAATTTATCTTCGGTCGCTGACAAAGATATTGAAATATAAGAGGTGCTATCCGCAGTTTTTACTGGGTGGCATTGTGTTTCCTAGTGTCGCCTGATATTTTTAACCGATACTACTGTACACGTTCAACAAATCAACTAAATGAACGAATTATTCAAACTATATTATTAACCAATACTACTGCACACCTTAAAAAAATAAACTACTTTCCGTATTCAAACTATTCCCATTCGGAAATGATCCCGCAGACAGTCGGGCGGACACCATAACATATCTCTTGTATTTGAATATCTTTGGTTGCAGGACTGTGACGTTCCAATGTACAATCTTAATAATATCTATAAATTGTTTCAATTTCCTCCGAAGACACATAACATTAGTTTTATTACCCAAAAACCTATTAAATAGTGTTATGTCTCTTAATATCTAATATAATGACAATTTATGTGTTGGTTATCTTCCAAATAAGTAGTGGTTCGTGTGAAAACTGGCAATTTAGTTATTGTAAATACATGAATATTAAATTGGCAGACGTCCTTGCTAGACTAGGCCCCAAGTAGTTCTGCCGTCCAATCTCGCCGATGCCTTCGGCCATCATCGTAACCGTTCGTACCAGAGACACGAAAGATGATAGATGGTATCTACTCTTCGTATATGCCATCTATTGCAATCGTATTGCCATCTGTTGAGATACAGCAAAACTTCGTAATACAAACTAAGCTATTGACATCTTTTGGAGGAAGCTTAAACTACATGAATAATCAAAAAGCTGCAAATAGACGTTGTAGGTATTGCTTACAGTAAATTCTTCACTAAATGCCTATCGGTGTTCGCAATTTCTATTCTCCTCGGATAAAACATGAAGGATTCGCCTGCCAATAGCAGGCGATTAATTCTGTTACAAGACTAATAAATTGCCATTAACTTTACAAGAAATCTCCATAACGCTTCATTAGACCTCGTTATTCCGTACTTTTATAACAAATTCTAACTGAAATGTTTTAAGCAAGTTCCCAAATTGTTTGCCAAGCTTCACCTTAAATTTTACTCAATTGCCCAAACTTCGGGTAATCGCGCCAAAATATCGACATTTAGACGGGAAAGAATTATTATTCTCGTATTTTTAAATTTGCGTCTCAACACTTACAATTTCTCTTTTTTATGTACACGGTGAATTCTTTTTACCGATTTTTTTATTAAAAAAAAAATCACGATAGTGAAAGTATTTTTAATTTATTTGTATGTCAATGGTTGAAATTTTCTGTAACAATTTAAAATATACCATTTTCGATGTGCCGCCAAAACGAAACGTTCGTTTTTATTCGTGAATTCGGCGGCGTTGACGTCACGCCGGGCAACGTTGGTGACTGCCGTCTTACCAGACATAGGTGTTTTCTATGTCATAATGACGTTGTAGCCAGTTGGAACCGTTTCGGAATGTACGGTTTTTTAAACCAATAATTATGAATGAAAATTTACGCATTTTTGATACAATGATCATGATCACAAAAATCAATCTTAAATCTTCCATTTTTAGCTGTACTCATAATTTGTGAATATCCCCCATTATTATCGTACCAACTTTTTGTTTTTTTTTTCAGATAACTTCTTTGTGTTGTTTTTATTGTTGTTCACATATAATGTTTTTCAAAAACTAGTGCGGAAATCGGGCGAAACCGGGCGAAATCGGGTAGTAACTATTATACGTCATATAATAATATTAAAATGTGGTAATATTTCATCCCAAATGTGTTTTGCTAAAGTAGCTTAACCTATGAACATATTATGCATTTACTTAGACAGTACATGCAAGGGTTAGGTTACATCACATAAAATTAATCTCAAATAGGTGTTTGTGTAGTATAATGTATAAGCAAGCTTACTTGCACTAATATTTGGAACAATGTGCCACATTATATCAAAGCCTTAATATATGTTAATTACGAGTACAAACAAAGATATTAAAGGTTCTAAAGGTTGTTTTATTTTATTAAAACTACGCCACACAACAATAATTTTGGTGTCAACGAAGAAGAATCATTAAAACAATGAGGATTCAAATAATTGCCATAATAAAATGTATTATTAACCATGAGAGCACAATCAGGTAATCTCCTCAAACGAAATCTCGTGTTTTTTACAAATGTATCATATTGATTTGCAATGCTGAGGAAACAACTATTTTATTTTTTGAAAATACTGAATTAGTACCGAAGACAAGAGCCATCAAAATGTTTATGCGTGAAAGTGTAACACGCGCAGTTTCGCATTTATAATATTAGTATAGATATACAAAAACGATTTTATCAGAAAAGATTGTAAACATGAAGGTTATTACGTAAGATGTTATTATGACCGACACTTGAAACAGAACAACGTTTGGTTTCAAAACCTCTCTGTTTGTTATTCAGAAGCTCTGTCCAACGTGCATGCGTTACAGTGTGGCAACTAAATGAAAATTGCCAGAATTAAAATAAAATCAAATTACTAGTAGTTCCTACAGTTAGTTTATTTTAACAGTACATGCTATCAAAGTAGCGGAACAGTTACGTTTCTACGATTTTGCCAGTAGAGTCGCAAAGTAACATTAATTAGATTTCCGTTAAGCTAAACTGAAAACTCACGGAAATAAATTCAGCGAGGTTATAAATTCCTCCGTTCCCGCGGGAATGACCGAACAAATGAAGGAGTCAAAGTCACCGGTCTCGATCCTTTTACTGTAGTGACTTTCTCCGACTCTAATTTACCTCAATTTCACGCGAGTGACTTTATAACCTGAACCGTGAAGAGAGAACTTGGGCTAAGTTGCCTTTAATGGGTGCAAAGCGGAACATTTGGTGAAATGGATGCTACTAAGTCGGGCGATGGTGAGGTGGTGGTGGTATGTCTAGTTCAGTCATTAATTGAACGTATTTATGCAGAAAGCAGTCAGTCCACAATTTAGGCAAATTTAAAATATCGTTCTCATAAGCGATGTGGAGGTTCAATTGGATTGGGCTCTTGAACTCGGGTTCTTCGCGGAAAACGGATCCCACTCCTATTCATTTTTCAAATCGACTACTCCCAGAGAACCCGGTCTAGGACTCGGACCCAAACCCGGAACTCGGCACCGGACCCAGAGCCGGAACCCGAATGACTCCACCGCGTGGATTCGCGGTCCGCGCCATTCGCGGTGAGGTTTCTCTCTGGGTCCAACTCGGACCCAGGATCTGCTCCTATAACTCGAGTCCTATTAAAAGTAAGCACGCCTCAGAGGCCTCCGGCAAAATGCAGAACTCACCCATGTCTAGTTCTCATCCGATGGAATAGGGTCAAATCTATGATCTACTAAAATCAGCCAGGTAGCTTTCATAGAATTGCTTTGAGAAATATTCGTTGATCGCTAAAAACAACATTTAAAAATGCGCAGAAAGCCACTGCACTCAATCGCTTTTAATGTGGCTATTTCTCAAAACATCCAAAATCAACTGGTTGATTTCAGGAATCCACCTTATCTTTGAATAATGTCATTTACCTAATCGGCAGAAAAACTTCACTTCACTAACTTATATGTATTTTTGGTAGCTGTGGATGTTTTCTGCAGAGTGCATACTTCAATAATAAAGTCAGATTTCTGATTGTAGAGCTTGCGTTCACTAATATATATTCCACAGAAAAAAAACCATTCCTGTAAGAATACTTATATTTCCAAAAATCTACCCGTAAATCCACTTTAAGTTATATGAAATTGGTATGTACATATCGCACATTCCGTAGAAAAGAGTCGCAAGTCAAAAAAGTTAATTTTACAAGAGAGCGAAAATAGTGATCTAACTTTAATACGGTTTTTGTGGGGCATGGATAATCACAATCACTTTATTATTCAGAGATAAAAAAATAAAATTGTATAAAACATAAAATTTTGACTTACGACCCTTTTCCACGGGATTTGTGATATTATTTAAAACTTTTTATAGTGATAAACGTTCTACAATGGATTTGATTATTCAATCTTCAAACAAAAATTACTTTTATCTCAGTTCGAGTTTTTTTTTGTGGCTGGCTGCTTTCTGCATAACTACTTTTAATTGAAGTTTTGAATTTATCTTAACTATAATTACCACTTTTTTACATTCACCTTTGCGAGTGAAATGTTTTAATTTTTTAATGAATTCACGTTTCTTTGAAAGAGGACTGAAATTTTCACTTTAATTTTAATTGCGTTATCAGTTACAACATTGCCTCATTTTATCGTTGCTTTGATGTTTATATTACCTACGAATCTGTACTTTATGTACATTTTTTACTTATATTACACAGACACGTCTACCAAAACCTTTTCCCAAACCTGAAGTTATTTACGAATTTTTTGACAAAAATAATTTTTGGTGGAATAATATTGATATAAAGAACTAGCTAGAACATAATTGATTCCTTCCACACTGGTGTACAGTCGGGAAATGCGCCAAACACGCCTAACATTTGTACACAATTGATATTTGTCAGATAAGAACGATTCGTTTCTAGACTCGTTCTCTAATTCAGCTGCTCGACTGTGAAACGATTTGCCGTTCTATGTGTTTCCCTCTTACAATATGGGTCTCTTTAAGTCCCATGTTCAGTATGTTCACTCCTTCCTCTCCTCAAAAATACCCTCCACACAGCATCCCCAAAGGTGGCACAAGTCTTCTGTGGAGTAAATGTAAAAAAAAAAGTTATCTTTTACCCGCGCCGGTGTTTCGATTCACATCCATTAAAATCCGGTATGATGTAATTTAACTACATATTCTTGGTATCAATTTGTATCACAATGAAGTTCTGAGATGGAAACTTTTCTCTGGATATTTATTAAGATCAGTGGCAAAAAAATATGCTGAAAAGTCTGCTGAAAGCAAGAACGTAAATATGTACCTTAATGTTCAAATTTACTTTTCTCGAGTTAACGGCTCAGCCTACAAGGAGGGCCCCGATGTGTTTAGCTCCGCATCCCTTACACGCCTCCCCCTCCCTCCTACTCTAGGTATATATAATAATATATACGCGTGAATACCTCCCCTAAACCAAACACCTGCGGCTCCTCGTGAACTGTAAACCAAAGCTGTTTAAATTAAGTAAATATTTATTCGATTTGTTAATTAAGAGAGAGAGTTTGAAGATCCATTAAGCATAAAATTATTTTCAAAAACCGTTTATCTTCTTATGGTTTTGACCCTTTTAAAGCCATATTCTGAGATTATTTTCGCTTTCCGAAAGCATATTGCAACCTAACCGTAGTATGTTATAATGTATGGCTACCTTAATTATATGCAGGCACCATCATTTTTTCAACATTACGGCGTTTTCAAGTCTGTACGCAATCACGCTTTTGGAGCTCTTTGTGTTTCGTTAGCAAGGCAGAGGTTTTCTAGGCAACTCGCACATTTTTAAAACAAAACACTTTTGTAATATCAGATCGAAATGTTTTATTCACTTTGTATTTTGTACATAACACTTTTTAATCCCGATAGTGTTTTATAACGACACGCTCTGAATGTATTTCTGACGGAACCTTTTTAGGAGATCTCACTCCTTTGGTTTATTAAAATTGAAGAAGGTGATTTTCTGAAATCATTCGCATCTCAAAATCTATTTCTTTTGCGTAGTCGGAAATACAGTAAGTTAATTAACACATATAGCAGAAATCTGTATTTTTGTAAAACTACTATTACTTTAGCTAATCATCAGATGAGACGCTGTACCTAAATTATAATTTCCATATTTTACTACTTATTATCCAGGAAAATGTGATTTTTTTATTTTTATTTATTGTCTAAAATAGTTCTGTTTATGGAAAAGCAGTAAATAAAAAAGCTCATCTGACACATTACTTTATTCGGGCAGCTTTTTATATTTGAAAAATAATTTTGCACCAAAATATGTATTATTAAAACTGGAACAAAATTAAATCTTTTTTTCTGGTTTAAAAATTCGAAGCATTATGCAAAATCGCGAAATTTTCCAAAAAGGTACAGTAAGACATACATTACAACAATGCTCGAATTTTGAATGAATGCTCTTACTGTTGACTTTACCCATATTTAAAATTATCTGTATTGTATAATTTGTACAAATATTCCTTTCTTTATTGTTTAATTTGTATTGTACTTTTGTTGAATGGAATTCGGTGAAATGCGTACTACGTACATTGGAGGTTATCCTCAACTTACCCGCCCTGGTATAAGTAACAGATGGTTACTCCTTCAAGGCTCTCGCAAAATTTAATTTTTTTTTTGAACGAAGCTTCATTTATTTATTTTGAACGAATCTAGACCTCCAGTGTCCCTGCATACGTTGTTAGAAAACAGTATGCAAGTGCTTAACAGGAAAAAACATAATACGTACTACGTACAGACAAATCATTTTAAAGAGCGTACTTTTCACTATAGTTGTGCACATCGATAGTATAAATAAAAAATTTTCTTCAAAATAGGCATATTTACTTTGTGGCGTCATCATTAATTTAATGGCAAACAAATACCTTTGTGTAACACCACTATTTAAAAAAAAAAACATAATTTAAGACGAAGAAAACATAGTTTTCGAAACATGTTGATATTGTTAATAAAATAGTGGTGTTACACAAAGGTATTTGTTTGTCATTAAATTAATGATGACGCCACAAAGTAAATATGCCTATTTTGAAGAAAATTTTTATTTATACTATCGATGTGCACAACTATAATGAAAAGTACGCTCTTTAAAATGATTTGTCTGTACGTAGTACGTATTATGTTTTTTCCTGTTAAGCACTTGCATACTGTTTTCTAACAACGTATGCAGGGACACTGGAGGTCTAGATTCGTTCAAAATAAATAAATGAAGCTTCGTTTAAAAAAAAAAAAAATTTTGCGAGAGCCTTGAAGGAGTAACCATCTGACCAAAATTGTTTAGAAATTTGCGAATACCCCACATCACCACCACCAATTCCTCTTACTCCGCAATAGTTCTACGATATAATACACCACTGTCCAATCAAGAATTTCTATAAAATGATTCAACTGTGCCTGCTTTTTGTGTGTTGTTATTCTCGTAGGATTTGCATGATTCTGGCATAAATCCTGGCACTTCTTCCTTCCTTTGTATCGAATCAGTAACATCAATCCTCATTTTATATATTTAATGCATGTACTTTTTGTATTCCTTTCATATGCAATTTCCGTAGTCCCGGCCTGTAACAATAACTCGTAGAATGTCGTTGAATATTCATTCAAGTGGAGCTCCCTTTTATTCTTTCCTTGTTTGTTTTATTTTCCAAAACCGTACCGGAATAATTAAGGCTTACCTGGGTTTTTGGGGTGGCTACCTCAACTTCTGAAACATCATTTCTTTTAAGTTCAAACCTGCATTCAAGAGCTTTATTTGCATGCTGCAGTTCCCATCTTGCATGCATCCGCTGTTTTTCGTTGGTGTATTTCCTTTGAATATCTGGCCAAGTCCGAGCCTCTGTCTGCGTCAGCTTTTCAGGTGGTTGTTAAATAAGTTTGAAGGGTCTTCTCTAATGTATTTTTGTATGCCTTATGTTTCCCGCTTTATTCTTCCTTTGAGTTTTTTTACCAGTAAATTTAAATATTCGGTAGGAAAAAATGCTAAAGAATTCGCGCGATATTACGGTGTAAAAATATCTTGGAATATTGGGGTTTCGGCTATAAAAACCTACTTTGTTACAAGGACGTGACTCTCAATATCGACTTTGTGATAAACAAATTTTGTAAAAACTTCCCATTTTCATAGTTGAGTGAGCGTCTACTTCAAAATTTCGCGTATGCTTAGTTTTATTGATTACCTTGATAATATATATTATGACATACCTTCAATGTACTATTTTATTCAGGAAATTTTCTATACTCCAATTACTTCTAAATACGCCCAAATTATTGAAATATCGTCTTTTGAACTTTATCTGTACAGGAAAAAATTACTTACGTTGGGGTATTTACGTTACATATTGCGCAAATAAGTATTAGGTTATTAGTTAGAGTTATTCCAATAATTTTGTATTTAGGAATAAAACAGTCACTTTGTGGTTTAAAATATTAATGAAATAATGCAATAACATTGTTTATAACTACGAAAATTATTTATTTTTTACAACCGACCCGGTTTCGCTTAACACAAACATCATCAGGGTACAAAATTTAACTAATTAAAAAATACATTGTTCGTGTTTATATGTAAATGTAGAAAGAGACAAAATATACAAAAAAAAATCAAAAAATCTAAATTTGAGAAGTATGAGATAAGTGTACTTAAAAGTGTACCCTCTATTTGTTCAAATTACTCATGAACACCACCAAATTAATTATAATGCAGAAAAACTTGCAGTTAAATAAGCAAAAATCGATGTTATCTGATAATATATGAAAATACAGATAAAACTATTTTCCGCTTAATTTATTTGGGACCGTATCTGGTTTCAGCCTGTTAAAGCCATCTTTAGACAGATAAAAATATTTCTTAATCTACAGTTTATATAAACATAAAGTATGGGGGAGATGGAAGTGATAGTCTACAAGAATTTTATTCAAGTTGTAAGGTTTTTATATATTTGAATTCGAAGTAGTTTGTATGAAACTGGGTACATCTGAATATTTGGATATTTTCAGAACAGGTTTTTCGGCTCTCAAAGAGTCAAACATTTTAAATTATTTTATTCCTATTTAATACTAAGAAGAGCCCCTTTTGGCGAAACTTTTACCCATATGGAATTTTATGGTTTTACGAACTTTTTTGCTGTTTAATTCTGGTCCTTCGATATATTATAAGGAATTTTTGTTTTAATTTTAAATAAGAAATAATTAAACAATTTGTTCAAAGAAACTTCACCATCTCATTACAACTTCACTAATCTGTTTTTTTTTAACTTTCCTCAGGCTGATAGGTACCATAATATTAGTACCTATCAGCCTGATATCACAGCTGGTAGAAGGATCCTGGCGGGATAGAAATGCAGCTTCTAATACGGCCACCGTCTTTAACCGGAAACGGAACGTACAAATAAATTTACAGACAAACGAAATGCTAAACTGTCGAGTTAAACAGTACTTCGCTATTATCAGACAATTCGTACAATAAATGGTATTTTTTGGTGTGGAGTTTAAGGGGGTAAAGGTGTTTTTTCAGGTGCAATAAAAACAAAACCAATAATATTTTTACCATCCATTACTTTACCAAATATTTATTAAACATTAAATAAAAAATCAAACCACAAAATTAAGTTACATGGTGTTGAAGTGGGGGGTCTCAAAAAAATGGCGCGCCCTGGTTGACACGATTGCAACCCTCCTAGTAATCAGAAGGAAAAAAAAACTATTACCAGACAAATGCTACTATAGCCCGTACCTCGGAAAAGTAAAAAAAAAATGTTCGCAAAATGGCGGCTGACTGAAATAAAAAGACATTTCTTACCCGTTTTTTGACTTTTCGGAATTTTTTTAAAATATTAAGAATTGAAATTTTGTAATAATTCTGTAGGGGCGATAGAGTAATGTATAGAGAAAGTTCACACCAAATTTCAAGCAAATTGGTTTCGTAGAACTTGAGATATCGTGTCAACCGTCTCGAAAAAGTGGTTTCGAGAAACACGCGTTTAAAGTTTTTCTCTATTTAGATTCTAGTTAGATTCCGTCTAAACCGCGACATTAAAATGGTTATAACTTTTATAATAATGCTTATTTCGAAAAATTCCTTTAAGGAGATATTTTTGAATATTTAAACATTGGAAATACGCAGAAAATTTATTTTTTATTTTTTCTAGACTAGAATACTGCCTTAAGATAAGCGTGTCAATTAATTACTAGAGTTTCTGTACCGAAGTGTTCAAGTGTCTATTTTGATGATCTGTTTCATTACTGCTGTTTGATAGGTACATAAACTTCCTTCCCTGATTATTATCAATAATTTATTAAGAGCCACATTCCGTCTGCAATTCTCGACTCTCTCCGTATAACTGGCTAACGAATGGCCGAATGGAAGCAGCAATAGACTTCCTCACACTAATGGAAATTTCCCCCTCAATAAATCACACATAAGTGCAGACGTAAAAACCACGGTAAAACGTGGAAAATGTACCGGTCTTTGATGTGTTTCGTACAATAAAAGCTCGCTCGCTTGTTCCTTTGTAAGGATAATGTCGGAACATTCTAAAAGGACATAATACTATTTCGGATTTGTGGGACTGCCGTTGGTGATTTGAAATAGTTTGAAATTTTCACTGACTTGCCAGTATGCTGTCAGATTCATTTATTGACAAATCACTTACGGCACTATTCTAGTCTAGAAAAAAAAAAAATTTCTTCATATTTCCAATGTATAAATATTCAAAAATATCTCCTTAAAAGGATTTTTCGAGATTCGCATTATTCTAAAAGTTATAACCATTTCAATGTCGTGGAAATCTAACCGGAATCTAAAAAAAGCAAAACTTTAAACGCGTGTTTCTCGAAACCACTTTTTTAGAGACGGTTAACACGATATCTCAAGTTCTACAAGTATTTGCTTGAAATTTGGTGTGAGCTTTCTCTACACACTACTCTATCGCCCCTACCAGAATTATTACAAAATTTTAATTTTTACTATTTTTTAAAAATTCCGAAAAGTCTCAAACGGGTAAAAAAATGTCTTTCTATTTCAGATACCTCCATTTTGTGAAACTTTTCCGAAGTACGGGCCATAGCAGCATTTGTCTGGATTAAGAATTAATTTGTTTTTTTTTTTCTGATTACTAGGAGGGTTGCAATCATGTCAACCAGAACTAGCCATTTTTTGAGACCCCCCACTTCAACACCCTGTAACTGTTTGAATTTTTTCGTTTATTTATTTTTTTTTATTATTCTTTAATGTTTAATAAATATTTGGTTAAGTAATGGCTGCTAAAAAAATTATTGGATTTTATTTTATTGCACCTGAAAAAACACCTACAATTCACGCTTCTAGACTAGAATACCCCCTTAAAGGGAGACGGTCACTCCATCTACCCCGCTCCCCGCAACTTTGTTTAGTCCCCTTTCCCTCATGGGCAACTCAGTTTTTTTCTTATATCTGTAAAAGATTTATGTCTTTTGAGGACACTTATATTGTTGACCATTTGTGACTTCAAGCAGTCATTTTAGCAAGAATCGTGCATAAATATAATATGTTTCAATTATTAAACAATATTATATATGTTTTTATTTATTTATTTATCTTTAAACAGTATGTTTACATTAGGTTTTTGTCGATGCCTGTCTCACTAGGATACACCTGTGTCGAGACAGGCATATTATTTCGGATGTGATGCGATCGTACGTAAAATTCTATAAAATTTAAAATTCATATTTATAAATGTTTTCAGTACCTACACATATTCAATTTATTAAAATATTTGGTAGTGTAAAAGTCAGAATAGTTGCCTTCCAAGTATATTCCGATACTCAGCCGTTGTAATTTTTTTAAATAATTTTTTTTTGTATGTAAAATATGTATTTTTATTTTCTTAAAAAAACATTTTATTTTTTCACGGGTGTGCGCTAGTATATACATGGTGTAACAGCATGTACCCGAATGATTTTAACCAGAGATTTCTGAGCATATTTGGAGTAAAAAATCTCATTCGTCTTTCTCCTTCGTTAACGTGCTGCTAGAACGAGACGGAGTGCGTAATACGTGACCCGTGGGCACTAAAACAATTTTTTTTTTGTTTTTATCTGAAAAAAAACGTCACCGAACAACAAAATAACATCTCCTTTTTTTATTCGAAGTATGCTCGGGAATCGCTGGTTTAAATCCTTCGGGTACATGTTATTACATCCTTTATATATCTACGTATATAAATTTCAACAAATGCGTTTACTTCCGAAGCACATTTAATTAATTGTAAATAAATGCAAATAACGCATTTGCATTTTAGGAAATATTTACTCAATATTAGATTTTCATAATATTCTGTTGTTTAATAAGATTGTTCTGAAGGGTCAAAGTCAATTATCTCAATTAGAGCGACCTCTCTGCTCTTGTTTTAATGATTAATTACAGACGGAAAGTAACAATTAGTTCATAATCAATCATATTCACTTTCTTATATATAAAATCAGATCAGTTTTGCTTTATTTCTTATTAATATTATTATGCACTGCTCATCATTTTATAAAAATTAGACTGTCTGAAAGGGAGTAACAAGGAGAAAAATACAATTATTGTTATATTATATTTATTAATACAATGATTATGAGGTTAGAAAGTCGCTAAATTGATTTTAGTGGTGTTAGAGTGAGTCCACAATAGATGTGCGTGATCTCACTCAGCCTTTTTCCATTAAAAACTATGGTCCAAGCTGGATATTAGTTAGCGATATTAGTAATTTAAATCAATCATTAAACTACAATAACAAAAGTGTTTTTAGGTTGCCTATCATTATTTGTGCAAAACAGCTGGATAATATTGGCGCAACCGGTTTATTCTTTTTATTATAATTTACAGTAGTTATAAGATTAGTCCACAATGGAGTGCTGGTACCTAGCGTAATGTGTTGCAGCGAGGCATGAAACTGACAGAGGAAGCATGAAAGTAGACTGAATGCTATAGAAATGAGATCCCTGAGTCGCGTGTGGTAATACCATGTATGAGTGTAAGAAATGTGGCGATCCACAAAGAATGCAAGATTGACGTAAGCGCAATGAATAAGATTAAGAAAGAGACCCTCAGATAGTTTCGACATGTATAGCGAATGAACAAAGAAAGGAGTGTATGGAGAATACATGAATTGATATGAGATGTATGGAGAATACATGAATACATAAATATGAATTGCAGAAGAAGTCGGGTACGCCCGAGGAATCAGAATACTTGAGTCGGGCCATGTCAAGAGTCAGAACAGTAGAAAAGCTTGTATGAGACGATGTATGAAATGCATGGTCTTCATTTTACAATATTCATTCCGACAGCATTGAAAAGATTCAACATAAGTTCCTGAGATTTATAAACTATAAATTGCTTATTCCTGTACAGAATATTGATTATAATTACCTACTGAATAAAGTGTCCCTATTAAAACTTTCAGAAAGAAGAATTAACACTTTTATTACATTAAATGCTACATTACAAATTTACTGTCCTGAATTACTTCAATTAATCAACATCCATATTCCCAAAAGATCTTGCCCACATTTACTACCCTTTTACTTTAGCAACACCAGGACACTCTCTTACCAAAATTCCCCGATAAATATTCTGATCTAGGAGATATATTTCACTGAATAACCAGTATAAACATTGTTTATTCCAATTCTTTTATACATCTAGACACAAATAGTCGTGGATAATTTCTGCAATTTTTGTTTTGTTATACTTTTATGTGAGACTTCTAATCATTTTTACCAATGTATTTTAATTTATATTAAATGCTTTTGTTGTTATATTTTTTTCATTATATATATTTTTCTTTATCGTTTTAGTTTTAAAGTATTTAAAATAACTTTGATATTTAACTTATAAACAAAGAATGTAAAAGCCCATTAGGGTGTGTATAATAAATAAATAAATGACGCAAAGAGTGTGTCCCAAGACCGAGTTGTTCGTTTTAGTCGGTCCGTCCTCTCTGCCTACCCCTGCGGAGAAACGGCGTGTTGGTTAGTTACTAAGATTAAATTAGTCCTTTCGGTTTTAAGTGGGTACTTATTCAAAATGATGATTTCAATGAAGATATTATTGTAATTAAATAATTCATAGGGTAGGATTACACTTAAGTAGGACTAATGACAAAGGGTGCTAAGTAACTAGGCGGGGTTAAAACACTTTCAATAGTTCCACTTTATTAGAATTACTCGGAATTATAATAATTATCGCTTGCCGAAAACACAAAGCGATGTTACAAGAATACCAGGATCTTTATAACCCTTGTTTGGTCCGGGTAATTATGTTAGTATTACAAGGATTGGGGTTCAAATTCCAGGGGCTGAGGAGGCTTTACGGAAAGGTTCAACGTACCACTCCCATTGTCCACTACCTGCTGCAAACTGCCCACAACCCACTTCCGTATATAGTTATCCTACAAGTACAGTAGTTGTTCACACAAAGTTACGTTTCCATTACAATCATTCGATCATCGCGCAACAAAGGATTCGGGACGCTGATATTGTGGGAATATACTCACATTAATTATAAATATACAATGGAATACTCATGCATGTTATTTTATTTTCGCTTTTGTTTCACAAATATGTATTATGTTATTTTATTAGTTCTGATAGATATTTATTTTTACGCCTAAGAGATGTTTCTTCTCTCAAATTCACCAAATCGAACCCTGGTGTAGCGACTGTAAACGATACTCTAGTTTTTCGATATCTTCTAGAATATAATGTTTAAGGATTTGGTTTTGCTATTCAGAGTCTTTTTTAATGCGCACAGATTATTGAAAACGCAAGAAGACTCTCCACATAGCATCCCCAAAGAAGACGTAGGCCATGAGGTAAATTATTTTCCTCAGAGTCTGCGTTTAAATTAAAAAAATTAAAAAACAAATGAATGTAATGAATTCAACATATTATCGTGAATTGAAACGGAAAAGGACACGTGTGTCGTTCTTCTTTGTAACTTACATAAAGTTGTCTCCACCAGTTAGTGGAGAAAAATTCAACAGAATAATCAATATTATTATTTTATAATTACTTTAAAAACTAAAGACGTAACGTGTGTGCGTTTTAAAAAAATATGTGTTTATATTTTTGTAGTAAAAATTACGTTACAGAGTTGTAACTCCTCGTGGTAGAAGTGTATTTCATACAAATCACAGTTGTCTTGTGCCACCTCGAACCTCGACTTGCGTATATTCTATAATGTTACAAAAAAAATGGTATGACGACATTATATATACAACTATTTTATTAAACATATATGATGTTTATTAAAATATTCGAAAAATCTCATAAACTTGTCTCCCACAACTTTTATGTCGTACGTTAATTCTGTCACGTGGGTTGTCATTCGAAATAGGTATACACGCAGCTCGTGTTTGTCACTCCCCATAGGCATTTTAGGCCTCCTTCCCCCGTTGCTACGATTTCCCCTCTGAGATCCAGAGAGAATTCATTTATAATAAAAACAAACTGTGACAGAGTGGTGGAAATGTGACAGAGTGGTAAAAGTTATGTAGGTTAAAAAGAAGAACCACCCACGTATATTAATTAGAACGATAGAACTTTTTAAATGCATTACATTCCATTTCCGAGAACTTTAATAAAAACGATTTTAGTAATGAAGCTGAAACGATATTATTGTTTTTGTGAACGATACGTTTTACAAACGAGTCTCCGTAGTAAAACTTCACTGGGTCTACAAAATAAACGCAGAACAATGCGTTATTTTAAAATGAGTACCGTTTTTAATTGAGTAGTAGCGTGTTCTAATTGGTTATATGATATCATGACCATCATTGATGCGTAATTCACACACAGTGCACAAACATTAATTTATAATCGTTCAATATTTTCGCCCCTAATGACGGTTGTATATTTTGATATTTCAATCCCATTAATGCTCCGAATCACGTTTTGGCACCCGATTTGCGGCGGTTATCACGTGTTGCTAATTACGTGCTATTAAAAACACTTTACCGCACATATGGCCCGCCCTTTGTACAAAATAAATAACCATTTACACTTGCAAATGACCAACAATTTTTAAGGTTCACAAAACCTTGTGAAAATTTGTTATAATTTTGCAGCAACAAACATCATAAAAACGCTGCAATTTATTTTTAAACCTACTTTTTTACTCTTACCGAATATTATTTTTTTACATTAGCTCCACACAGGAAGCCCTGACGAAATAATCCCTCGGGACCTATGTCATCTTTAGAAATGCTGTGTGGACAATCTTTTTGAAGTAAAACTTCTTTACGCACGCTAGACTTGGGGAGTAAGCTGGCGCATAATAAATTTAAATATTTGTAGAAAATTAATGTATGTACATGTATATATTATGCACATAAACATATATAAATATAAACATACATATAGATGGAGCTAAAAAAGTTTTACTTCAGTCGTGTGGTCTAAAGCACACTCGTTGTTTTTGTGAAAGGAAAGAGAGGTAGTTCTGGGGGGGAAAAGGCAAATGGGGTGGTTAGGAATCTGGGGGTAAATGTGTCCATGAAACGACGAATGAATCCATCTTCCCACTGCGATGCAAGGCGATAGGTCTAGAGATACCGGTTGGAAAGGTCTGGGATAGGTCTCCCTCAATCGGTCTCTCCATTTCCGGCCAGCCATGCAGTAGGTGAGCGAATCCATTCGCCGCAGAGACCTAGAAAAACCTCACCCCATGAACCCAGGCTCACCTGCTGTGTGGAGGGTCTTTTTAGTGAAAGGAAAGAGATGTAGTTCTGAAAAGAAAAATTGGGTGGGAATCTGTGGGTCAATGGGTCCAGGAGTGACGGGCGAATGAATCCATCCTTCCCACCGCAATGCAGGTGCAGGTCTCTTTCAACCAGTCTCTCCAAACTCACTCGCCACCAAGACCTAAACAAACCTCACTCCATGAACCCTCCTGCGAAGTCATCAAACGTAGCGAACCACTTGGGGTGACGTATGGCTGAGATGGTGGTTATTTCAAATTAACAATTATACTTTTAGGAGCCGTAACCAATTATTTGTGTTTTACGAATCAACTGAATATTTAATCCATTATGATTCCAACAAACGTTTATAAATAACTGTGATTCGTTTTTGATTCCGCTTTCCCAACTTTAGCCAAGCAAGTTGGAAGATTTATGTTTGAGGCGAGTTCGTGTTGATTTGCTGCACCGCCGGGGTATTACTTTAGTCTACAATTAAACTTCCTCGCAGGATTACCCTATGAAGGAAAACTAATCTCTTCTGGTCTTGATTAAACCGATTACAAATAAACTTCTGATGCAGTTTATCGAACTAAGCAAAGGTTTATTTGTAATCTTTTTAATTTTAAAATTTGGAATAATACGTGATAACAAAGAGTGTGCAACTTTTAATCCTTCGGGATTTGCTATTTTTTTTTTTTTTTTACATGAGCTCCACACAGGAGGCCCTGAGGAAAACAATTTCCCTCAGGGCCTATGTCATCTTTGGGGGTGCTGTGTGGAGGGTTTTTTTTAAGGAAAGGAAAGGGAGGAGAGTTCTGGGAAGGAAAAGGGTTTAAGGGATGGGTAGGAATCTGGGGTTCAGTGTGTCCTGGCCATCCGCTTAGACAAACCTCACCCCATGAACCCGGGCACCCCTGCTAAATCACCAAACGTAGCGAACCACTTGGGGTGACCTATGGAGGCCGGTGCGGGTACCGCCGCCCTGGGAACCATTTATTGGATAACCGACACCCCTGCCATAGGTTAACCCCAAGTGGTTCGCCACGTTTCAAGGGTGCCCGGGTTCAGGGGGTGAGGCTTGTCTAGGTCTTAACGGCGGATGGATGATCTGGATACACTGATCCCCAGATTCTTATCCTTATTCCTTTGCTTTAAAAGACCCTCCACACAGTATTCCCAAAGATGACATAGGCCCTAAGTGAAATTATTTTCTTCAAGATCCGAGTATATGTTTCTCAAATATGGTAATGAATTTCTGATTACATTACTAATAAAACTTATTCTATAAAAACAGATTGATAAAATCCTTTCATTTGTGACCATAGCATCGGTCGTTTAGTGAAAATAATTTTCCTTATAATTACTACCTCAATTAATAAACTAATTAATTTGCATATCTCTTCATATGTAAAAGCCCCGATAAAGGCGTTGATAAATAAATAAATATTCGTATCCCGTTCATCTTAATATATATATTTCTTCTGTCCGTGTGTATGTCACTGAACTCCTCCTAAACGGCTGGACCGATTTTGATGAAATTTTTTGTGTTGGTTCAAGGGGATTCGAGAATGGTTTAGATTCACAATTTGGTCCACTGGAAAATGTTCTTTTAATTAATTTTTTATTTCTAATGAGTTGTTGATTTTGGAATGTTTTACATTGGATCTGGCAGACTGCGCTACCATCGCAGTATCGAATATTCAATATTATTCTATTTTAATTTTAGTTTGTCCCGACAGTTGTGTACAGGACAACGTCTGTCGGGTCCGCTATGAATAAATAAAATAAATTGTGGAACATTCCAGAACACTCTCGAATGTTGTCCTGAGCCAAGCCGGGTAACCCAGCTAGTATTCTGTAAATGAAATATTCTGTAGGTATTGATTAACAGAACTTGTTCATGTTTAAGCTTATTGTCTTTGGATTTGTCGTACAAAACGCCAAAGGTAATATTCTCCTATCTGCCAAGTCCAAGTTATTGGCTTTTCTCCCTTTCAAGTAAACCCACGTGGAAGGCTTGTATTTGCGGAGGTCGAATCACAGAACGGGCTTATCTCCCGAAGCCCCCGTCTCCTCCGGTCTGGCGCCCTACCGACAAATAATATTACAAAGCCGAGCTTAATCCCGGCTGAAAGTCGACGCTGTTATCATTTGTGCAGCGAACTTTGGGCCGGACGGCTGCTGTAGTTCTCACGCTATGATGTGCAAGTTACTTCAATCCGGACTCAGCCGGCTTCTAGAAGATTTAACATTGCCTCTTTTCTGTGTTCATGCTGAAGTATCGTTGTTTTCATAAGATTAATAATCCAGAATCATAGATACTCTCAGTATTACCCCGATGAAAGATCACCATTGCTGGAAATAACTTTAGCCTTTGGCCAGATCGGAATTGCCAATTACTTCCCAACCTTCCTCGTCTCATCTTCTTTCCTTCCACATTCACTAACGCATTTTTTTTTCATTAGCTCCACGCAGAAGGCCCTGTGGAAAAAATCTCACAGGGCATGTCATTCGGGATGCTGTGTGGAGGGTATTTTTATGGAAATGAAAGAAAGGAAGTTTTGGTAAGCAAAAATGTGTGAGGGGTGTGAAGGAATCTGAGGTCAATGAGACCAGGAGTGACGGACGTGCGAAACCATCCTTCCCATTGTTTTGTAAGGCGATGGGTCGAGAGAGTCCGGCTGGAGAGGTCAAAAGGCCTCCCTCAACCAGTCTCCCGATCCGGCTCACCACGCAGAAGGTGGGTAAACCATCCGCCGCCAAGACCTAGATAAACCTCACCACATGAACTCGGGCACCCTGCTAAGTCACTAAACGTAGGTGTTAATTATCCTATATTAAATTGAGATGCTATGAATCCATTTTTCTCAATAATTATTTCAGAATTGGTTGACGTCTATGAGTAAAATTATATGAACAAAATTATAAAATTTAAAATATTATTACGAAGTAACGAAAAATTCCCATTGATCTCTAATTCAAAGAAGCTTGTGCCGAATGTTTAAGACAAGCGAAGTTGGCGTCAGAAACAAAATGAATAATTTTATTTACCTCTCGTAAAGCCAAACGCATTCGAAAAACATACATTTATCCACCAGAGCCTGAATTAAAACATTACTCAAGGCTTTAGAGGATTATTGCATATTACACCATATTTCATTTATTATTTAATAACAGTCTGTTCGTCGGCAAAAGGATATTTTCTTTCCCTTATAAATGTTTACATTAATCCTCTTTGGACCTCTCAGAAGGTCGCAAGCAGCCTGAAGGCTGTAGTCTGATGTCTGTGTAGGAGTCTGACAATGCCAGTTAAAACATAATGCTCAGTATATAAAATAAACAGCACATGAACCTTGCTTAAGTACTCAAATGCTCATTACGCTCAACGACGAATGGTTTATGGCGTGCGATCTTCCCATCACTCAAAATATATCAATGCTTTTACGTTTATAACTGCGGTCCGCTGAGGGTTTATTATTACGAGGGCTGTTCGGAAGTAACCGCCGTTTGGGCTATAAATGAAACAACTCGTATAAACTAAATGATTATATTACGTGTATCTTAAAACTACCATTCAAATGCAAGCACTTGCCATGGCTTTTCTTCAATTTGCGATTTCCTTCTTCATGGAACTCGGCCGCCGGGGATTGTAACAAACCTGTCACAGCATTTTGAAGATCATTCTTTAAGTGAGTGAACAGATGGAAATCAGAAAGCTAATTCCGGGCTGTTTAGGAGATGGGTGATAATTTGCATAAACATTCACTCACATGAAGAAGTGACTTGGGACCAGCACTTCGATGACGATAAAGATCTTTAAAACGCTGTGAAAGGTAAGCTATTTTCCCAGGTGGGCCGATAGTGAGAAATGTGATCTAAACGGCATTTGAAAGAAAAAAACACAACGCTTTGTATTAAAATCTAAAAAATAACCACAAAAGACTTAAAATGTACACCTCGGTGATACCTCTGTGTTTCCGACCGCGATTTGAAAACAAATTATTTTTATTTAATTAAATGAAGACATTATGAGCGAAACTCAATCGAAAATCTGGAAACAGAAAAATCAGAAAAAGATATTGGCACCTCTGGGACTCGAACCCAGGACCTCCCTACTTTCCGGGTTGGGCGCTCTTATCCACTGAGCTAAGGTGTCGATATCCAATTCGGTCACTTTTAACTAAGTCGAAGTATGGTACAGTTAAAAGTGACCGAATTGGATATCGACACCTTAGCTCAGTGGATAAGAGCGCCCAACCCGGAAAGTAGGGAGGTCCTGGGTTCGAGTCCCAGAGGTGCCAATATCTTTTTCTGATTTTTCTGTTTCCAGATTTTCGATTGAGTTTCGCTCATAATGTCTTCATTTAATTAAATATTACAGTTTGAGGTTTTACTCATAAAGTTAAAATAATAAATAATAAATTATTTTTACATGGAATGACAAAAAAGTGAGGTGCTGATTAGATTTGTAATACATTTGTCTAATAAAATATGTGGGGTTTTTTGCATTAACAGTAACATTGGTTAGTTAAAATTTTAAAAATTTTATTTCATAAAATGAAGACATATCAGCGAAACTCAATTGAAAATCTGGAAACAGAAAAATCAGAAAAAGATATTAGCACCTCTGGGACTCGAACCCAGTGGCGCAGCAGCCCAGAAAGCCGAAGGTCCTGGGCTCGAGGTTCGAGTCCCAGAGGTGCAAATATCTTTTTCTGATTTTTTTTTCCCAGATTTTCGATTGAGTTTCGCTCATATTTTCTTCATTTAATTAAATATTACAATTTGAGGTTTAACTCATGAAATTAAAAAGAAAAATAAAAAAAATTATATTTAAAAATTGCAGGGTTTCATCACCTATCAGAAACAGTTTTTAGTTTTCGGATACGTTCGCAAACCTTATATTTATTTGGATTTTAATGCAAAGCGGAAATATTCTGACCTACTGACAAAATATGGTCTGAGGGCCTCACGGGTTATTAAATTGCCATTTTTTTCAATAAGATCTCAAGCGATTAGATATTTTCTTACACAAATGCCAGACAATATTTTTAAAATAAACCTCTGATTTACATCAAGTGACTAGGGAACGGAATACTTGTCATTCTTGTTTCATATTGCGTATTTAATATAAAGAAACTTATACCCTCCATTAAACGTGACAATTTATCCTTCGTTATTTAAAAAAAGAAATCATAAAGGAAACCACAAAAAGTCGCCGTGATTTATACAGGTCTCACGAAGCTTGAATGCCGTGTAGCGCATTTATTTATATGACATTTTGCTCCCTTAGAAAAATGAATAAATAGCACAATATCATCCAGTGGAAAAAAACCGAAAACATTCATCGAAATGTTCGTGAAGAAAAAACGAAAATATTATCTTAAAATGTTTTGACCCAAAATTTTTGCTCACATAAATATGGGATAAAAGTGCCTCGAGTGAAGTTTTTGTGTTGGAGAAGACCCTTTTCACCATGTACCTGAAATGTGACATTGAAAAATACTGAGAATATTTATTATTTTAATATAAAGTATTTATTTCAACGTAATTTTAAATTATTTATTGACCAGTGAAACCAGAATACACTTGGAAGTATTCCAAAGACCTCCTGTTAAGTACAAAACGCAAGTCTAACACAACTGATTTATAAGCTAAGCAAGCAGCTTACTAAGCCATCTCAAGAAAGATTGTGTAATGAGAATACGATGCAAAGAGTAGATATGTACTTTAAAAGAAGTTAATTTAATCTCTGATATATTATAAAAGCCAAACCGTCTTCCACCTAATATTTAGTGGTAGATTTAAGAGAAAAACCGATAAAATCATCGGTTTTAATTATATTTTTATACAACACTTTGACGCAGCCAAAATTGATGTCTGCTGGTGTAAGTGTAAAAGAGGGAAACTGTCGGCACGGGTAGAAGCACCCAGGGCGGGGGCTGGCGGCACCAACCATGGCTCAAGAACTGGCACCATTCCTGAACCCTCACATCATGAACCTAGACCGGGCAGTAGCTATTCCGCTCCATCATACAGTCCGATAGCTGACATCAGAACCAAACCCTCGCACCATGAACCTAGATCCGGAAGCAGCTACTTCGCTCCATCGTATAGTCCGATAGCTGGTCCTAGAACCGAACCCTCAAGAGAACAACCAACAAAACATGGAATAGTGTCTGACAGTTCTAGACCTAGCACTAGATCTGCAATCAGAAATGAAACCACGCGGAGCATCTCAAGAGTGGGATTTGTCGACAGTCCGAGATACGACACTGGAACCGTTAGCATTTATGATAACGTTACAGAAACCAGTGGACCCGAACATTCATCTGACCAAATCACATATAGTCAAATCACAAGCTATGGAGTCGGAGTAGCAATAGACCCCAATCCAATTAAATCGAAAACTCCTCCCAAAGTCCCACCCAGAACCAAAATCACACAAGTTGAAACTAAACAAGCAATCAGACCTGACTCATCTAGGAACGTTTATACCACTAAGAAAGCTGATGATGACAGTGGATTTAGATCTGGGAACAATAGCAAAATAGATGCCAGCAGTGGTTTAAAATCTGAAAACAACAGCAAAATAGATATCAGCAGTGGTTTTAGATCTGAAAGTAACAGCAAAACAGATGTCAGTTTAAGCTCAGGGAACAATAGCAACATAGATATCAGCAATGGTTTTGCGTCTAGAAACAGCACTAAATCAGATCTAACCAGCGGTTTAAGATCTGGAAGCAATAGCAAAATAGACCTCACCAGTGGTTTAAGATTTGAATGCGATATCAAAACAGATCTCAGCGCTGGTTTGAAATCTGGCAGCAACAGCAAAAAAGATGTCAGCGGCGTTAGGTTCAGCTCTGACAGTGCCAGAGTTTTTGGTCTGGATGGGGATGACCAGAGCCACGGAAGAAGAACTTGGCCTGGAAGAGCCCGCCCGCCCTCCATCGTAGCCCCCGCCCCGCAACCCGCCCGCTCCTGTGAAGACAACAGATTCCTGCACCTTAATTTCTCCCTGCTCGTGGACTTGAAATGGTTCGAGAAGGTATGTGTGATTCATTATTTACAACCTCCATTCCGATTATTTCTGATTAATAATTTATTGTCTTTAGAATATGTTTGTATAATGTGCCCAATTTCTTTATTATTTAGCCAAAGAATTTCTGATCCCTGATCCTTTTTTTGATGCGGAATTTACGAAGAAAGATGGTTTTAAAGTAATTTTTGTATTTTGCACAGTTTTTCTGCCTGGAACACAAAAAATCAGCTAATTACATAATTTCCATCTTTCACTATAAGTCTTTAAAATTTGTTAATTGTAATAATTTATTGTTTTTTTTTTGGAAATTAATGGGTATTTAAGATTTCTACCGAAATATACACCATGAAAATAATGTGTCGAGCCAGAAATAGTTTTCTTTACCTAAAAATCGACGTACATGAAAAGCTCTACGTTATATACACCATGAAAATAATGTGTCGAGCCAGAAATAGTTTTCTTTACCTAAAAATCGACGTACATGAAAAGCTCTACGTTTTTTCTTGCCGGAGTTCACATTCTGAAAGTTTTTACACAAATTTCAGCTGGGATGATTTTATTACATTTTGCTGGGATGATTTTATTTCAGCTGGGATGATTTTATTGCACATTGCTATTATTTATGCGGTCAAATATGGTGAGTATCTTCGCAATATTGTGATGCTATTTAAATTGTTTATTAACGCATACATTCCAGTCCCCAATATTGTTTAGCCCTGATTTTTGTTGCACGTTATTTTTCACATTCTTTAAGTAGGCATCGGAAAACTGTTTAAAAAACAAATTCAAAGGATCCCAACATCATTAGAGCAGCTGCCTTTCCTAATTAAATGCTATAGATTCCCCTTTCCAAGCTCACTCTTACTTCAAAGAAATTTAATGAGCTTAATTTAAAATTTGCGACCAGTCTTAGTCTTTTCATTTAACATACATAAAACGGATTCAGTTATACCAGGTTCGTCTCAATTTGTTTCAAGTGAAAAGAATCGTTCATTTTGTCGTTCCGTTAGTGCTAAAACCTTCATAATAATACCTAAGCACCCTGCCAATAAATACATAATTACACAATATAGGACAATTACAGTTACATTTTGGGAGGCGGGTATGGGTACCGCCTCCCCGGGAACCATTTATTGGATAACCAACTCCACTACCATAAGTCACCCCAAGTGGTTCGCTACGTTTGGTGACTTAGCAGGGGTGCCCGGGTTCATGGGGTGAGGTTTGTCAAGGTCTTGGCGGCCGATGTGTCTGCCCACCTGCTGCGTGGCGAGCCGGATCTAGAGAGACCAATTGGGGTGGTCTTTTGAACTCTCCAGCCAAAATCCCTCGACCTATCGCCTTGCATCGCAGTTGAAGGGATGGATTCATTCGTCCGTCGCTCCTGGACACACTGACCCCCAGATTCCTACTCACCCCTAATACCTATTTCTTTCCCAAAACTTCCTCTTCTTCCTTCCCTTAAAAAAACTCCACACAGCATCCCCAAAGGTGACATGGCCTCCTGTGTGGAGCTAATGTAAAAAAAATAGTTTATTTTAATGTGCTTTTTTAAATTTGCCACCTAATTCAGACCTGTCTTTTCACTTACAAAAAACGGAGACAGTAATGAACACAACATACTCGACGTTCTTCTCACATTATATGTTGTGTGTATAATTCCGTTGGCCCTAAAACCTTCGCCACACAATGTACACTGCTAATAAATAGATAATTACACAACATAGGACAATTTGTCCCTTTTAATGTGACGGTCGCCATTGTTCCCAGTTTTATGACGAACAATGTCCCTTTATACAAAATGGCGCGTCCATAAATCCGCAGCACCCCGTTGTTAAATTGCTCGTTTCTCCCACAGCACTTTATTGTTTACCGTTTTATTTTATTTTCCTATTTTGCACAAAGTAGCCTGTTCCGAATACCCAAACTTCTTTACGCGAGAGGTGGGAATATAACAAAAACATCGCAAAAAGTGAAGCCTCCAGACATTGTGAAAAACCTTGTTGGCTCATTTGCGTTTTGCCCACAAATTGAACCTCTCGACGGGAATTATCAGAGATACAAAAGTTGTTCAAATGTCTCATAGTAGCTATTAGTGTTTTGCTTATTCGCCAATTTTATTCGATGCCTTTTTGTGTGGAGTTTGTGCGAGCAAGCGGGTAGCAAAAACACTTGAATTTCGTACCTTTTTTGCATATTCAACACTCGGACCTTCCCACGCTACCTGCTCGGCCATTTTGTTGGCCACTTCCCGCTGGCCTCTAGCGGCTATTTCTCCAAGTTTCCTTTAAGTCTACCCCAGCGCACTTTATACTCTCCTAATATCAAACCCACACATTGCTGGGCAACAGTATAGCCGGGTCTTACGACTCGGGCAATGAACAAAGTTTTCTGTTTAATTTTAGCTCAAGATTCCTAGTAGGTAATGGGTTACACCAAATAAACTGACAGTGGTTCCTTTGCTAAAATTCAACCTACGTTATAATTGAAATTGGACCCAACTCGGCCTTTGAAGTCATCATTTAATTCGTTACTCTCATCTTGTCATATTTTGAACAACACTTTCAAAATTACAACCTAAAAAATTTGTTAGAAACTACTTGTAACAGAACGTAATATATAAATCTATTTACGCAAAAACAACCCTCAATGGTCGCCTGAAAGCTCTGTGTTCCTTCCGGCGCTTTAATTCACAAACTCTCTACGTCGCACTTACTGTCAACAGAACAAGGAAACCTACCCCAAGTGCCTGACTGCCTGTAGTCCTGTATACCTCCCTTAGCTGTGCGCTGTATCATGTTTGCAGGGGGGCGCGGGGAGGTTTATGTGATCAGTAGGACCTGTACTCAACAGTGTTTAGGGCCGCCTGTAAGCGCTTGATATGACGAGTAAACAACATCAATTATAGCGGCATCGACGTGCCTGCGCCCGTCACCATCCCGAGCCAGCCAAGCCAAGTCAAGCTAAGCCAAGCCAATCCAAGCTGTTACGGAGCAATCTCATTTCGCTGATTACTTTTGATTGATATTTTAATACTATCACGTGGCTGAGCACCGAGCAAGATTTCATTTTCAAATATCGCCTTGTTATTTTTATTCCTAATTACTAATTGTTATTTATTGTTTTATATTATTTTAAATAATAATAAATAATCTGCTATGCCTCGATACAACGGACCATCCCATCAAAATCGTGGTTTCAACAACACTACTATTTTTCAAAAAATATTTTTCCCCACTTATTCGAATGAAAATTGGACATTATTCCGTTCCTTCTCACCTTTCTAAAATTCACGTGCTTGACTCCTCAGATAGTACTTTCTGTGATTTAGAAGTGGGAACTTTAGTTCACAGGGTTTTGGTTAACCCTTTCAAAACAAATATCCTCTCTTATGTCAAACCTTATGCCACCCCTCCGTTCAACATTTCATCTTTTCTAAGTCTGAACTTGACTCAAATCTTCCATACATATATGAAATTTACACATTTAAATAATATAATGTTGAGAAGTATTTTCTTTTTTTTTTTTTTTTTAAATCCGTCCTTTGAAAATGCGTATAAATACGATGCAAATAATTACCTCATGCTCATGAAAATTTATTAATTAGTACTTTCGAGCCTGTTTTAAAAAGTGTTGATTAAGCACTAAATATCTTTTCTCTTGCTTATTCTATCATGGGGTTGATATCCGATACCGGTTGTGAGAAACGTGGATTCGAACCCTCAACAATATTAACGGATTAATGAATACATTTATGCAGGACCGTTGCGTAATAAATTTACCCTTACGCCAAATTACTCGGTTATTTATGAGTCTTTTAATTCTCTAGATTATCCGAGAAAATAAATCAGTATTTCAGAAGTAACATCCAATGTCTGTTCTACCACTAATTCAATTTAATGTGTTTTAACGAATTAGGATCGTTGTTCCCTCAGAACCCGACTTTAAACAAACTTTGTGGTTTCTCCCCCCTGCAACATGAAATCTTCTCCCCCCTCAACACTTATCTGCAAAACGCTAGTTTACTTTTTCCTTGCTTTAAACAAACCCTCCACACAGCTGTTCAAGCATTCACAAAGTTGAAAAAGGCTTTAATGAAAGCTTAAAGACCACTATTTCGAGTCCAACTAACTAACCATCGCGCTGCTTCTTCGTAGTAGTAGGCAGAGAGGACTGACCGCCAAAAACCAGTCTTGGAACAAACTCCTTGCCTCATTCAAATTCATGCATCGTACATACAGACTCTTATGGTATTCTGGACTCTTGACAAAGCCCGACTCAATGGTTCACTTGATGGTGTCATGTCTTCCTCCCCTTTCTCCGCCCCGACTTCTTCTACCACTGAACCATTCGCATTTGCGCAAAATATTTATATTCTCCTTGCATTGCACCCTTTATTCGTTCCATAACAAAAATAGCGTCCCTTTCTTAAATTTACTCGTTACGCTTGCATCAGCTTTGCTTTCTTTGCGTATCTCCACATTTCTCACACAATCATACATGGTTTTATCATACATTTACTCAGGGATCTCATTTTTTATCACAATCATACATGGTTTTATCACACATTTACTCAGGGATCTCATTTCTACAATCATACATGGTTTTATCACACATTTACTCAGGGATCTCATTTCTACAATCACACATGGTTTTATCACACATTTACTCAGGGATCTCATTTCTACAATCATACATGGTTTTATCACACATTTACTCAGGGATCTCATTTCTACAATCATACATGGTTTTATCACACATTTACTCAGGGATCTCATTTCTACAATCATACATGGTTTTATCACACATTTACTCAGGGATCTCATTTCTACAACCATACATGGTTGTATCACACATTTACTCAGAAATCTCATTTCTACAATCATACATGGTTTTATCACACATTTACTCAGGGATCTCATTTCTACAATCATACATGGTTTTATCACACATTTACTCAGGGATCTCATTTCTACAATCATACATGGTTTTATCACATATTTACTCAGAGATCTCATTTCTACAATCATACATGGTTTTATCACACATTTACTCGGGGATCTCATTTCTACAATCATACATAGTTGTATCACACATTTACTCAGGGATCTCATTTCTACAATCATACATGGTTTTATCACACATTTACTCAGGGATCTCATTTCTACAGCATTCAGTTTATAGCATAGCTTACAGTCTATGACAATAACATCTGGGCATACAGGTTATTCCAGTCAATATAAAAATGTATGCATCTGATTTAATTCAATAAAGTTTTTAATGACATTTTTGAAACTGGGTGCAGGTGTGCCAACGCGACGTTCAAACAAAAATAATCAGTAACGGGCTCCGCTTGAAGTGACAATACGGGCAGTAGGTGTTTGGGTCGATAGCCATCATAAATCATTTATTTCGCGCCGGCTTTGGGTTTCCTTCCTCGATAAATGAAACGCATTTTGTATTCATTTACGTACGGGCCATTAATAATGCGCTAAATAGAGCTTTGTTCTTCGCGATAATAATAATTGTATTCATAAACGTCCAATCTAAAACTTAACCAAGTTTGTACTTTTGTAGCCATTTGGAATAACGTGTGTTTATGAAATAAATTGTATATACGTGAGCGAATATATAAATAGGTTGGATGATCGAACATTTACTTTTTTTTTTAAATCTATCTATTTATATAAAAGGAAATTGTCTGTGGCTGGCGGACGGATACCGGGCTCAATTTACAATATTTGCACACTTGACTTTCGAAACAAGATGAACGACATTATCTAAATCTGATTTTGAAAAACTCTAAAGCTCTCTCGAACTCTGCATAAGAATTTAACTGCCAGAGCTGGTTTTATGGAGTAAAATAGAGCCTATGTCATCTCTGGGGATGCTGTGTGGAGGGTATTTTGAGGAAAAGAAGGAATTTAAATTTTGGGAAGGAAAAAGGTATGAGGGGTGGTTAGGAATGTAGGAATCTTGGGGCTAGTGTCTCCAGGAGTGACGGAAGTATGGATCCATCCCTCCCACTGCGGTGCGGCGATGTTTTTAGAGATTCCAACTGAAGAGGTCAAAAGCTTTCTCTCAACTAGTCTCTCCCAACCTCACCCAAGAACCCGGGCACCCATACTAAGTCACCAAACATTGCGAGCCACTTGAGATGACATATAGCGGAATTGTTGGCTACCCAATAAATGGTTTCCGTGGCGGCGATACCCATACCCGCCTGCCAAATTAGTCTACGACAACCTCAAATAGAGATTTTTGCGAATTAGAAGAAAAGTGGGTGGTATAAGGGGAAATAGTAAAATATAATTAAAAAAGACAAAATTAGCGAAACTTTATCAAAAATTTGGAAACAGAAAAATCAGAAAAATATATTTGCACCTCTGGGACTCGAACTCAGGACCTTTCGCTTTCCGGGCAAATGTGCTAACCACTGCGCCAAGGTGTCGATATCCGATCCGGTCATTTTTGATTGTATCATACTTCGACTAAGAACCACCCTGATTAGGAATATTGGTAAATAGATGCCTTTCTATTCTGAATTATTAACTAAAACAACGATGATCATACTGGGAAATTTGCCTCTCGCAACTGTAGTAAATATCGATTTTTACTTGGAGGTTAGCTCTTAGATGTAGGCGTCGAAGTCGTCGATTCATTCAATATAAAAGTACTTACTCAAAATGTTCGTAATTAATTTAAGATTGTTCTTATCATTAAAATCATCTCAAATTCTTAGCAACACTTACAATTTCTCGCAACAACCAAATTCCGAGATCAATAGAATCCATTAACTATTCAAAACCTTAAGCATTGATGAACATACTCCTAGACTGAAAACTGAGATAATATCACAAGGATCTTCTACATGAAACAATCATGTGAATTGAGAATGGGAGTATGATAATGTATTTATAATGTATATTCCTATCTTTTACGTGCTCTCTATTGTTATCGTAACAGATGGTTCAAATTTCCACAAGATTAATGGAAAATTTAATCCGGAAATCCGCAATTTTAATTCAAGAAACATTTTTCTACGGAATACAGCGAAACGATAATAAATACATAACATTATAGGCATGTCTTCAAAGAGGGTGCAAATAAGACAGAGGGATAATCCACTACTAAGCCTTCTGTATGACCCACCTGATGGTATATCTAGGCTGCATCGCCACCGTATTTAGTTATACAGTTAACAGTAAAAAAAAAAAAGCATAACCTTTTTTCCACATAACGTTTTTGACGTGATAAATCGGTGAACGCCGGCCGCATTCACGAAAAAGCATGACTCATTGTCACGCTGTCACGATGTCACGATGTCACGATGTCACGATGTCACGATGTCACGTTACGCCTGAGCCGGGTGTACAAGCGAGGGCGCGGAACAAACGTTCGGCCTAAGCGTTCAGCGAGAGCGCGGAACAAGCGGTAGAGAGGCACGATCTGCCTAAGCGTTCGGCTTAAGCGTTCGGCTCGTGACCTTATCGCGTAAAATTATTGTCCGTAAACCGACTGTACAGACAACCAATTTTTTTAAGGATAACTGTTGGTTTTGTTAGCTTCTTTTCAGATCAATTTATAGCTTATTTTATAGTTATTCTATTATTTTTTATAAGAAATCGTATCCGATCCCCGAGTCCTGTTGAGGAAGATAGCAAATTGTAAAGTTTCCTAAGAGATAACCATCGGCCTGCCTGGATCGTGAACGTCTTACCCGGGCCAAGGGAGGAATTTTCCCCTCACTTTGATTACGTAGACTAAGATTAAATAATTGTTCAAGGATTCGATGCCCTGTGAATAAGTCAGATTTTATATGAACTTAGTTCTTTTAATACGAATAATCATATTTTGATGATTTCCTTAACACCGTTTTTGTGAGAAATCACTTCAACGGCTGTACACTTCTTTAACCTCAAAAAAAGCTTTTTTATGTGACTTTAAGACAGTTTGATAATAATGCTTATCAGAAGGCAAAACAGCTGTCACGCGTAATATAAGGGTATTCTTGGGAAACCGGCTAAGGGACGCGGGTGTTTGGGCACGTTGCGGCCAGGCCACTTGCCCGCTCATTCTCGCCGGGACTGCCCCGCGATAGTGGGACAAACTGCCCCCGATATCTTTCTTTTTATATATTTTCTTTGGTTTTAATCTTACTTACACATGTAAATATTTTGTTTTTATTTCACTGTGACTAGATGCTGAACTAACAGGCGAACACATCTATGATGTGTCTTTATCTTGTTGATTACTGCAAATGTAAGTATGCATACATTTTTCTTCTTACTAACAATCATGCATGCACGGACATTGGAGGGTCTAGATTTGTTTAAAAATAAATGTAGCTTCCTTTTTACAAAAAAATTAGAGTCCTGACGTGTGCGGCTAAGGAGGTTAAACAATCAGTTTCCTCACACAGCCGTTGGGAAAGTGGTGGTGTCCCCTCCAATGTATTTGTCACGCGTAACAATAATTGCACAATAGGTTTTTTTTATGTGAATACCGCTTAAGTCCCAACCGCCTGGAGCCGGGAAGTTTATGGTATGTGTTGAGGTTGGAGGCAGCAGGGAGAGGAAGGAGATGGGGAACAGGAAGGTGGGGAAGTACCTGGCTATTCAGATCTGGTCACCAAACATGACTAAAGCCTTTTCAAGCAACGTTTCAATTTTAAATGGTGGTCTTTCACTATTTTTTTTTTCATTTTCTAGATTCTTATGTGCCTTAAAGAGGTGAATCATTTAAATTTAGTGAATTTAAAGCTAATGTTCTTTATACAAATAGAACGATGTCATTTGCGCCTCGCAATTTTTACCTCATGCGTGTATTTAAACATTTTACTTGGCTATTATAGACTTAGAGGTCTTGTATTTCATCGATAGGGAAAAAATTTACCTAAAAACCCTACTAAAATTGCATGTTTTCATCATCATCAGGCCTTTCACTAGGGCAATACTGAGAGTATCTTCCATTCTGGAACGTGCCACAAATACACAATATATTAATTTAATATAAGAACGCCGTAATTCGAGCCCGCGACCTTTGGATTGCTAGCCGAGAGCCTTACCCTCAACCTCGGATCCCGTTTAACTAACAAAACACGTTGCAAATCATCATATAAAAGAAGACCATTTAACAAAAAGGTTTAACAAAAATCCAGTATTTCCAAATTGATTGTACTCTTGTTAATATGTCTTCATTTTGTGTGATAAATGTTTTCCAAATGGCCACTACTATTATGGTGTAATTTATAGAAAATTTGCCAATATCACGGCTTCCTTGCTGAAATAATTACACGTCTTCTGTAAGTATTCCGCCGTTAGGTTATGGAATAGTCTATAGCGGTGAACTGTTTTCTGTGTGCCACCAGAACAACAGAGCGAATTCCAAGTTAACCACAACATTTCCACAGTTGTGTACAGAGGAATGTTACCCGGGATGTTTACGTATAATGTGGAATTTTAGCGATTACGATTATAAATTCTTATTTGGCCTACGTAATTCGAGATGGTAATGTTTGTTAACATAATATAGTCTATTTTCTTAGTCAAACACCACCCTTACTAATAAAAAGGTTACACAACTTTGGGTGGTTACCATACTGGTAAATGGTTGTATTAATACTGAGAAGTGTTAATCAGTTCTGTAAATTGTGTATTAGAACGTCTACAAAACTTTTTACCACCGTTGTGAAAAAAAATAAACCTTTAATTAATATCTTTATTATAAAATATTTGATTTCCATTTTCAAAATTGTAACTAATTTGTCAAAAAATTCAGACTATCCCGTGATTTTCACTCGTCTATTTATTATCTCAGCCAAACTCCACGTCTACTGAATTTATTGCCACCTATTGCGTGGAGGACCGGATGGGGAGAGACTGGTTGAAGGAGAGCTTTTGAGCTTTCCAGCCGGACTCTCTCGACCCATTAACCCCTGCTTCCTTATCGCCTCCCAAACCTTTTTCCATCACAGAACTTTCTCTCCTTCCTTTCCATAAAAAGATCTTCCACACATCATCCCTAAAGATGGCATAGATCCTGAGGGATTTTTTATGAGGGCCTCCTGTGAAGAGCTAATGTAAAAAAAGTTAAAAACGTTCATTGTTTTATTGACTGGAACCAAAAAATATACTCTTATTATCATGGCAGCACGTTGAAATACTTTAAGATCATTTTAACAATGTGAAAAGTTTAAAATCTGCCTTTAAACATCATTATTTCTGCTCAATCCTTCTCAGCATATTTTCTCGCATGCAAAAATGCTAACACTTCTGTTTTCGTTTCTAGTTCATTCTTCTCAACAGGTAGAAGTTCTTTGTTCTTCGCTTGTGCCAGCGGGTGCTTTTCTCGTAACAACCCTTAACTTCACCCCCTCACCCCCTACACTGTCAAAGTTTCAATATCTATTATGGTTGCATGCATTTCGGTAAACCTAGCGAGGGGTTGTTCACAGTTAGTCCACGCTTGGCAAAGCCTCCGTCTGCGAAATGTTTACCGGTCAGTAAGTAAATCTTCTAGATCTTTAACGGTCGAAATATAGAATTTTCTCTACAATAAATTCAATTTTTGTATTTTGAATGCCTCTGTGCCACGCTCTTACCGCGAAACTTTGGGAGGGGGGTGATTTTTTTTGAAAAACTCGGCAAATAATATAGACATTTTTTTTTTCATTTTCATCACTGCCCAATAAAAAGCGTTCGTTTAAACACACCCTTATAATTATTATTTCGTATCACTCGGTCATCTGTTGAATTTAATGAATTATTTTTAATTATTTTCGGTCGGAACACAGTGTTTTCCAATCAGCTACATTAATTACTTTCTTAGGTGAAATTCGTGACATTCAATTCGTTAGTTTTAAAACCATCTATCGAAGTCGTGACCCCATGAATCGTAAAATCGAATATCGACAATTTAATCGGTCATTGGGAATAAACCGCATCCTATTTCGATTATATTGCTGTAGCCGATTTCATTTATTGGTGGAATTAAGGTCACCGTTTGTCTTATTGCGAGAGCAAATTAAATTGTTCGTAGGAACTTAATACTTCAATAAAGCGAGAGTTTTACTATCGGCAATTTGTTTTATTATACGGAATAAAATTGTTCACAAGAAGTTTTCTATATTAAATATGTGATTGCATCAATTATAATATAAATCAATATAACTAAGCAATCAACCTATATCTTTATCCGTCCGTCTTAATGTAAGTATGGTCAAATTAGCAATCAAATCTTTTTCTCGGCAAGAAAGAGGTTCTAAGTTCGATTCCCAGAAGCGACTGAATATCTTTTTCTCTCTTTTCTGTTTAATATTTTGGGTTTGAGGGTCGTTAATGTTGTCTTCAATGATTACATATTACATTTTTAACATTTTATTTTCTTGTTTGTATTTCCAAAGCACAGCAAGAGAGACTTTTAAATCAAGCATCTTATCGTATTTGTTCACTAAAATTTATTATTTGACGGGTCATCGGTTCTAATATAATGCGGTAACTTCACGGCTTGGCGCGAGCCTCCGATACCGCAGCGCGTAAGGCGCCTGACAAATCTTAGCGGCCAGGGCGACAGACTTCCAGCGAATGGAGGCTCGAATTCTACGAAATCCAAAAAAATAAACATTTTTATTTTTGTGAAATCAATATCCAATCTTCAAACCACTTCAAAATAAACAGGCAAAAGAAAAGAAAGCGACATCTAGCGACTTTCTAGCTTCACTTCTACCGCGTGTGAATTGCATACTCTGATTTTTTTTCTTAATTTTTCTTTCTTGACAGTTCTCTCAAATCCGATCCTCTAAGCACGACAGTCCGTGACATCTGCAAACATCATGCAAATGACAGAAAATGTCTTTTTTAAACCATAACTTAGTTAATAGTAGATGAAAAGATATTTAACTGAAGTTAAAGTTATTCTGTATGTAGCTATTTACGTGATATTCAACCAAATTACGCTAATTTAAGAATTGAATTCAACTTATCCATATCTACTAGGTCATCTTATAATTTACAATAATCATCAGTCATCAAAAGTGTCAACAATTTTATTGATGTAATTGTCCAAAAGTTTGAGGACTCACGATTCGGATAGACTGTTTGCTTAGCACATATTATGCGTGAACACGTATTTCTTTCAATCAATCTTTTGTACCGAACTATTCGTACTGAAATGGCCTGAAATCGCTTCGCCAACATCTCTGTACAGGAATATATTACAAAAGTGTATCTCCTGATTGGAATAAATCCCCCCCACTTTGTTCTTCCACCCGTTTCGATATAAATTCAGAGCTCGTGTTTTCCTACTTTGAAATTACTTTGTTTGTTTTCAAAACCCACATGTGCCGTCAAAATTTCCAAATCGAAAAACAGTTTTTGATTTGTTCATAAATTGGAGGCTCCCACTATTTCGTATCTGATGATAAATGTTACAACGGTGTAGGTAAATATTTCAATAAAAAAGGCAATACATTCTGAAATATTTAAATACGAGAAGAACCCATATTTTGTCTACCGTGATATAACTTAAGTGAGTAAGAATGTTTGGTGAAAATCTTTTTACTATATTTTCAAAATCAACTTCTTTATTTCCTTGGTTTCAAAATTATTTATGTTGAAACTCACGTTGAGCCTTTACTAGCTTTTGCTGCTAGGCCCTGCGGGCAGCTTTTGGTTCTGCTTCGCCCAGTTAGAGTGTTGGTGACCATTATATAAATCCGATTGGAACTGGTTCCAAAAATAGCCCGCTTCTCGGATCCACTGTGATCCAGTGATAACTAGTCACCGGGACAAAGTTACCCGGACAGACAATTACGTGTATATGTAATATATGGTCGCGTGACACAAATAAGTATTACCGTCAATCTTTCCACATCGGGAGAGATACTCAAATTTACAAAATCGTGGTATTTATACCTAGGGGGGGCACGTTCTCATGCCTCTTGCTAACGGAAGTGGCGCCATCCTTTGACGAATTCTTAAATTCGAAATCGAATTTCAACGGTAGCTTTTTTTTAAATTTCACGTACAGAGATGTTTTTATGGAATGGCGCGTACGGCGTGGCGTCAGACAAGCAAACGAAACCGGGTTCTTAAATTTCAACCACGCAGACGCAAGGCTATTAATAATGTTTGATAATGATATTGGGATGATTTGTACATCGTTTTTGTGAAAATTCACTTCAAGGGAGCTGTACATATTTATGATATATTTCTACATTGTTCTATCTTACTTCTAACTACAGTCTAGATCAGTGATTCCCAAAGTGGTCCAGGTGTACAACTAGGGGTCCACGGGAGACCCGGCGGGGGTCCAAGGAGGTGCGATAAAGAAATGGGGGTTCACAAGTTGCTAGTGGGGGTCCACGAACTGGTTTCGATTGCGACCCATCCTTTGCCCCATACCCATATCCCATCCCACCCCGTCTTATATCCCATTACGCCCCCTCCATAACAGAGCGACTGACACACAGCGCACGTTGTTGCAACCGGTAGGTTATGCATGAGATCTTAAATCTTGCCCAGCTAGACAAGGGGGGGGGGGCGTAATGGGATATGGGTGTACTGTACAGGAATGGGAAAATACTCATACCCTCCCTCGTCTCATATCCCATTACGCCCCCTTCGTCGTGGCAAATATTATCTCGAATACTGGTTTATTTTGCCCCCGTTTGGAAAAGTCGTAGATCCGGTACTTCTCCGTTGTTACAGACCACACCTCGCCATTCAATATTCAGTTCAACGAGTGTCGAGTTTTGGGAATATGGTAGAAATATACCAGCAGGGGGTCCACCGTGACCAGTAAAATTTTGAAAGTGGTCTACGAGAAAAAAAAGTTTGGGAACCTCTGGTCTAGATAAACTATTTTAACAATTTATGGCTAACAAATTGCATCCACCAGTTTGTCGGTCACAAATATAAAACTATGTGTATGATTTGACCATCGAACATGATGCTGCATTAAAAAGTAGAAAAAATACAGGACCATACTTACCTGGGAGGTATCTTGAGATTAACATTGGTATTATTTATTAGATTAATTTAGAAACAGTTTGCACGTGGAGGACATAATTTAAAACACTTATTTTAAATGCTATTATTAAATACTTTTACATATTTTAATAAAAATATATAATATTTTTTGCAATAAACGTGTTTGAAAAAGCTAAAACGAAATTTTATGATATGCGGTGCAATAGTGCAAAGATTTGGTTAGAATATTTATCTTCCTAAATGTGATTCATTCCTCATTCCAAGAGGCAGTTTAAGGTATAAGACTTCGATAAGAAAATCATAATATTAAATATTTCTTACATAATTTTTCCACTTGTAATCTCGCCAAAATGAAATGTAAATTATTACTTTTTTCGCTGTATTCAATAGAAGCCACGTGCAGTAGATAATCGCAAGTCTTCGCAACAAAACGTACAATTCAACCGCTTGTCCACGTAATTTCCAATGGAATTTTCTAAATGGATTCCATTCATAAGAACGTTTCCCGTAGATTTGTGATAACGAAGTTCTCTGTACTGATTACGTGAGCCCAGATTAAATCTTATTTAAAAACTGAAAGGAGCGCAAACAGTGGCAGTTTGCCCGACTTTATTGTATTCATAGCGTGATGGGGGTTTGTATGGGAAATTATGCCGGGATTGTTGGAAATCAGCCCACTCTTTGTCCCTAAAACTATTCGTAGACGTTTTATACTAACAAACTTTCAAAAAGGTTCCTTTTTATTTTTGTTGAAAATTTTCTCAAAAGTTTCTTTATGTTTTAGTTGTATACAAGCAAACTAATTACCTTTTTGTACAGCAAACCTAGATTAAATCATTGTTCGTTAAGGGCCAAGTTTCCCAAGTAGCGCTAAACATCAGTATGTATTATCGTAGAACAAGCAATACTACAAAAATTTATATAAAAATTCTATGAGGGTAGTTAGAAAAATGACTAATGTTATATGTGAATGAAATTCTTTAATCGTAAACTTTTTAATTCTTCGTGAAATACATACTGAAACTTTACATAAAATGTTCGAAAATGCCTTCACTGGAATCATAGCAGGGCCATTACAAACATTTTTTTAAATCCTTCCTTCGTCTCAAAGTAAACGTGACACAGTTTCTTGCAAATGAATAAAAAAATTCTTTAACGCATCCAGATTTTTTTTTGTAATTTACTTAAACTTCCCGAATTTTTCAATTATTTACCGCCATACAAATTGTATGGTAAAATCACACTCCGTGAGAAGACCGAAATAAACATTTGTATTTCGCGAAACCTGCCAGTCGCGTCATTTCCATTTCATATCTCAACCAATAAAAGCCTTGAAAAGGGAGATCATAATCAAAGCGGCCAATGAGCGTAGCTCGACGCTTCATAGGTACTGTAATGCGTCTTTCCGTTTCATCCGTGTTTCGAATCACAACGGGGCTAAAGAAGTTTCACTTAAAAAAAACGTCTTTATATAGGCATGATTTTAAACATCTACCCTGATGATGTACATTGTAACGCTGTCCGAAACATTGGCTAAAGAAGGAGGTAGAGCACCACGACATAACACCCCAAAAATAAATAACGAAAAAACATCTTTATACAACTTACGTGTTGGGCGTACATGTCTCTTGACTGTGCAGTAAACGCAGGATCAGAGTTTAGTGATCTAAAAATTTTATCATGCATTTCGCTTCACGGAATGACTGACACAAATCTTGACGTACTAGGTTTATGCCAAATATACATTAAACAGTTCTAAAATACATTTCTGACTAAAAAACCAAATTACGAAAAACACAAACTAACATAAATAGAATAGTTAAACAAACGTATACACGAAACGTAAAAATTCGTCGACAAGCACAAGCTTTGGACAAATACGCCAAAAATATAAGATAATAAAAGCATTCGATACAGAAAACGAGGGAAAACAGAACAAATTTGTCAAACAAAATTAAGATTTGGATTAGAACAAAAAATGGCAATTTTGCACACACATTAATAGAATTAATCTACAAAACGTAATATATATAATACATCAGCTGCCAAACCGTTACCTCGTATTATATTATCTTAACTTTCATTACCGCTTTATTATTTTATTTTAAGTATTTATTAAACGTATTTTATAAAACTGTAAAATGGGGAACTTCAGCGAGCACACCACAAATCGAGGCTCACCTTGCTAAATAATGTTTTTAAATAATAATCTTTAAAAAATCCCAATGATGAAATATGTTTTCTAAGTCTGAGGTGTTTGGTATCTTTTCAGGACCTGCAGTCAGAGATCGAGACACACCGAGATGTGTACGCGTCGCTCAACGGCACCGGGCGGAAGCTGCTGGGGTCACTGGCCTCGCAAGAGGACGCTGTCATGCTGCAGCGTCGTCTCGAGGAGATGAACCAGCGCTGGCATCACCTCAAGGCCAAGAGTATGGCCATCAGGTTAGTCCCACTCGTATTCTAATTTCTAATTGCAATCATCGTGTTATCCTCATCGCCTTCTTCCCCAACAGGGCTTACCTGTCTGGGACAACCTTCGATTGCACATCAAACCTCTCCTCGCAGAATTCCTCTCGAATCGCTACAGTATACTGAAAGGGTACCCTGATATGGGGCGACTTTTGATTCGGGGGCGACTTTAATCTTCACGGATATCTATATAATTCTCGCTACCTCTCAGAAATTACTGGTTTCTTTATAACGTTCTTTTTGGGAATCTTGGATATTATAACGCTTCGAAATTAGGTTTCAAATTAATAAGTTTCTAGTTGAAGCATTCATATTATCGGCTGAATTGTGAAGCTTTTTTTAGATATTTCAGACGCAGAAAAATTTATTATACATGTTTTGTAAATTTTTCAATAATTATAGTAGTTTTGTATCAATTGAAATATTTGTAAAATAAATCAGTCGATTGTAAACTTCTTAATATTACACTTTTCATTTTTCTTATATACACAATTTAATGTTTACCTCCACTGATATCCCAAATTGTACATCTATATATATAAAAATCATGAAAATATGAGTTACTTACGAATATATGAGATGTCTATATTGTCTATGAATTGCTATATTAAGCGTAGGAAAAGTTTGAAACTTTCAAAATACACTCTCTCCACCACCGCGAAGGTTTCTGAATTATTACAACAAAAGTTTTTAATCATTGCAAAAACTTTTGCAAAACTGTCAAAAATGACACAATTTGAGATTTACAAAATGACATAATGACATTTGACATAATGACGGAATGACATTTTGCAAATGTTCAATCAAAATTCACTTTTCGAAAATCTTTAAATAAATTAATTATTTGAAGTACTCACCTCGTACTTTGAATCGAATCAAGAATTATAGATATTTTAAATAGGTACCTATGTTAAGTATCAAGTTAGATTGATCGATTTTCGAATATACTCTAAAATGAATTTTTACCAACAGTTTGTTGGTGTATGTACGCATGACAGAATCTAACATATTCGGGAACGCGTGAGGGGAAGGGGACATGGGAGGGGAACGGAACGAATGGGAAAAGGCAAGCAGGGAGAAACAATTTATTTATTAATGGCATTTCAACGCATAAGGAAATATTATACTAGTCTGAAGATGACCGTGATGGTCTGAAACCGGCAATGGTTATAAATTTAAAAAGTGGATTTTAATTTATAAAAGTTTTAACTTGTTTTAATAAGTCATCATTCTTTTAAATAGTGGCTGTAAAAATATATTCAAAATTGGAGCCGCAGTCAAACTCAAACGCGAAATCCTTTATAATACAGACTGACCTTTTCCCACACACTGAATACAAATATCTCCATCACCTTAGTTAACATGTTAAATGTTGCGAACTCCGAGTGCGGAGTATGTTATTCAGGCTACGATCAATGCATCATCCTCAAATCGCGTATTCCGAACATAGTTTAAAATGATCCTTCCGCTTAAGGTGACAGTTTTCGCCCCGAGGATCATTTTATATTCATCTCGTGCGCTGCGGGTATCGCACGTCACGCGTCACGCTTAATGATCGAACCTTTTAAGCTCCATTATACTTATTCGATCACCTGACTTCGCCACAAACTATGACAATTTATCACGGTTTCCAGAAGTGGATTGGATTTCCGTTTAATCGTAAAAGTTTTTGTTTTATTAAGTGCTGTTTTTCGCCAGCACGAGTTCGAACATTCGAAAGTTGCCGAACGTTCGGTGTATCGTTTATTTCTTTCAGAATTGACTGTGCGTTTTTTTTGTTGTTGTTATTTTATTAGGCTTTTAAACAAATTATTAACAATCTCTTCCACTCACGTAGATCTACGTATTTGAATTGTCATAAATTTCTTTTCATTTCAAATATCGAATCGGCAGAAGGGAATCAATTAACGACAAAATCCAAAATACATTCATTACAGGCGAGTAAATTAAAATTAGTTTGTTGCTACATTAATTATTTAAAAAATGCGTTATTTATTAATATCATCATTACAGGACATTTCCCAGTTACGAATAACTAATTTTAATTTCAATTTATGGTACGCTTACCGCCTTTCCGGAAATTATTTATTGGAGAACCAACTCCTCTGCCGTAGGTCACCCCAAGTGGTTCGATACGTTTGGTGACTTAGCAGGGGTGCCCGGATTCATGGGGTGAGGATTGCCCGGGTCTTAGCGGCGGATGCGTAGCGGTGGATGTGTCTACTCACCAACTGCGTGGTAGGCCGGATCGGGAAAGACTTGTTGATTGAGAGACATCGCCCTGCACAGCAATGGGAGGGATGGATTCGTACGTCCGTCACTCCTACCCCCCTCATACGTTTTTCCTTCCCAGAACGTCAATTACTTTGTTTTCTCAAAAGACCCTCCACACAGCATCCCCAAAGATGACATAGGTCCTGAAGGAAATTATTTTCCTCATTGCTCATCTTTGGAAATGCTGTGTGGGGAATGTTGAGGAGAGGAAGGAATGAACATGGGTCTTGAAGAGACCCAAGTTGTATAGAGGCCGGCAAATCGTTCCATAGCTTTGAACTCATAAACTCAAGAACTCAATGACGCTTGTTGCTCGGAGCATCGTTCTTTGCAATACCGGTAAAAGAAAGACAGCATACCTGACTGACGCCTGTGTTCTAAAGATAGCAATTTGCTCGTTAAGACAGGGAATCTATCAAACAGATCGCCAATTCTGCAAAGAGTAGAGGGTTTTTTCAGGTATTTTGGGGCTCCATGCCAGATGTGGCTGTCAATTTCAACAGTGGGGCGCTTTTGCAACAGTTATGTACTAATAAAATATCTGCAGGCCTTGTACAGTACGACCAGCTTCTGAGAGCTTAACTTGACTCTTGCTTCGATGGAGCACAAGCATATCAAGGGAAAGCTAGATGGGAAGATTGCTTTCGTTGAAGGAAACTAGATTGTAAATTAGCGCCGTCTAAGAACACGAAAATCATAACTTATATTTCGTTTGACCTTAATGTGTGATCGTTATGATAAAATGTAGCAGGATTCTTCTTCTATAAACTACATTTACGTTAACGTCATATTTTTCATCCCCTGTAATGTAGTTTCACTTACCTGTTAGCTTTTAATAGTAGCTTTTATTCACTTTGCCCCTTTGCATGCGGTTGGTGATGCATTATATTTCAGAAAATTACATTATTTCAGAGATAAATTACCGCGTGCATTGTGTCCCGGAGTTTCAGGTAGAAACTACACTTTCAAAGAACACAATGTTGTTTTACGCGGTTACGTGAAAAAGTTTTACAGACTTAAAACTCCACTCGAAAGAGGACTTTCAAAGTTTTTTTATGGCTAGTACACGGAGATAATAGATTTTTTCAATTTTAATAAAGGAATAAATGTCGAAGTTTAGATTACTTAAGAATAATAGGCACTTTTAAAAAAATATTTTTACTATACAAGTTTGTGTAGCTACCATGAAAAAACCCTGAAAACTTTTGTAACCTTTTAGACAAGATTTTAAATTATTATTTTATTTATTTATTTATACACGCCTTGGAGGCTTTTACAATATCACGTTATTAAAGATACATAGGTTATTCAGGAGTATAAGCATGTAGTACGTAGCATATTAAACTGGACTTAAGGATATGAGCAGGTTCAATATATAGGTATGTAGTGTCATTATAATGAAAAGTTGTACAAAGGAGTTAATTAGTTTAGTATAATAATGGTAAAACAGAGGTTCTATGAAATTTGTTAAAGAGAAACGTAAATTTACAATGTTTATTTTGTTGTAAGCTTAAACATGAATAGTTGGTTCTTAAGCAAGTTTGTGTTTTTTTATTTTATTTTTATTTTATTTATTCATACACGCCTTGAAGGCTTTTACAGAATCACATTATTAAAGTTACACATGTTATTCAGGAGTATAATTGTAAGCATGAAGTATATAACATTATAGACTTTACATTAAGGATACAAGCAGGTTTAGTATGTAGTTTCGTTATCATGAAAATTGTACAAAGGAGTTAAGTTTTCATAGTGTAATATTGGTAAAACAGAAGAGTGCTTAAGGTACATTAAAAGTAGTGATTGCGGAAACAGTAGGTATTTAATATGTTCATTTTATTATTAACTTGATCATGAATAAATTGTTCGAAAGCAAGTTTTTCGAGAATTCAACAAAATTAACGCAGCGATGAATAGTACCTACACATAGAAAAAATAAATAAATAATACATTAGTTGCAATATCTTGAAAAGTTATACAGATGAGTTCAACAAGTTTATAATGTGTAAAAAAGTAGTTTGTAATGTGATAGTAAGTCCTCTGGGACTCAAACCCAGGACCTCCCTACTTTCCGGGTTGGAGGCTCTTATCCACTGAGCTAAGGTGTCGATATCCAATTCGGTCACTTTTAACTGTACCATACTTCGACTAAGAACCACCCATATTACCTTCATTTTTCTTAACGCATATTTTTATTGGCTTCTCTTGAAGGAAGCAGAGTTCTACAACAAACAAACACAACGTTTGTGAAAATAAGATTTAATATAAAGCTTATATATAGCTAATTTTGTGAAGCGGGTAAGTGTACCGCCACCCCGGAAACCATTTTTTAGATAACCAACACCTTTGCCATAGGTCTAAGTATGGTACAGTTAAAAGTGACCGAATTGGATATCGATACCTTAGCTCAGTGGATAAGAGCCCCCAACCCGGAAAGTAGGGAGGTCCTGGGTTCGAGTCCCAGAGGTGTAAATATCTTTTTCTGATTTTTCTGTTTCCAGATTTTCGATTGAGTTTCGCTCATAATGTCTTCATTTAATGCACAAATTTATAAGTACATATTTTAAATTATCGAAGAAAGCAAACACTTTGTGGCTTGACATTTTACAGAATGAAAAAAGTTCTTTGTTTAAAACCACTTTATTGAAATCTATATTCGTCGACCGGTTTCGGTCGAACTCGACCTTCTTCAGGACAATAAACATATAAACTAAATTAAAGTACAGAGTTAAGATAACGAGGTAAACACAAAAGAAAGGGAGAGCATATAAGAGAGAGAGAGAGAGAGAGAGCATCAGATTATGGTTGGGGGAGGGGTAGGAGGAGGGGTCAAGGGAGGGAGGGGGTTAGAGAAAGAAATCGATCGAGGAATATAAATTTAAATAAAGTGGTTTTAAACAAAGAACTTTTTTCATTCTGTATATATTTTAAGTTTCTCTCTTACTTTTTCACTTCAATCAATTTTCTGGAATGTTTTCATGGAAAACCATTTGTAGAAAATTTTCGGCGTATATTTGTAACACATCGCTTTGTATTTTATGTGACAATTTTTTTTATGAATGAAAGGCTTCATATTTCAAACTGGTAATTGAACTCATAAAAGTAATTATTTCCAATTATTTCGGGCAAGCGTAACAAAAATTTGCGTTGAAATAATATCTCTTTTAGAAAGAGCCATGCAGTTCCAATTAGTTTTTTATAGCCCATCAAATCTAATTATTCATTTTTATTATATTCATATAGCCTGTAGATGGTTTTGGTTTTAACCTACATATATTATGTACGTATGTGATATTATCATTTTAATTTTTAATTGACTCACTTTGTTCTAATGATGAGATATTTTCATACGAATGAATAATAACTAACAGTTAAAAACCCGCTCTGCAGGTTTTTTCTGCCAGGCCTTGCGGGCGACTTTTGGCTCGGCTTCGCCCAGTTAATGTTTGTGACCACTTTGTAAATCCAATAGGAACTGGCTCCAAAAATAGTCTGTTCCTCGGATCCGCCGTCATCTAGTGATGAACACCGGGACAAAGTAACCGAGATAGGCAATGGCGAAACACGTAATATATAGCCGCTTGATGCTACCGAGTATTACCGTTAATCTTTCCATATTCGGGTGGATACTGCTAGTTCACTAAATCGCAGTACTTATACTTGCCTGGGGCACGTCCACACCAACCTGCCGACGGAAGTAGCGACATCTTTTGGCGAATTTTTGAATTTAAAACCGAATGACAACGGTAGCTTTGTTTAAAATATCACGTACACAGATTTTATTTGTGGCGCGACGCGTACGGCGTGGCGTCAACATGAACTCGAAACTGGGTTCTGAAATTCAACCACTCAGATGCAAGGGTATTAATACTGTTTCATAATTGGATATTTTGTAGAGCGCCGTTTTTGTAAAAAAATCACCCCAATGAAAAAAAACTTATTTTACGGGTTGTTTTTTTCAGCAGATCTTTTTTATACAATATCTATGGTAGTATTTAGGAGATCGAAAAAGCCTGGAAAAATGATTTAACCAAGAATTCTCAGTTATTAAGATTATATTTGCGGCAGTCGATAACGTTTTCCTTGCCTCGGAATAGATACCAGAAACATTTCAGATAAATAACCTAAATAAATAAGCATAATATTTGGCAAGTTGTGGAAGCGCTGAGTTCCGCTGTTGGTTTAGCCATTCATTACTTGCGGCTGCCACATCCGGTTATGAAATACGACCGACTACCTACTTCCGGTTTAAGTAGAAATTAATTGCCGACCGGAACGTCTTTGCTATTCGGATATGCTCACCTCGTAGATCTGGATTCTAGATCATTCTCCTGTCATATTTATACTCCCCCTAAATCTATTTCATCTTTCCATACCTATTGATGGTACCTAAGTTACATGTTACATAAAGTTTAAGATGATGCAATACAAAATCATGAAATAAATATTTTAGATACTTTAATTAACAGTGCTATTAGAACACATTTTTGTAAGAACTTTTTTGTGTAAAGTATCAGGCATAAACTAACATAAGTATCTGGGCTCCTTTCTACCAAGCCCATGTCGAAAGAACCGAAATCTATTAAATTTCACAACTTCAACTCCCTCTATACACGACGCTTAATTTTTGACCAAACCTTATTAATTAAAATTCTGCAAAAAGCCTCAACTCGCCAGAGCTTACTTGACTTAATAAAAAATCATATTCCGACAAGATCAACAAGACAATCCGTTTATTTTATTTACCGTCATGAAGAACTAACATTAAGAAAAATTCCCCAATTCCCCCGTATACGTGCGCAATATAATACATAATTTTACAATATAGGCATTTTTAACAATACCCTTCAGAAAAACCAAATAGAAGTAACGCGTACGATCTAAAATTAATACAAGATTTTGGAATGTATCCGTAGCATCTCCTATCCTTATCCTATTTTCCTCTTCCTCTCCCCCTCACCAAAAATTAATTTTAAGTTATAATAAAACTCCACCTCCAAGTAACTTTAACATATGAGACCTTTTTGGCTTGGCTTATTTTAACTTTGTATATGTATATCTATATTTTATGTATAAGCTGTTTGTCTCTTACAAACAAATAAATAAATAAATTAATCAATATTAATAAAGTATTAGGCCTAGAAAATCTGCTTCAAAGATCAAAATCTTCCACTTACTGATCTTTTTTAGGTTATATTATTATTGTGTAATGTGGAAAATTAAATTCTTTAGAAAGTGATCGTGAAACATTTAAATATTTTTACCTGAGCTTCGCGCAACAAAATAAAAATTTGGCGCTACTTGGCGAATTTTTTTTCGTGAATTAATGAAAGAAAACAGAGGGCTGGTGCTAAACAGGAATTTGAACCTTATTGCCATTTATAAAAGGAGTGTTATTGTAAGCGGCCCATTCCGAATTTTACGCGACGTGGTGCATCACTATAATTGATTTGACGTTTTATTCGATTTCGTTGATTTATTGACTTATTTACAAGAGTATTAAATAAATATTTTCTCGTTTATTATCCCTTTTCCTTTAACAAAAAAGCATGTAATCCGAAGAAATAAATCATCTTGAACGTTCGTGAAGATTTTTCATGTGATACGTCTTTTCTTTTGTATTCTACTTGCGGGGAAAACGACAGCTCTTTGGTAGAAGTATCGTTTTTTATGAGACACGTTACAAAATATGATACGTGAAGTCAACCATGGATACGTCTCCAGGCCCCTTTCACTAATATACAGATATCATGCTTTATGTATAGCGTTTTTGCGTACCTACGCATACATTTAACGTGTCGAAATTCTGGTCGAGTATATTTATTTCTTGATGCACTTCTTTTGTAAAACTCGTGTATCACTTATTATTTCTGAGGGTTAATGCTAGAAATGCATATATCATTTTTTGGCAATTTGATTTATGTAACAGACTGCCATGAATACCTATGCCATTAAACCGTATGTCATGAACACATATGTAATTAAACATTACGTATTCTGGTTTAATGAAGTCAAAATATTGTTGTAGCGTTTTTTAAGCCAAGAAATCGATAAACACTCTTTATTCCTTAGCGATTCACGTATTGACATAGGCACTTCTAGCAATTATAAAATGCGTAATTAATAAATAATTGCGTTACGGAGAACGCCATACTAACCCACGATTTTACAGTGAAAATTATTTCAAATTTCGGATTTTTGTATTATTAGAGCATCTCCATCATTTTCTGAAACTGTTTATGATTCGTGTAGGTGTAGAGTATCCCTTATGCATTAATCATGATGTTCAATTCTTCGAAGGACTCTTCCCTCTTTTCAGGAATTAGATTGGATCTTCAGATCCACACATTCATTTAACATACATTATCACCACATTGACATTTTTAACTCGACGTTTACGTGACATAAAACGAAAACTCACTAAGCAACATGACTCAAAGTAGCAAGTACAATCTACCCTTCCCCCCTCTATTTTCCCGTCCTTAGCCTCTTAAAGCGTGTTCACACACAGCTATAAAAGATGTAGCTTGGCATATTTCAGCATATCACTCGCCATATATTCCCATTGGGAATGTATGGCGAGCGATATGCTAGAATAGGCTAAGGGAATGTACGGCGAGTGATCATCATCATCAATCATCAATCATCATCATCATCATCATCAATCATCATCAAAACTTTGTACCCCTTTTTACGAAAATTGCGCCGACGGAGGAGTATGAAATTTCGCACACTTATAGTTTATATAGAGGAGGAGTGCAGAATGCTAATATTTTTTTTAAATTATGCATAAAAATACATTAAATCAATAATAAAAACATTACACACACTACCATGTATTTGACACACACACGCACGCGTCTTTACTCTATTGTTTATTGTTAAAGTCTATGGTCAAATTGAGAATAGATTAATATTGTTTGTCTTTAATATTATTTGTCTATGGTCTTACTGAATGTCAAACATAAAAAAAAAAACATTACAATAATGGTCGAATTTCTACCATTGGGCGACCACTAGTATGCTGAAATAGGCCAAGCTACATCTTTTATGGCTGTGTGTGAACACGCTCTTAATCCTAATCCTATATTTATCCTCACCCCCCCCCCCCCCCCCTCACATATTATAACAAAAAAATAAACTAATTAAGAAAACACTTTTATAATGTCACACCTTATCATTCACTATCATAAGTGGAAAGTTCATAATAGGCATAATGAACTATTTTACTATCGTATTTTTGTGTAATTTGTGATTTGCAGTCAACTTTCCCTAAAATAAATAAAATAAAAATTAGTTTCTCAAATATTTATTTCTTCTGAAACATTGTGGGACAGATTTGGATCATATTTTCGATCGTCGAAATCTTACAATAGCACCTTGCATGGCTATTCGTATTGGCGTATACAGCATTGTTACATACCATAAACAATATGTTTTCTTTCTTAATGTACTAAATACATCAATGTAAGGTGGTGATGACCAGCCATGTAAGGTGCCACTATTAAAAACCAAAATCCTGAATGACAAACAATTTCTCCCCTTTAGTCGAAATTAGAAAGCTCATAGTGTATTAAGCAATTGAAATGACCACTACCTATATTTTACTAACGAAATGTCTTAGTTTTACCCTTTTTAGTTCTCTACCCAATTGGAAATACCAAGGCTGAATACTGAACAGCGAATTTATTACATCTAATAGTTGCTTCTAATAGTCGATTTGTACTTAAATTTAAAAGTAAATAAGATTAAACGTACCGAAAAAGAATGGGGTACCATTTATCTTTATTTGCGTAGAGCCTTAGGATTTCTCAACCAAATCGAGTGTTCTTAGTCGCAGATTAAGGGTGCAAAGTGGCTTGTACGTCTTGAGTGATCTTTTATGTTCCCAGTTACTCCAATTGAATTTCAATTCCCCGGAAGCCTCCCGCCTCTAGCCACCAACCACCCGATTCCTATTAAACCCGATTCCTGTTACGTTTCATGGGTTTACTGCGTAAATAAATTAACCAAAAGAAGTTTACTTTTATTTAATGGCGTTTTAGACCGTTTAAAGTTATTTTCGGATCTCTTAATTTGAGTTTAATGGATTAAAAGTTGGTAGTACAAAAATGCATTAAATGGTATTATAAATATTTGATATTTTCACCGCTAAAACCGTCATACATCTGTCCTGATGATAGACGCTGTCCGAAACGTTGGCTGAAGAAGGAGGAAGCGCAACAAGTTATAATACCCCAAAAATAAATCACGATAATCATTTTTCGTAGTTATGTTGCCATGTCGGTTACGTTTTATTTTCATCGGTCACCAAACAGTCGATCTTTTTTTTTATATGAATACTCCACAAGAGTCCCAACTGCTCCCGTCTGGAGCCAGTGAGACTATGGCATCCCCAATAGGGGTATTTTGTGAGGCTGAAGGTAGTGGGGAGGGGAAGGAGATGGGGAAGAGGACGGTGGGAAGTACCTGGCTATTCAGATCTGGTCACTAAACACGGCGAAAGCCATTTCAAGCAACGTTTCAATTCTGAATGGTGGTCTTACACCAGGTCGATACTGAGAGTATCTTCCACTCTGAAACGTGCCGCAAATAAACTATATATTATTTTCAAATGAATAAATTGTGAAATAACACAAATTAATCTAATAAAATTTATTTGGCACGCCGGGATTCGATCCCGCGACCTTCGGAATGCTAGTCAAAAGCCTTACCGCTGGACGTCAAAATTTATTTGTAACTCGTATGAAAAGTGTGGAAAATCTCGTAACAATATAGAAATTCATAAATTTTGAGAAAAACAATGTGACTCTGCTCAGATAAATTCTAATTCCACTAATGTTCTGAAGAATCAATATATTAATACGCATACCTGCATGTGTACACCGTATTTAATATATTAATACGCATACCTGCATGTGTACACCGTATTTAATATATTAATACGCATACCTGCATGTGTACACCGTATTTAATATATTAATACGCATACCTGCATGTGTACACCGTATTTAATAAACATAATAATTGAAGTAGGTACTGTAATTTTTATCACAATAATCAAGTTGTTCAAATATAATTCCCGTCTCCTTCCCCTTCCTTGGATAGCTATAGCTGGCCAAGTATTTCACTTTCAAAAGAAACTATTTTACCAACTCCGTATTTTTTGTAAAATATTAAACATCGCCGCTTTCATTGCCATCTTACCGAAGTTCTTTTAGTGTCTGAACATTTCTGTCAAAGAAGGCTCTGGTAACCGGACTTATTTCAGAATCCAAACCTTTACCCATCTTAAGGAGAAGACAGTCAAAGAAGCCGTGAAGTACAATTGCTTATTGTTCAACGTTCAAGACACTGTCTTCATATCCTTTTCCTACCGGTCTTGAAACACAACTCGGACTATAGAGACCTACGAGAATCAATGCAGAGATGAATGTCGTCAACCTGCCTGACATTTATAACTTTTACAAAGCCCACTTTACTGAAATCAGAAAAATAATTACAAGTAGTTCTGTGAACAGTAGACATCGTGTAATGTTCAATTCAATTTACCATAATAAAAATATTATAACATTGTTCACCTAAGTGCGTTTTTAAATAGATTTAAAAGAGATTTACATTAAAATAAACTCTAGGTACATCAATTGTATTAGAAGTAAAAACCTTTTGAAGACAGTTTCATCGATGCTAAATATGTCGATATCCGAATTGATTCCGTTCAACAGCAAGATTGCTCTCTCCACCGGCATGACCATTGGCAAGGTAGTTCTGCAGGCTGGGAGATGAAAGCTCTCAATGATAGCCAGTTTCAAACCACCCACGAATCATTCTGAAAAAATGTGTTGCAATGTGTACATCCCTTCTATCTTGACTTTACGTCTGTAACGCTCGTGCGCTCTGGCGAATTAAAAAGAGACTATTAAACGCGGCTGCCATCCTTGACCGGACACAAAACACACACATGTACAGTAAACGAAATGTGAAAACAGGACTTCGCTACCCTCAGCCAATAAGCTACTGAACGAGCCGAGGTCAAAAATGAAAATGACTTTTTTCTGACGTCTTTTGCTGTTTGCGTTAGCTATCTGCTAGGCTGCGTTTTTTGCGCATTACTTTGACCAAAGTGTAATAATACCTGATGATTTAATGCGTTGATACATATTATTGAGGTGTCTCTTTCGACTGCACAGAAAAAAGTACTTTGCGAATAATTAAATTTTTGTCTTACTAACAACCCGGTATTTATAAAATAATTGTATAATTTACGGAGTGCCGTTTTAAATCCTGAAATATTGGAATTACCAAATGTCACATGCTCTTAAAAATAACTTTTCTTATATTTTTTCACTTAACCTTTTCTTACAAGTGCAACAGAGCTTCTTTATATTTTTCGCCATCGAACCTTGGAGGGAGAATTGACATTCTTTGTGGACTATTAAAACGACCCTTGTCTTCTCAAACCACTTGACATTTCAATTCAACTTTCGGGACTTTGTTCAACAACCCCTAACTGGAGTTTTTACATAAAAATGGAGGCCAATTTTTCAAAAACAAGTCCCTCTTTTGTTTGAGTTCTATTCTAGAAGCGAATTTTGTGCAAGTTTTTCTGTTTTTAGTGGCTGCAGCTAATTATGGAACCCACGGTTACAAAGGAGACCTTACTCACGTTGACATCGTGTAAATTACACAGAATTTTTTGTCTGTTTTGCATGGTGTATTAATTTTCTTTACTATTTATTAACACCTTGAACCCAAAATACACCTTTTTTAAACTTGTTTTTCTGCACGACTTCGAAATTCAAATAAAAAATTATTTGACTTATTTTGAATGGATAAAATTAAATTAACATTTTTCCAAAGTGTATATTATAAAGCCCTTTAACTCTTTATGGAAATAACATTTCCACGTGAGTAGGGGAACCTGCCTGTGGCACCTAACATTTCCACTAACTAAAAAAAAATAATTCAACTTCTATGTATATTTAAAATGTTTATACCTATTTTCAATGTAATATTATATTAGTTATCGTCCTAAAACATTTAATTTCGGTTTGTAAGCATAAAGACTTAGATACCGTTTAATAATTTTATGCGGGAACCTTCGCCAGTACACACGGTGCCCGGAAACTCTCAATAGGTCCAAGCGAAAAACTGGGAATCTACATCATATTTTGAGTCGATTTTATAGTACAACTTTTTTTGATTTGTGTAGTGTATTGTGTATAATGTGTATCTTCGTAGTTTTAGTTTTTTTTTTAATAGATATCTATAGGTTAGAACTTCTGCCACATCCAAACAGATGGCAGCTGAACTAGTACCGTCAAAGCAGTACCTTCTATCGCCGTTCGTGTCTTAGGCATGACCAGTTACCATGGGGGCCGAAGGCTCCAATAGATAGTGCAAGCCTCCGCTGTCAGCCGACAGCAGCTTCAGAACTAATTAGTAGCCAGTCTTGTAAGGACGTCTGTCTAGTGTAATATAACATTGTAAATATTCACGATAACCTATATACACGAAGTAACCAATCGAAACGAATATTTATTTAAATAAACCCAACACTTCTGATATTGAATAGAAGAGACACTTTAATTTGAGTTTTTGTTTTTGAGTAAATCGAGTGCGAAGTTGAAATTTTTTTGGTAAATTTTGAAGGAAGTCGGTCGTTAAGAGGTTAATACCAGCTAATTATTTATCTTTTCAAATCGAAGCTTAGACCCGGCACCAAAAAAACTTAAAATCCATCGAAAAAAAGAAAAAAAATCTAAACGCTCAGAACGTAGCAAAAAGTTTTTTTTGTCTCGATATGATGTATGATGTGATGATTCAACAGTTTCCCGCTTGAACTACAAATTTCCAGACTCCGTGTATAATGGTCATACAAACAATGCTTTCGATTCGCCGAGTGTAGAATTAGATATGCATAATATGCGCAATAAAGTTAACAGTGTACTTAATTGAACATTTAATAATGCCACAATGGGGACCGAAAAATGTTGGCATCCATCCGACTGTTATTAAAACCATTCAAAATTGGCAGTTTTGGTAATGAAAGCATGAATGCCTTTATGGACACTGTACCAGCACCGTGGTCCGGAAACAAGCGAGGCAGCCAGCTTTAGTGCCTTTCATATGCTAAACAAATTATTACAAATTACACTACTGGGCTTAGAATGGATAAATGTGGAACAAACAGAATTATTTCATTCAATATAGGAATTTTACTATGACTTAAAAGTACTGAAGTTTAAGGAGATTCGCAATAGTCTTCCCTAGGTCAATGGCAATAGTCGAATAATTCGCTAATGCGAAGGGCGTCATTTTTAAACGAAAATCATGATCCAATAAAAAAAGTTTAAACTGTTAAAGTTTTAATATTTTGTAGATACTTTATTCTGAACTTCATCGTTAATTTATTTTTTATTTTTATTTGTCTTGACTGTGATTTAAATAATTTAAGATTATTCAGTAAATAAATCTGTTTTAAATTTTACACTACTTTTAAACAACCTACTAGAATATACTATCAGTATCCCCCTGGTGTAAGACCACCATTCAGAATTGAAACGTTGCTTGAAATGGCTTTAGCCGTCTTTGGTGATCAGATCTGAATAGCCAGGTACTTCCCCACCTTTCTCTTCCCTATCTCATTCCCCTCCCGACTACCTTCAGCCTCACAACATACCCAAATTGGGGATGCCATAGTCTCACTAGCTCCAGATGGGAGCAGTTGGGAGTTATGTGCGGTATTCATAAAAAAATAAAACCATTAATGTATGGTAAATACTCAATTATCAGGCGGGCATGGGTACCGCTCCCCGGGAACCATTTATTGGATAGTCATAGGTAACCCCAAGTGATTCCCGGGATCACGGGGTGCGGTTTGTCTAGGTCTTGGCGGCGAATGCTTTTGTCTACTGCGTAGCGAGCCGGATCGGGAAAGACTGATTGAAAGAGACATTTTGACCTCTCCAGCCGGACCCTTTCGACCCATCGCCTTGCACCGCAGTGAGAGGGATGTATTCATACGTACGTCGCTCCTGATCACACTGACTCGCTGTTTCCTACCGACCCCTGTCCTTATTCTGAAGTGTTGTTTTCAGCTTCACAAAATACAAAAAACAGTGTAATGTCCCGTGATTTTTCATTTTCTAGTTTTTTTTTTCTAAATTAATAGTTGTTTTTAATGCCTACATTTTAAAATAACGTGTTTGAGGGGTACCAATTAAATTAAATCATGAAATAATATAAAAACTTGCATTAGGTTAGCAAATATATCAAAAACATACTAAAGTAACATTTTTTCCCTTTTTTCTAGCGAATTGAGGTATTTCATCATTAGAGCAAATAAACAAATTGTTTGGTGAAATTGGTTAACATGTGGCGAGATAACTATGTAGGGGTTGTAAAAGTGAAACATTGAGTTATTTGTCAATGTAACGAGGCTTGTTAGTGCTGCTAAAGGGGTAGAAAAACAAATCTAAATAATAAACTTCTTTTGGTTTTATCCCATTCCTAGATGCCCCTGTGGTACAGTGGTAAAGGCATTATGTTTTTGTTGTGTGATTAGAGAAACCAGGAAAGAATTTTTTACATAGGAGGCCCTTGAGGAAAATAATTTCCCTCAGGGCTTTTACATTTGGGGTTGCTGGGGAGGGTTATTTTAAGGAAAGGAAAAGGAAGGAGAGGAATTCCAGGGAAGGAAAGATACATGAGGGTGCGTAGGAATGTTACGGTTTTAATGTCTGATGTGGAATATTAAACTTTCCTAGAAAATGATCTTAAAATATTTATTATTTGGGCTTGCGTAAAATATTTTTCGTGAATAAATCAAAACAGTTTGCTGGTGTTACAGGGGAATTTAAACATTATCGTCATCTACATAAGGGGCGTTTTTGTTAGCGGTCTGATTCTAAATTTTCACCTCCTTTTTACTGAGTTAAACATATTCATACATCTATTATTTAAAAATAAGACTTTTAAAGTTAAAAGTTTTATACGATAGGCATGTAAAAACATCACCAACATGTTCAAAAATACATCAATAGTTAGATATCTAAAAATGTATTTATGGGTAGTAAATAAAAATGTACATTCTTTGTTTAGTACCTAAAAATATACATTATATTGATAGGTGGGTACCAAAGATATTAATGTTTTGGTAGGTACCTAAAAAATATATAAATAGTAATGCACTTAAAAAAAATTTATTACAAAGCTTCTACAAAGTTAATTCATGGTAGGTACCTAAAATACACTAATAACGCTATAAATAAGTTCTTATGTACTTGAATAACTCTTTTATGAACTTAGTTAGATTTCTATTGTAGATATTATTTTTACGTGTCCTAACTCTATTCATTTACTAGGAACAATAAATAATAGCGCCCGCAATCACAAAATGCGTACCCACTTTAATGAATTTAATTTCTTTGTTTGCCATCAACTTCAAAAATTCTTGCGTTCTGCCTCATTGACTTCAGAAGTTCGCTTCCTTTGAAGTCCGCCTTTTTGAAATTTAATTTTGAACACGCTGAGCTTGCAATGTTCGCCGCTAGGTGGTGCCTCCTACTTGCTACTGCATTAGTAAGTTCATAACTTCGCCAGATGGCACCTGCGTCCGGCAATATAGGAAGTAGGTACGTAGCTTTCAAAGGCGCAATTTATTGATTGTGACGTTTCCACGATATTGGTAAGGAAACGTTTTCCTGCCACCGAAAGCGAATTTATTTTCTTTAACTGCTGAAACTGAAAACAAAATGAACTGTAAACCTGCTTTTGTTTTCTCAGACATAATTATTAAACTTTGACCATGTTTTTAATGAATATCTCGGTGTGATCATTGATCAAAACCTGGTGGAATAGTCACATTTCAGAGCTAGTGAAGAGAATAAGGAAGATTAAGAAATATTTTAAATGTAAAAATAATCAAAAATGTGTACTATGCCCTTGTTCATTTTTTACTAATCTACGGAATTATAGGTTGGGGAGGATCTTAAAAAAACAATCTAAACCCAGTAAAAGTTTCGCAAAGAATCATCATGAAAGTAATATTTTTAAAAATCTACCTTCTCAAAAGAATCACTTTTCAAATTGTTTCCAGTACCAAATGTCGATGACTTATTCAAGCAAGCTTCCATTTTAAAAATATGTAAAGAAAAAATAACAAAGAATATCAAGAATTTTACAACTTTCTCTACACACCATCGTATAATTACAAAAAATCTGCACTGTGAATAAATTCGTTTGATATCCGTACCAACTTATTATTAAAGGTATTTTTGAGAACGATTTTAGGTTTGAAATTAGTAAATATGCACAAAAATTGATAATTTTATGTCAATTATAATTTCGTGGGACCAACCGTCGGAGGATCAACTGTCGGGTCACCTTTTGTAGTAGGTTACATCTTTTGTGTATACTGAGGTGTAAATACTTTCAATTAAAAACCTCCACAATATATTAGATTAATTTATTTCTCATTGAAAATTCTTCCCAAATTCCAACGCATTTTTCAAGAGTGAAATTCGTTTTCCTCCGTAATCAACACATCTCTGCGATAAATTCCTGGAAGTCCCTAACGCCATAGACAAATACAAAGCCGGGGTCACGCCCCTGCAGACCATAGACAACTGTGCAACATAGCATAGACTATAGACCATGAGTATATCTAGGCGTCGCGACGGCCATAGACGATTTATGCACCCGACTAACTAATGTTCCATTTTTGAACCATTTTGGCGCGAACTGCGCTGCGTCGTTCGGAGCACATGGTGACGATTGCGATAGTTTAATTAAAGGAATTATTTAGTCCGTAACAATGGCTGCTTTTGGTGAAAACTTTGGTGTAACTTTAGAATACATTTTAAGTAAGGAAAGGGGTTAATAATTGCTTGTGGAATTTAGCTTAACTTTGAAGTCAATATTATTATATCTTCCAGGCGTTTAGGGCTCTTTTGTCTCTGCCTCAGAGCATCCATTAGAACGGACGGAAGTCGAGTCAAAATATCATTGAAAATACCTACCATCCGTGAAGTATTGTTCGTCAGAAGAAACAACAACCGTTACAGTAACCGTTTGTGTAATAGTTCTGAACGGGTGACAGTTGACTCTCTCAATAGTACAACTTTACTGACCTCTGTTGAGCCACCTCTAAACTTAATATATCTACTTACAGTAACGACAACTTTTGAAAGACATTGAAACTAAATAAATATTCATATACACTACATTTTTATTAAATATTCATATACACTACGTTTTTTCATTTACCTTTACTTTTAGCTGTGCAGTTTACAGTTACTTTAGCAGTAGATACATTTGACATTTACGAAAAAATGAGTTTTTTCACGACGCTAACTGCTAAATTAAAGGTAAACAGGAATGACAGCATGATTACTCGTCTAATTCCCACACTTTTGTATTGGGAACTGTTCATATATTTTTTTTATGTGGCAACTCGCACAATAAATGTCAAATTTCACATTATTTTCCAACATTTCAGCGTCACTTCTAAGCATTGATTTTAAATTTTTGTTGAGTGATGCTATGGCCTTTGACACATTAAAAACTATTTTACACACTGTACTTTTGTGTGTATTTGCAATATCTCCAAGTACTCTTTGAATGACCCGCTTAAAACCGCAAAGTCAATAACAACTGCTCAGATGGTTTGACAGCATTATTCCTGGCAGGGGAGAAAAACAAATTATAAATGCTTCATTTTATTTACGTCGTGTCATTTGAATAAATATTTGTAATTTGTAATTACACTTATCAATCATTACTTACATGTCACTGGGAGTGCGTATCATATCTGCAATTAATGCAGTCAAAAGTCCAGCAGTTTCTTTATTAACGCGAAATCGGCTTATGAAATCTAAGTTTTCCATTAGAAACAAATGTCTGCGTATGTTATGTCGCTTAACAAGTCGTATTATATAAATAATTACAGGTTCATCGTCGAACTTGACGAACTGTCAACTATCGCGAACATAATAATTATGATAATGATAATATTTATAATACAAATTCTTATTTCGTATGGTGGGGGATCAGATGGGGACATTTAGATCTGCGAGCCAGTCTCTCAGCCAGGCCTCAGGCGTTGCTCTGTGACCTCATCAATCCCGCCGGGGAATGAATGGAGCGGGCATTTGTTGACCACATGACCGCACCGCATTCACACATCTCTGATTCTTTAAGGCCCCATCTATACATCATACGGGCAAAACGGCTATGGGAGCACCTTATCCTATTGATGGCGGACCAGAGTTTGTAATAATACAAATGTTATAATACAAATAGTTATGATAATACATACGTGATAATAATATAAATTGCAAGAAAAAAACCCCTAATCTCTGAACTGTCACTAAATTGACACTTACGACAACGACCGCTATTTTGATTACCTTTACTTTAGCATTTACAGCACGCTTGTGGGCCTGTAAGATTGTAGGTAAAAGTAAACGGTAAATTTCAATTGAAAAACTCATTTCTATGACTTTTACTCTAAATTTTTACAATTAGCATTGCATTTAGCATTCTCGCTAAATGAAAAAACCCATCCTTAGTGTCACAAGTCATAAAAATGCTTTCCCGGAAAATTTGTCGTTTCGGACAGTTTTACACTAAACAGAAGATTGTTTCAATGCATGTAATCGCTATAACAAAATAGATTGCAAAGGTTGCTTGGTGCAATGACACGGGAAAACCGCTGCGTCAGCAATATGCATTGCGCGTGGCAAACCTCTTTTACCAAAAGTATCTATGAAGCGTTATTTGCTTGTACTTGCGGAGAAATGACGTAGTGGCTGGTTGGTAACTTGTTTATGATGCCTATTCAGAGATTTGATTTCCCGAGTGGATTAAAATAAACCTCGCATTCATAACAGTAGGAATCATGACCCTAGGACATTGCCAAGCGTTGCGTTACATGTATGCAAGGCATGTAACCCCAATATGTCGGTGATCCTCCGGGTGGCGGCAGGCAACATATGCAAACAAGGCCGGCATTTCTGTGAGGAAATGGAAAGCACGAACCACTGCACAGATAACCCGAACAATTTTGGAATCGCTCTGATATATTGATGATGAAGAGGAAATATAACTAATAAATATAATTGAGACCTTGCGTTCAAAAAACCGTTTTTCTAATTTTCTCTTTTTTAATAAACACTGAAATTATACAATGGCCTCCGTGGTCGATGGGTAAGGCCTTGACTCGTGTTCCGAAGGTCGCGGGATCGAATCCCGACACAATTAATTTCACAATTAATTCCTTTAAAATAATATATAGTACATTTGCAGCACGTTCCAGAGTTGAAGATACTCGCCCTGGTGTAAGACCACCATCAGAATTGAAACGTTGCTTGAAATGGCTTTAGCCGTATTTGGTGACCAGATCTGATAAACCAGGTACTTCCCCATCTTCGCCCTCCCCTTCCCCATAACCTTCCCCTCCACACTACCTTCAGCCTCACAACATACCCCAATCGCGGATGCCATAGTCTCACTAGCTCCAGATGGGAGCAGTTGGAGCTCTTGGGAGGTATTCACATTTAAAAAATCCGAGTATGTAATTCACACGCGGTAGAAGTGAAACCTTCAGAAACCTAAAGTAGGCAAGAGTGAGAAGGCTACGTAGCACCGCACAAAAAGGAGACCGATAGGCTACGAAACACCGCACAAAGAGGAGACCGATTATACTATCTCATTCTCTCGCAGCCTAAATCCTAGATGTATGTGTTTATCTCGTTTTAGTGTTTCTATTTTTCATTTCATCGAATTTCAAATCGCAACGGTGCTAAAAAAGTTTTCACTTCAAAAAGATTTGTAAGTGTTTAATTTTTTTTTAAACACTCTTCAGGCAGGTAGGTACCATAATAATTAAAAGAAAAGAAAGTCCATAATAATAATAAAAAAGTTCAAATAACGATTTCAAATTTGAAAAAAAAATTACTGAACCATTAACGGCCACAGAACCACAACGGTACAAAAATATTAACAGACAGATGAAATGCTAAATTGTCAAGTTAAAACAGGACTTCGCACTCTCAATTATATAAATATGTTAATTGCTATTTATTGTCCAATATTCTTGATTAAATTAGATCAAACCAAAATGAAAATGATAATTGAAAATTTTCCGCTTGCCGGGCGAATATTTTAACAATTGCGCTATCCAGACAAACTTTCGTTTTATCATTTCTGCATTTCTTTAAAAGCACTACCTTTGTTTCAAATTATATTCCGTGAAATCATTATTCTTATAAACATGTGGATGGATACTCCTTATGAAAAATAAATTGTTAGCCTTCTACTCGGTCCTGTTCTCTTATCAAAATCTTTAAAAAAGTCTGCATTTACTATTCAAATTTTATAGTCCATTTCAAGCAAGTGTTATTCTCTTCACATTTGCCTTGTGGCTTCAATATTCAAAACCTTTTCACTGTAGCGCCTCGTTCTGACGCCGTTTTCGCGTTTTCCTTCCACTCCAGCTCTGCTTTGTGTCCTTCCCCCCTCTGGCCGTATACCGCAAGAGATTGTGGCATGTAGTCCAAAACGCAAAGCTCGGGAGATAACATCCAAAATGTGAACCAAAACCATAGCATGCATTGGACTAGAATGCACTACATAGGGGTCAAAGGACGTCATTCTGATTATAATAATTTCATTCTGGTAGAATAAAAATGAACTATTTTTAAAATATTAATATGTAGTATCAATTTATGACTTTCTATACAAAATACAAATCCTATTGAAGCTTGTGCGGTTTTGAGTATGTTTCTTGTGCGGTTTTGAGTATGTCGAAGGACCATGAATGAATGGTGCGTGTTTTATGTATGTGAAAAGACCATTGCGCAGTAGATAATATGCACAAAGAAAGGAAAAAGGACTTACTGCGCTTCTATCCTGGCTGGGTTTATTGTGATATGCGGTAAGCGGTATATGAGCGGTATGCAGAGATGTTTAGGCGGCGAGGGTCGATTAATGACTGACATGGGCAAAGCAAAAATGATGGGTCTAAAGGGAAGGGTAGGAATGATATGTGACAATACTAACTACAAGCGCAGGGTCTATGATGGGTAGATGTATGTATGTAGGTGTAGCTTTGTATTGTGTAAATGCCCAACCACCTATCGTATCGCGTTATAATGTCAAAAACAACCTCTTAAAATATTAATATCAAAGATTTAGGTATCTTATTTGATGAACAAATAATGATTGTCCCACACTTCAATCAGGTGGCAAGTAAAGCTATGAAACGTTAGTGATTTATTTTCAGAACAGTAAAAGATTTTATGTCGCTCTGTGCTATAAAATTTCTTCACTGCTTAGTAAGAAGTAATTTGGAATACTATTTTTCCATAATTTGGTCCCCATAAGCACATAAATTAAAAATTGAGAGAGTTCATCACAATTCTTTAAGGATTTTCAATTTCAAATTATCCTTATCTATCGTTCAAATTAATTATTTCATTTTAATGAATTTACTTGACTAAATCGTTTTTGGGAGTTCTACAAATTAAACTTGATTACAATAAATAAAACAACGAAAGTCTTAAAAATGTTGCTAACATACTAACTTCGATAGCCAGTGAATCTATGATACTCCCTTTTCGATGATTATTGTGAGGAAGAACGTACGGAAGGGATATGAGAATAGGGGGATGGTTCAGAAGCATATTTCAAACCCTCACCAAAAACAACTCTAGCTTCAAGCAAACAGTTCGACACTTATTAAAAGCAATCGACTCGAGCACGCATATCATTTCACTGCAGAGTTCTACATTCAGAATCAATTCCTTTTGAAAGAAATAATGTTTTGAATTACGCAAGCGATTAAAAAAAGTTTCGTTTTTCCCTCCACTTCAAATCACATATCGATAAACAATTACTGCAAATGGCCTCATAAACTCGCACATGCGGTTTATGTTTTGTTACGAATAGTATGGAACTTACATCGCATGCTTGTTTCTATGTCAATGGCACTATTGCAGCAATAACAGTTGCAGAGTAGAATTTCGGTAAAGATTTTTGCGGCTCGTGCAGTCAAAAAGATCCTAGTTTGAGATTGCGGTGAACTACGAATTTTTGGTGCAGGCCATGATATCATCAATTTACAAACCTTCACAGAAAAGCCCTTTCACTGTTTTTCTTTTCTTTTAATCTTATTTTGAGATCATCGCTAGCTCTGTGGTATTTTCATTCGGCTTAAATACGTCTTATTACATACTTTTCAAAGTCTTTTCTACGTTTTTCTTCACAAAAATCGTTGACCATCAGTCAAGGAAGGATTTAATATCGTATGTAAGGAAATACTTTAGTGGTATCGTTAATAATAATAAATAAGTTAAAAAAAGCGGACTCAAATTATGTCCTTGGGGTATCATCAAACTGCATCAATACGTCACTAGAACGAGTCAGGACGTCATTAGATTACGTCAGTAAGTCATCAGATTGCGTTAACACTTCATTAGATCGTTGCATTGTAGCTTTCAAAAGCTCACTATCTTCTGCCTAAAAATTACTATAGAGTAACCTTTAGACTTTCCGATGAAAGATTTTTACGGGTTGTTGAACCTAACTATTATAGATCTTCAATGGAGATATTTATCAGTTGATCGCCGTCTCACGCTATAAGCAGTGAAGAAGAAACTTGTGTAATATGGAGTGAACTCTAGAAAAAACGCATCACCAGCGATAACTTACAAAAATTCAATAAACGATACATAAATTTAAGTTCACCGTTTCGCCGTCGCGGCGCTGGTGGAGCAACACCGATTTTCAATTTCGCAGTGCTTTATAGCGCCGCATTATAATAATAAATATGGCGGCGGTACCGGAATTTACAACACACTATATCAACATTTACTTTAACCTTACATGCTATTTCCCGGCCAATGAAAAATACCGAGTTCTCCAGAGTTTTATCGTGTCTACCCTGGGACTGTGTAACTGAAAGGAATGTAGAACAACTTTATGAAAACAGGTCCTACACCGCATTTCCTTATTTTTCCTTGCCGTAAACGGAAATCTTTTTTATAATAGATGTTAGATTATGTGTTTAAGAACACCATAATTTCTCACCAATTGTAACAAAATGTCTTAGTGATGTTAGATTATGTGGTCATTGATGTTAGATTATGTGTTCAAGAACACCATAATCTCTCACCAATTGTAACAAAACGTCTTAGTGATGTTAGATTATGTGGTCAGTGATGTTAGATTATGTATTCAAGAAAACCATAATCTCACCAATTGTAACAAAATGTCTTAGTGATGTTAGATTATGTGGTCAGTGATGTTAGATTATGTATTCAAGAAAATAATGTATATATATATATATATTATTATAATATAATATAATAATATATACTCACCAATAATAATATAATAAATACATAATCTCACCAATTGTAACAAAATGTATTAGTGATGTTAAATTATATGGTCAGTGGTGTTAGATTATGTGTTCAAGAACACCATAATCTCACCAATTGTAACAAAATGTCTTAGTGATGTTGGATTATGTTTTCAGTGATGTTAGATTATGTGTTCAAGAACAACATAATCTCACTAATTGTAACAAAATGTCTCAGTGATGTTAGATTATGTGTTCAGTGATGTTAGATTATGTGTTCAAGAACACCATAATCTCTCACCAATTGTAACAAAATGTCTCAGTGATGTTAGATTTTGTGGTCAGTGATGTTAGATTACATGTTCAAGAACACCATAATCTCTCACCAATTGTTACAAAATGTCTTAGTGATATTAGATTATATGTTCAAGAACACCATAATCTCACCAATTGTAACAAAATGTCTTAGTGATGTTAGATTATGTGGTCAGTGCTGTTAGATTATGTGTTCAAGAACACCATAATCTCACCAATTTTAACAAAATATCTATACTTACCTATTTCAAGGCTTGTGATTTTTAGTTCTCTTTGTTTTGGATCACATCCAAGGATATAAAATATGTTTCTGAAACAATAATACATTTAAATCTACGGTGCTTTCTTACATTAACTCCACACAATGGCCCTGATGAAAATAATTTCCCTTGAGGCCTATACCATATTGGGGATGCTGCGTAGAGGGTTTTTTGAAGGAGAGGAAGGAGTAAACATGGGCCTTGAAGAGGCTTCTATGAAAACTCCACAAAGCGGTATCTCAACACCCCTCTGAAAACTCATTAAAAGATGAAAATTAACCGAATCTAACTTAACCTATTTAATCGAGGTTTTTCCATCACCTTTAATAACTTTTCAGAGGAGTGGTGGCGTTGTACATTGTTGAGTTGTCCGGTCACCCTTGAAGAGAGACATGTTTCAAAATTGTTCCACAGCTGAGCTGTTGATTTCTAAAACGGTTCGTAGAAACGACCCTTTCGCACGTGACACCTTGTTTATAAATAAACTGTTATTTAAAAAAATTATATTCACATTATTGAATTCTAAATTTTAAAATAATGAACTTCAAAGTTTGCCACATATGTGGTGGTTTTTATACCATAGAATAAGGAAGAAACTCTTTATTCTGTGGTTTTCATCAATGCCACAGAATAAGGAAGAAACTCTTTATTCTGTGGTTTTCATCAATGCCACAGAATAAGGAAGAAACTCTTTATTATGTGGTCTTTATCAATGCCGTAGAATAAGAAAGAAACTCTTTATTCTGTGATTTTCATCAATGCCATATAATAAGGAAGAAACTATTTTGTGGTTTTTATCAATGCCATAGAATAAGGAAGAAACTCTTTATTCTGTGGTATTTATCAATGCCATAGAATAAGGAAGAAACTCTTTATTCTGTGGTATTTATCAATGCCACAGAATAAGGAAGAAACTCTTTATTATGTGGTCTTTATCAATGCCGTAGAATAAGAAAGAAACTCTTTATTCTGTGATTTTCATCAATGCCATATAATAAGGAAGAAACTATTTTGTGGTTTTTATCAATGCCATAGAATAAGGAAGAAACTCTTTATTCTGTGGTATTTATCAATGCCATAGAATAAGGAAGAAACTCTTTATTCTGTGGTATTTATCAATGCCACAGAATAAGGAAGAAACTCTTTATTATGTGGTCTTTATCAATGCCGTAGAATAAGAAATAAACTCTTTATTCTGTGGTTTTCATCAATGCCACAGAATAAGGAAGAAACTCTTTATTATGTGGTCTTTATCAATGCCGTAGAATAAGAAAGAAACTCTTTATTCTGTGATTTTCATCAATGCCATATAATAAGGAAGAAACTATTTTGTGGTTTTTATCAATGCCATAGAATAAGGAAGAAACTCTTTATTCTGTGGTATTTATCAATGCCATAGAATTAGGAAAAAAACTCTTTATTCGGTGTTCTTTTTCAATGCCATTGAATAAGGAAGAAACTCTTTATTCTATGGTCTATGCATATACAAGTCGAGTAGGTATAAGAAAATAATCTATACACTACTTCCCTGAATCTATACAACTATTGATTACTACTTATAATTTTAGCGACACGACGGGACAACTTGAATATTTTTTCATCATTTTTCCTACCTGACTTGATTCATTTCGGTTTGATCGAAATGGCGGGCAGCATTAATTCAGTCCACTAGAAGTTTCTATTTTACCGAATAGATTTTACCAAGTCTTTGAAATTTGAGATATTTAGAAAAGATACCTTCATAACGTTACCTATATAAAATAATATATGCGCGTTATCAATAGTACCAATTTTACTCACTTTTTTATATTAGCTATACACAGGAGGGGGAGGAACAAATTCTCCCCAGGTCCTATGTCATCTTTAGGGATGCTGTGTGAGGGGTCTTTTTAGGAAAGGAAGGAGAGATAGTTCTTGGAAGGAAAAGGGTTGGGTAGGAATCTGGGGGTCATGATGTCCAAGAGTGACGGACATATGAATCCGTCCCTGAGATGTTCCGAGAGAGTCCTGCTGGAGATTAAAATGTCTCCTTCAACCAGTCTCTCCCAATCCGGCCTACCCACACAGTTGACGGGCAGACGCGTCTGCCGCCAAGATCCGGATAGACCCCATGAACCCGGGCATCCCTGCTATATCACCAAACGTGGCGAACCGTTTGGGGTGGCCTATGGTAGTGTTGGTTATCCAATAAATGGTTCCCGGGCGGCGGTATCCGCCGGTTTTCGCCTCCCAAATTAAATTAAATGTATTCTCATTCGATCAAACGATTAGATTTTTTTTACAATAAAGAATAATAATAATAAATAAATGCCATTCAAGGAAATAAGTTGATTCTCCCTGCATGTCCTTTCCCGTGCGTCTCCGTTCACCTCCCGAGTCCCCTTTCCCTCCCGCGATCCCCTCACACTTTCCCCGTCTTCATTATCCCTCTCCCTCCTGCCTTTCCTTCCTGCCGCTAAAATATATGAAATACAGACATTTTCATTGATACAAAGTTAATAACGCCAGAAATTACCATTATTTATAGCCTATAACCTTCGCGGGCGTGCGCACAACAAATCACCAAAGTTTCATCGCAATCGGATTTACGGTATGGCAGCGCATAAAATACGAACAAACAAACAAACAATCAATCAAACAAATATTAATTTTTGTAAATAAGATAGTGAAATGAGCATTACAGGGGCCATTTCACCATCCTCCTCATAGCTTATCCATGCACATAACGAATATTAATAAATAAACAAACACAACTGGTAAAAAACTCGGCTAACTTATCCTATATGTAGCCATTGTTTATATGCTCAAGTGCCGAATAGTAAACTCAGACTTTTTGTTTGAATAAATCGTGTATAATTAATCGAAAATCTACGTTATCGTATGGATTAGCTATGAGGAGGATGGTGAAATACCCTCATAGTATTATTTAACAGAATAAATTATTCGCTGCAGTGGTTGAATATGTTCGTGTTCGTAATACTAAATTCGCGGTTATGACTAGGTACTATAAATACAAATACGTGTTTTTCGTCATCGGCGTAATTTTTGTCAGCATATTTAAATAATTTACGACTTGAGGGTCGCAAGGGTTCGCTTGATAAGTTTTTGCTAAGCGGAACTTTAAGAGGGTAAGAGGTGTCGGGGAAATTAGCTATTCCGCCCACAGATGGCGCTGCCTGCTATCTTTTAGTATGCAAATCGAATGGCTAACAACAATGAATTCAATATTTTGACAAAATTTAAATATCGTCATTTTCCGCGCCTTAATTAAACGCCATTTTAACCAGAACCCTTTAAAACTTTTGGTATCGCACACTTCGAAGGGGTTGCTGTGTTCAAAATGTCTATAAATGCTGTAAACCGTTTCTAAATAACGAAATTATTTTTAAATGGGTGTAGATACATACGAAAGGCACTACAAAGGGAAACATAATTTTATTTTAACTGCATTTCTTAGGTAAACGTGAAACTGCCTCTTAGCAATGGTTAATTTCAAAATAATACGTAATATTTTGTAATATTTTCCTAAAACGTCCACTTTTTTATTTTGCCTATATTAAAGCCCTCTTTTTTTTCAATTATTTCTGGCTTTCACCCATCAAGGGTGTTCTAGGCCATCATTTCAAATTGTAGAAAAAGGAAAGGTAAATTTATATATAAATGAAGAAGTAAATTTATATATTAATATTATTTAAATGTGCAAATTTCAGAATTATATGGAAGATTGGAGTCGAGTTTAGACTTAGGAGAGATGAGATGTTGAATGGAGGGGAAGTAATTTTAGATAACGCTTTATTTAGAGAGGGACAACAGAAAAATATGTGATCGAAAGTTCCCACATCTAGACCACAGAAGGTACAATCTGGGGAGTCAAGGACATGGATTTTAAACAAGTGAGAAGGAACGGAACAATGTCCGATTCTCATTCGAATAAGAGAGGAAATTTCATTTTTGGAAAAATGGGCCAAATGAAGCCCTCTTCTTTTATGTAAAAATCAATTGTTGTTTGTTTGATTGTTCGTATGTTATGCGCTGCCATACCGTTCATCCGATTGCGATGAAACTTTGGTGATTTGTTGTACGCAAAGCAAAGGTTATAGGCTATATACAATGGTAAGCTCTGGCGTTATGTATAAATAAAAATGAGTGTATTCTATATATTTTAGCGGCAGGGAGGGAAGGCATGAGGGTAATGAAGGAGGTGGGGTTAGCGGGAGGGACGACGAGGGAGGGGAAGGCGTGGAAGGTGGAAGGGGAACGCGGGGGGAAGGGGACACGGGAGGGAAACGGGGATGCATGGGAAAGGAAATGCAAGAAGAAACAATTTATTTCTTTGTATTGCAACGCATGCCGGGTAACAGCTAGTATTTAATAAAGTCATTTTAACTGCTAATAGGTCCCATTTGAGACACATACGGAGACTGTCTCCTCGGGATTCATTTATTGGATAAAAAACACCTCTGCCATAAGTCACGCCAAGTGGTACGCTACTGTTGGTGACTTGGCAGGGGTGACGTGTTTATGGGGTGAGGTTTTTCCGGGTATTGACCGCTGATACATCTGCCCTACTGCGTGGCGGGCCGGATCGAGAAAGACTGGTTAAGTTTGGCCTTTTGATCTCTCCAGCCGGACTCTCTCGACCCATCGCCTTGCACTGCAGTGGGAGGGATGGATTCATACGTCTGTCACTCTTGAACCTATTAACCCCTAGATTCCAACCCATCCCTTGAACCCTTTTGCCTCCAAGAACTTTATCTCCTCCCTTTTCATTTAAAGACGCTCCACACGGCATCCTCTAAGATGACTTAGACCCTGAGAGAAATTATTTTCCTCAGGGCCTGCTATGTGGAGCTAATGTAAAAGAAATAATCATGTATGCTATATTTCGCCTTTTTTGTATTGCCTTCTGAGCGACCTGCTGGTGTGTTTATTGTGTATTTTAGTGTGAAATATCATTTTATTCATGAATCACTTTCAACGACCTTTTATATCGTTGATTGATGGGTTGATTGCATTGCGAAAATATCTTGTTTATATGTTTTTGATGGTTAGACTACCTATCTACATAATATATGTATAAGATATTTAAAAGATAAAATGCTATTTTTGGTTTTATTATCAACATGCTAATTTCATTTGTGAGCCTGTCTGTGAGTGATTGTATCTGTGATTCAATGATTTCTTTTAAATTTATAATAAATACGATATTTTCACAGATAATTATTTTATTTGTAATTTTCAAAATTAAAACAAAAGTTTTCATGTATCCGATTAAGTTCCTGAATACTAACTAGCTAGTACATTTTCGAGAAGATTAGTTCTTGATCATTCTTTAGCAATTTATTGTCCTTAATAATGTAATCAATAATTTTAACATCCCGTGATTTTTAACGGGTCTGTACTAGTATTTATCTTAAAAGGCGTCTATTTTGTTATTTTATTTATTTATTTATTTATTTATTTATTTATTTATTTATAAATAAACGCCCTTTTTCGGGGCTTTTACATATATAGCATAGAAAAAACATTTTATTGTACATAACTGAACTGCCTCAATAACAATATTTTAAATTTATTCAAAGATAAATTGAAGATGTCCACTGACTTGGTATAATTGTTTCCCTCCATTAGTATTCTGGGCAAAGAGGAATACATATGGTAGTTAGTCCCAGAATTTCTGCACTGAAATAAATCCTGACTTCTAGTATTACGAAGTGGAATTCGGAAGCTTATCAATTCAAGTAATACCGGACTATCAACTAAATCATTTAGAATTTTATATAAAAATACCAAGTCAGTGAAAATTCTTCTGTCTGACAATTTAAGCATATTCATATCGTTTAAAAGTGTGTTGTAGTTTAACATATTTGCTGAAATACCCATTTTAAAATTTAGAAAACGTAAGAATTTGTTTTGTATTCTTTCAACAGCTTGTACGTGCATATTATAATGAGGATTCCAGACAGGAGAATTGTACTCAAGTTGGCTTCTAACATAAGCAAAATATAACATTTTAATACACTTTATATTGTTAAAGTTTCTAGTTAGCCTAGTTATAAACCCTAACATTTTTAAGCCCTTATTACAGATTTCTGTTATGTGGTTAACAAATGAAAGATTTGATTGAAAAGTGATGCCCAAGTCTTTAATTTGCATTAATGTCTGAAGAGCATTATTATCAATGTTGTAATTAAATATCACTGGATTTTTTATTCTAGAAAATCTAACAATTTGACATTTTGAGATATTTAAATAAAGTCTATTTTCCATACACCAAATTAACAATTTGTTGATATTATCTTGAAGAATGTTGCAATGATAAATATTTTCAATAATTTTAAAAATTTTGAGGTCATCAGCAAAAAGTAAGATAGATACATCATGAAATATTTTTGTAAGATCATTTATAAACAAGATAAATAAGATTGGGCCAAGGTGTGAACCCTGTGGAACTCCACTTGTTGCATTAATTTTTTCTGACAGGGAGGATTTAATTCTAACTATTTGTTGTCTTCCAGTGAGATAGCTTTTAAACCAGGCTAATATATTGCCGCGTATACCAAGCTTTCCTAATTTCCAAATTAAGATTTCATGGGAAACTGTATCAAATGCTTTACTGAAATCAGTATAAACAGTGTCCACTTGTTTTTTTTCTTTAAAAGCATTGTTTATAAAATTTTCATAAATAATTAAGTTGGAAAGAGTACTTCTACCTGGCATAAATCCAAACTGGTGAGGTGATATAACAGGTTTTATTTGTGTAAAAAGTTTGTCAAGTATTAGGCTTTCAAAGAGTTTCGGTATGGTGGATTGAATACATATAGGTCTGTAATTACAAACATCACTTTTATCACCCTTTTTGAAAATTGGAGACAAATAACTAATTTTCCACTTATCAGGAAAAATTCCACTAGATAAAGATAGATTTAAAAGTTTGGATAATGGAAGAGCAATTACTTTGATACATTCTTTGATAAATATTGTAGGGATATTATCCGGTCCAGCAGATTTGTGGATATCTAAGGATTTAACTTTAGTAATTACATCAGATATACTTATGGTACACTGTGAAATTTTACCTACGAAGCCCTATTTATTTGGTCCAGGTGTGAATTTCGCAATAATACCGTTGTCCAAGTAACTGATTAGCTACCCGGATCGCAGAAAACAGTATGAGTAACACGATCTGTCTTTGTTCCAGAAACCGTCTCGAAAGTAACGCCGAGCACTGGTCCGCCCTGCTGCTGTCGCTCAGGGAGCTGATCGAGTGGGTCATCAGGAAGGACACGGAGCTCAGCGGACTCGGGCCTCCTGCCGGCGATACTGCCGCACTACTAAAGCAACAGGTAAAATATATTCCCTCTTTATTTCATGTTCTCCTGATGGATTGGATTTCGTTTTTTGTCATTTCCCACCCTTTTGATTGATTTTTTCAGGCAAAATTCATGAAAAATAATTACAGAAATCAATTAAAAGTACCAGGAATGCATTAAAGGGATATGATACCCTTCATTCAATTCGTAAACTGCAAGAATTGCTTTATGATTACTTCGATAGATGGCAGTAGAGATACCTTCTTGAATTTGAAATATTGAAAATTGTACGCGCGTCGCTACACAAATTTCGTCCTAAACTCCGCCGACGAAAAAAGTTATTGGCAGCTAGTGGAGGGAGGGTGATCTACAGAGAAGGGCCGGACTGTTAATGGGCTTAACATTATTTTATTTATTTCATAATAAAAATATGTTTAGTTCAGTTTTTTCACATTTTATCGACAAAATATAATTACGCATTACGCATTATTTGCTGAACGAATTTCTTTTTCAAAATTAATAGATTACTTAGTTAGTTCCCGGCATACGTTGAAATGCCACTAATAAAAAAATTGTTTCTCCCTGCGTGTCTTTTCCCATTCGTTCCGTTCGCCTTTCGTCCCCATTCCCCCTCCCATGTCCCCTTCCCCTCACGTTATTATTAGATTTATACATCAAAGTATGATTTACGCGAAATGTATCGTAATTTTACGAATTTTCTTCGAATATCTAAATTTGAAGAGCCGGTTGCATCAGAAATCGGCAACGAAATTTCGATTTACGCGGTAATATATCACATTTTTATGAGTTTAACGACATGGCCGCGACGGTCGCGGCCGTGAAAATTTGATTTATGCGGAATATTTTACGGAAAATATCGTATTTTTATGAATTTACTTCGAATACATTGGGCGACTTACATGGGAATAAGTCGTATTATTACGAATTTATTCCGAAGAACCTACCCGTATTTGAATTTGCAACCGAGGAACTCAATTTTCGGCGATTTTTTTTCGTTAAATTTCCAATTACGTGGGAATTCGTCAATTCAAAATTTTACTTTTGATGTCCCGTGGATTTCGAATTGACGGGTCCTACTGTATATACAGAAACACCTATGACACATGTAAATCACAAGTTTGTACATGATCAATATAAAAATAAAGATTTGTTGGTAAATTTTAATTATTATAAATTAAGTTGACTGATTCGGCCCATTGCCTTGCCGATTTGCCGTTTGGAATCTCGTGGTTCACATTTGTAGTCGATTTTATGGTGTTTTTTTTTTAAATTTAACTTCTAAATATTCAGCCGTTTATTGTCTTTAAACTATATTTTCTAGAATAGATATCATAGATATATATCATATCATAAAATATCTTTGATTTGACAACGTGTTAATGGTTACGTGTTTATACGCAAAAAGGCGATATTATTGTTAATTTTTCCTTTAAAAGTTTTTTTTTGTCTGTTTCTCTATGTACAAACTTTATTGACTTCATTTGAAATTTTAAAGATAAAAATAAAAAATAAAAACTTGTTTGCAATAAACTTGTTTACTCCTTATGCTAATACCCCTTACCGTGTAAGGTCGGAACAGTGGAAAACTTGACTTATTATCACTTAAAACCATAAAATGCGTATTTGCCGTTGTAATTAATAACATGGCGTCCTTGAAAAAAAAATGACATTTCGCATTCTTTAAATTAACAAAATAACCATTAAAATGCATTATTTCCAATTTCCGGTTACTGAATCAATTAGTTCTAGTTAAAATCTACCTACTAATTTTTTTAAAGTGTACATTAAGCGTGTTCCTATATTGATAATGGCCGCCAAGTGAATAATCGATTTTAATTTTAACGAAATAACTATTAAAATTCATTACTTTCCAATTGCGGAAACTGGAATACTTACTTCCCATTATTATCTATCTGATATTAAGTTTTTTTTTTAAATAAAAAGTGCATATTAAGCACGTCCCTATTTAGTAAATATTTACCTAAGAATCTAATTACGAGACGGTAATTTTTGGTTTTATTACCAAACACCGCGTACGTAAAAAACGTTCACTCAGAAAGACAAATTCTCGCACATACTTGCAAAACGAGCGCGCTGGTCAACAATACGCGTGAAGTTGCAAACAGGACACATGTTGGATGTTGTTTTTTTACGCGTCTGTCAGTTGAAAACATATAATGCGGTAAAGTTACATAAAAAAAGAGAATTTGTGAGTACTAACTGTTATTGTAGCTTCCTTAGATTATCGCATTACTTGAAGTGAATTGGTATTGTAGTATTTGACTCATTTATGGAACATTTTGATGGCGTTTTAGAAATATATTGGCTATGAAATATGGAGCGTATAGTTTCACCACCATTCAACGGGGGCTCCTCTCCCGGAATGGTAAAAAACTTTGAAATGTGTTAAAATTTCGTGCAAAATTAAGTATTTATTTAATTGTTGATATCCACAGATATCATAACGATAATAAGAGGCCGTACTTCTACAGATGTGTGTATTGTTTACATGTTTCAATTTAAAAATATAATGTAAAATCATTATTAATGCGACAATCATAGATCGAAGTTTTAAAAGTGGGTTGTATGGTGTATCAATGTTTTTATTTTTTATGGTCGAATGCCTACATCAATTAAAAAAATTAATAAGCAGATTGAAAAATAATAGTCCATTATTTAGTAACAAAAAATATCAAGTCTGGGAATGACACACAAAATGTAGTATTAAGCCGTTTTAGACAGCCGTTTTCCAGCAAAATACCATTCTGCCATATAACACACTCTTAAACAAAAATACACGTCATTCATGCGTCACATCTTTACATAGTATAAAATGAAGTCGCTCCCGCTGTCTGTACGCTTAGATATTTTAAACCACGCAACGGATTTTCATGCGGTTTACATCAACAGATAGAGTGATTCAAGAGGAAGGTTTATATGTATAATACATGCATATTATAGCAGAGAAAGCCGAGAAATTCAAAGATTTAATTCTGGCAGCGGGCAGCGGGCGGTGTGGATTTGATACGTATGCAAATTAATTAAGGTTGGGTAAAGGCGTTGTGTTTCGTTCGCCGCAGCAACGTGTGGCCGGGTCCGCTAGTCATATATAAATGAAGAAAAAATCTCAATCTCAATACTGTTTTGTTCTCTTATTTTTTATTCCTTTTTCGGTGACCGGACAGCTCGGAACTCTCGCAGATAAGCCATTTAGAGTGATAAAAAAAATGATTAAATAGGTTACGTTAAGTTAGGATTATCGGCTAATTTAAAATAATTTTTTTCATAATTTTTAATGACTCAAGGTATTGAGTTGACTTTATTCTCAGTTGGCATGGAACCCTTTTTTCCTGTGAGCATTGAAAACATATTCATTTTATTAAGGCAACCAATTATTATGATCTCGGAAAAGCCAGTTTTCAATTTCCTAAATAGATTTTTTAAATTCATTTTTAATAATAGTTAATTATCTTTGTTTCTCACGTCGAGGCATCGCACGGAAACACGTGGTTCGCTGAGGAAAATATACCTCATGGTTGTTTAAATTTAATTTTGAAATTAATTACTTTAACTACCCCTAATAGCAGGCGGGCCTTGTTCAAGTGAGAGTAAATCTTCGTGCGCCTGTCGAACGCAACAGCGCAGATGTTCTCTCCACTCTCCACCGCACCACCCCTACCCACACCACTCCTGTCGTGGCAAGAACTCTTCACAAACTTGTGATTAGTTCTCTAATGTGAACTGATTATTATATACGATTCATATTGACCTTCTTTATTTTGTAGATTGTGGACATTAGATTTGTAATTAAAAAAAAAAATAAACCTGAAAGTTACTTACGCAAAAAAGCATTTTTTGAACAATCTTTTGATTCTCCCTAATTATTATAAAAGTACAACTATTTGCATTTGGGCGATGGAAAATAATGCATTCAAAATTTCAAATAAGTAAAATTTGCTTTCGTAATAGGAGATGATGACTATTTGCAATAATTTGTCATTTTGTTATGCTGGTATTTCTGATGCTATAGCATAACGAAGAGCTAGAAGAGGAGTTATTCACGTGTAATCTACGCGTATTAGTGAGCACTTGTTTGGCGGAATTCTATTTTATTTATTTATTTATTGACGCCCTATTGAGCTTTTACATATCAAATACAAATTTCTTTTATAACAGTATAACATAAATTAAAAAGACTACAAAATATATGAATAAAGCATAAACTCAATTTAATAAATAAGAATATAACTAATGCTAAATCCACATGGATAACTTTAGAGAACATAGGTACAATTCATATGCCTACGAGCAACAAAAACATAAATGATTTCTCATTCATTATTTACATCTAAAAAGTGGTGGAAATAAAATAAAATTGAGTAAAAGTTTTTAGGCAACTTTTGTTACATTTTACAATTAAAGTTTAAAAAACTCGTACAAGATTACATAGTAATAACATCTCTTCTAGCTCTTCGTTATGTTATTGCATCAGGAATACCAAAATAACAGGAATACCAAAATAAAAATAATTGCAAATGCTCATCATCTCACGCGACGAAAGCAAATTTTTCGAAGAAAACTTCTTCATTAAGGGTTTTACTTTGTGATGGCATTATTTTATTTTTATTAAAACACAAATATCTTTGTACACATCACTTTTATTTGACTCCTGATGATGTGAGCATCGTTCACGAAACATGTTGAGTGTATATTAAATAAAAGTGATGGGTACAAAGATATTTGTGTTTTAATAAAAAAATAAAAAAGCTAATTTTACGAAATTGAACACACTGTTTTCGAGCGCCCCGAATATAAATAGCTGTGTTTTTTAGTAATTGAGATGAATCAAAAGGTGTTTTCTTAAAACTATCGCGTTAAGCGTATCCAGCGATTTCAAAAGTTTATCAACTATTTTAACAACGTCTGTTTCGAATGAAGGAAATACATCGCCAAGTAAAGTCAGTGTAGCTATAACGTATAAAAACGAATCGAAAGCGTAAGTGAAATGTTTATTTTGCACCATATTTAAAAGCAGATGTATCAAAACTCTCCCCTGTGCCAGAGTTATTCTAAGCATTTTTCGATTGCACATGGCACGTTCACGAAATTTGCGTTTGTAGTCAGGAAAATTCTGGAAATGTAAAGATTTTCATTTTAATTTTTCCCTGAAGCGCACTCCGTACATTTTCGCGTGGTTTTTATTGTTCCCGCGTTTTTTCCACCAATCTGTTCTGCGTCGTGTTCGGAACGAAAATTAAATTTTAAATATTCAACTTGAAGATTTTTCCGTTTCGTTTTGTTTTCCTTCGTTTAAAGGAATCTGCTTTCAATCAGGTTTAAAAGTCAGTTTTGAATGTCGGTTCTGATTTTATGAGCGCCTTTAGAAACTTTCCTTCTTGAAGTCTGCGACTAAAATCTTTATTTTTATTCATAAAAAACATTTATTATTGGACATAAGAACACTTAGCGTTCGCTTCTTTTGCGATACAGATTTTAATGATAATAATAATAATAAATACGCAATGCCAAGGAATTTAAGCAATGCCAAGAAGAGAACAAAATTTAACAATAACGTATATTTATTTATATAATATTATATAGTATGTCTGTATATTTATTTATTTATTTATTTATTTATTTATGTACCTATGTTTATCCCCCATGGTCCCATAAGATATATATTTACATAAACACAGACATACACTCCACACATACACACAATGCATGATATCATACATCGATATCACTGAAGGCCGATCAGTTTCATGCTGACTGCCGGCCGAATCTTCCTGGATGAGGTTTTTCATGGTTTCCTCATTCCCGAAGGCAAATGCGGAAGAACTCCAAATAAAGGACATGACCGCCTCCTTCCCACTCCTAACATAACACAAACACGTATGTATATATGGCCGTCGGCTGCTGGTCCTGATGATGAAGATTGATGTTTGTGCTGCGCAAAACATTCAGTTTTAGTAGGGTTTTTAGATAACAATTTTTCCCTACCGATGAAATAAATACAAGACCTCTAAGTCTATGTATAATAGCCAGGTAACATTTCAAAAAACCCACATGAGGTAAAAATTTCGAGGCGCAAATGACGCCGTTCCATTTATATAAATAACCTTAACTTTAAATTCAGTAAATTTAAATGATTACTTCTTCAAGAATATAAGGATCTAGCAAATCGAAAAAATCAAAGGTGCTTTTATAGCACAGGACAAAACAAGAAGATTTAAACAAAATCAGGAGGCAGTTCAGAAATAAGAAACATTCAAAAGAGTGGACATTGAACATAAAAGTACATACAATAAGGAGGAAACCGAAACCAAACAATTTCCGTAAACTTGAGAACATGACTTATTACAATCTATTGAAAGAAGTTAAGATTCATGAATGGTAGGATTTTTAAAATTTGGTTTTTAGGGCCCGTTTAAATTCTGCCAAATTCTGGATTTAATTATGGATAAAATATTGCTTTTTATCGTCTTTTAAAAGATATCATCAAAAATGACTAAAAATACCTTAGTAATGAAAAATTTCTCCGCTTTCTCTCAATATCTTTAATCTAATTCTATAATCTCTGGCAATAGAGGGGTTCCTGCGTACGTTTTGATTTGGGCTATTTGACCGCTCCGTTTAATTTCATTAGTTGATCGTCAAACATCGGATACCGCAGATCGAATCCAATCCAGTTCGCAAAATGCTTCCATCGCTTGATAACAGATGTCACTAGTCGCTAGTGTCAAGCTGGAACGAGGCTTATGACGTCACACGCAATAAAGACACAGTGCAATACAATCAGCCCGGTCTCTCGCTTCGGAGAAGTCGAAAGCTTTATGAAATATGGCACTCTATTGGAGCGCCAGGATTTTTAGTCCGCTTTAAATTAAATGGAATTTCTTTTATGAAAAATTGTGTCGAACGGCTGCGCCAATGCGGAGGTTCCCGGTCGGGTTTTTTGACCCAAAAAGTCTTCTCGCCCTGCACTGTGCTATTCAGGATTTAATATTGCAATGGAAATCATATATCGTACTGAGATACTTCCGATTCGATGAGCATACAAACGTGTCTCGCCTTGCAGTTTTTAATTTGGCGACATTTTACATTTCCGTCAAAAATACTAATTTTGGTTGTGGGTCTGTCTGTGGTTGTAACTCTGGTTTAATGACTTCAGATTTGTTTTGAATTTAGGTGTCATTAGTGCGCACCTATAATATAATACTTCTAACAGAAAATTATTTTAATTATTGTCATTTTCAAAATTGGAACTAATTGTCTCAAGCGCTATTTATCTATAATTTGACCGATTGTTTCAAGCGCTATCTACCTATAATTTGACCGATTGTTTCAAGCGCTATCTAGCTATAATTTGACCGATTGTTTCAAGCGCTATCTACCTATAATTTAACCGATTGTTTCAAGCGCTATCTACCTACAATTTGACCGATTCTTTCAAGCGCTATCTACCTATAATTTGACCGACTGTTTCAAGCGCTATCTACCTGTAATTTGACCGATTGTTTCAAGCGCTATCTACCTATAATTTGACAAATTAAAACAGTCCTTCAAATTGTTACAACAATCACTTTTTCCATTTTTCACAGGTATGCTCTAGTTTTACTAATATTAGCTACCTAACGTAAACTAAAGATTGTATAGGTACTAAGAATTCCTGCAATATCTGTACATTCTGTAATTTGGTTAAAATTTTTATCTCATTTCATTTTGCGATATCAATTCAGAACAAGACTCTGAAATAAATTTCCTGAATTTGTTTATCCATTTGCTTTACAAATCCTTCCATATTAGCGTCCCTTTCTGGATCTTAATTTAAATTCAAATGAGGAGTATGTAGAATATAGGAGTATGTATAATATGCATGTATAAATTAACTATGACAAAGTTTAATTTAGCTTGGGGCCTAAGGGATACAAAAACTATTCAGATAGATAACTAACTAACTAACCATCACGCCGTTTCTCCGCAGGGACAGGCAGAGAGGACGGACCACCAAACGACTCGGTCTTGGCACACACTCCTTGCCTCATTCATATATCGACTCTTATATACATACTCTTTTATTATTCTGACTCTTGATATGGCCCGACTAAGTAACTCGTATACTTGATCCATGTGACATGTCTTCCTCGGGCGTCCCCGACTTCTACCATTCATATTTGGGACATGTATTCTCCTTCTTCGTTCATTCTCCCTACATGTCCAAACCATCTGAGCGTACGTTTCTTAATCTTACTCATTACTAGTAGGCGGCTGGCGGAGGCAAAAATATTGAGAATCTATGGAGGCCAAAACCAAATGATCTTTTATCTTTTATAGCTGTTATTTTATTTTATTTTATCTTTTATTCTGTTGGCCCCATAAAACAAATTAGACCGGTCAAATAAAGATAGTTTAATTTTTTTGCCGTTAATAATTAGCGGCTCTGGAATTTTCGTTTTGCCTCCGCATTTCGCCTCCTTTATATCAGTCTTGCATTCTTTGCGAATTGCACACGACCTAACATGGTTTTATTGTACATACATCTTAGGAATCTCATTTCCAAAGCATTCAGTCTTCTTTCTTCCTTTATCTGCCAGTTCCATGCCGCACTGCAATACATCAGGGTAGATACCAGCACTCCATTGTGGACTGCTAGCTTCGCTTCTTTGGACAGTTTTTAGTCAGAACCAACCGCGTACAGTCCTCCATTGAAGGAGTTACCGGCATTTACCTTTCATTCAATATCTCTACCAACCTTCCCCTCTCTCGTTAACATACTTACCAGATAGATTAAACAAACAGAAACTGGCTGCTGTATAAACGAGTGGGGTTGTGGGGTTAACTGTCGGAAATAAAAAATAAAATAGATACGAGATCTTCAATTCGAAGCAAAATATTAATAATACTACATGTTTCATATTTTGGAATCCACAACACGCTCTACAGGCTACAGCAGTAATTCCCGAAGTGGTCCAGGTGGATCCCTAGGGGTCCACGGGAGACCCGACGGGGGTCCACGTAGGCGCGATAAAGAAATGGGGGTTCACAAGTTGTAAATGGGGGTCCACGAACTGGTTTCCATTGAGACCCATCCTGTGTCTCATATCCCATCCCACCCCCGTCTCATATCCCATTACGCCCCCTCCATAACAGAGTGACTGGCGTACAGCGCACGTTGTTGTACCGGTTACGCATGAGATCTTAAAACGCCCAGCTAGGCAAGGGGGGGCGTATGGGATATGGTGTACTGTATTGGGATGGGAATATACCCCCCCCCGTCCCATATCCCATTACGCCCCTTCCATCGCGGCAAATATAATCTCGAATACTGGTCCTTTTTGCCCCCGTTTGAAAGTGTCTTCAGTACAACGCGTGTCGTGTTTTGGGAATATGGTAGAAATTTATCAGCAGGGGGTCCACCGTGACCAGTAAAATTTTAAAAGTGGTCTAAGAGAAAAAAGGTTTGGGAACCTCTGCTCTACAGGCTACAGGCTCCGAAATAAGGTTGTTAGGATAGAATTTAACCTAAAGTTTACCTTTTAAATCAGTTCGATCACTAATAAGCCTTTGTTTCAATTGGGGTGTCAAAATAATTCCGAATTATAACGGTGAACGCGTGCGAATAATCTGAAATGTAAATTGCGGCTTTTCTCGTAAGTTGGTCCCAAAAATCCAATAAAGTCTCTGAAAGCCGTTGAGGCACATTAACCATAAACTATTGATTTACCGCCCTTTACCGCCCAGGGTTGCCATAAAACGCACCATTATTTGATGGGATATTGGATGTCAAAGGCGAATTTGTGGCATTAAATCGTAAAAAGAGACACATTTTTTGCTGTAGTTGCATTCGCCAAACTACTTTAACGGCCGATGCTGCGGATCGTTTTTGATAAAGGACGTTAAAGTATTTCATTATCTTCATCGATTGTAAAATTTGTACGCATGTTCTCCGCTTGAGGGCATTATCAAACGTTTATAAAATCCACGGTTTAGTTATCATGACAAGGTTAACTATAAAGCAGAAATCCGTTTTCTAATGCAGCAAGACTTTTCAACAGTCGGTCTGGAATTTTTTGGATAACGGAACATTTCAACTCATAGACATGAGAAGCTGTAGACATGCCGATAAAGGTGAGGGGAACAAATCATGTTGCGATGAGCGGTGACGTGTCAATCTTTCAATGCATTTCGCACTCTACTATCACTATAAAATAAAGACTTCGAAAATAAAATCTGCTAACAGCACTAGCAAACGTTCTTGGAAATTCTAAATCCCGATAAAAAGTCCCGTTTGTATCCAAAATCGAATATTTTTTGAAGTATTTAAATAAGACACTTTTACAAATGAGTTATAATTTACCGCAATAACAAACACATGTACGTTGAGTTTTAAATATTCAAACATGATATACGCATACTTAGGGTTAAAAATAATACATAAAAATGTCTTTCACGAAAAAAATGTGTCCTGTCGTAAAAATGTCTCCTGTCATAAAAATAATACAATCATCTTTTTTAAATAAAAATTTATGTTAATTATTTCACCCATAATTTAACTAAAATTATACATGGCAGTTATATTATAAACAAAAACTTAAAGCATATACACGTAATCATTCACAAATATATAACTCATAATTTATACCGATTTTAATCTTCATTTTTTCATTTAGAACTTTATATACTTTAGCAATATATCATCACTAAAGAAATTCTCAGGCGGGCTAGAGCAGATAGAGAACTGTTCACATCAATAAAAGTCAGGAAAATTTCATATGAGTCACGTACTTCGAGGCGAAAAGTATCACTTGCTCCAATTAATATTGAAAGGAAAAATAGAAAAATAGAAATTTAATAATATATATTGCTTCTTCTTCTTCTTCTTCTTCGTGTGCCCTATCAGGTCCCCCCGACGTTGGCGATCACTCTGGAAAATGTCTCTCTATCTTGTGCTGCCCGGAATAGCTCCTCCGCACTTCTAATGCCGGTCCACTCTCGTAAGACATAAGTTTCCCCTCGGCGACCCAATAATTTAACAATACAATAATTTAACCGCGAATAAATAAATATGCTTTTATCTGTGTACTTTATTAAAGTGCACATCCCTGATTATCTAGGAATATTATTATAATTTTGTACTGTTACGCAACCCTACGTGTTTATATTAGTCGGCTTGGTTAGAAACGCGCACTCAGACCCTGCACAGAAAAGTTCCACAATAGATTGCGCTGCAAACCATTACCTTACTCCAGGGAACAGCACTTTTCTGTGGAGGATCTCATTATTTAATTGTTCACTCATCAGCGGTCAATTCTCGAATGATGTCAAAGTTGTGATGAGAATGAAGTTAAGACATGCTGAAAATCTTCTGGTTCCAACATGATTGTCGAGTGGTTTGTCTCCAGGTCTTCGAAATGATACCCGTATTTCATGATAGGGCATGTCTATCTCTTCTGACGTCTGTGTTTTAGCTCTTTTAGTTTGAAATATCAATTTCGCCACAGAATAACTTAACCTAACTTAACCCAACTTAACTTCTACCAGTAAGGTGTAGTAACGTGTAATATCGCATACAATTTTACACTGATTTATTGACCCATTTGAATTTAAAACAAATCTGTTTCTTTTGTTGATTTGGTATGCTCTGGTTGGTGTCAGGGCAAAATTGCGCAGCCGCCAATTACACGTAAGTACCCAAATTATACCAGTTGAAAAATTACGTGTTAAAGAGATTTTGATATATGATTTTTTTTTTATCTATTTCTTGAATGGATGGGGTATCCAAGGTTCCAACGAAATGCAAAATTTAAAGCCACCTAAACTCCGTTTTTAATGCAGCTTTTATTCATGTGATTTTATTTACTGTGGCTATCCATTTCCGTTAAAATAATCACCCGCTCAAACATCGTTCCGTATTATTTAAGCTTGCAAACAAATTCCGTCAGATGGCACTGTAATGCGATATTTAAATAACTGCAATGTAATTAATTTCCGTTAGCCGCCGCGAGATGTCTCTCGCCTCTGTCCCGCCGCCGGAAGCGCCTCTGTCGGATGAATTATGAATTACGTTTAATTTATTCACCACCTCGTATTATCATACCGGGGATGCAAGCGTCTACCCGGTAAATAAAGTGCTAGTGTTATAATAGAACCCCCGAATCAAAAGGGATAGGGTTACATCCCCTTTACTTCTGGTAGCACCAACGATATGTCTGTTGTTTTTACTAGTTTCCCTCTACTCATTAGCATATCACAAAGGTTCAGTTAATTTTATATAAACTCAGTAGAACGTAACAATAGATGTATTACAACATGACAATGAATATCCATTTTGTGTTTAGCCATTTCAAATTAAATGAGAATTAAGCTCTAGCGCGTTTTAATCCTTATATAAGAAAAATACTGTTGAAATAACTTGCAATAAAGACACACATTTTGGATTTTAACGATGTCTTACCGTTGGAGAATGCCAAAATAAATATAATGCTAAGTACCCAGTTGTAGGCTCATTCGAACATGTCTCAACATGTTTACCGTCTCGCTCGATGCTTTTTAGTAGATTCAATGTCCGTAATCCTTGTGAATGTTCGACATAAATTCGGTCGAGCATATCTCAACGTGTAGACAACGTATCGAACACGTTAGTCGCTCATCTCGAGTCCGATGCGCGTGTTATCCTTGTCATTCTTCTTCCTTGCACTGTCCCAACTCATTGCCTAGGTAGGCTGTTGGGGTCGGCTCTTTTCGTTCTCAGGCTGTAGATTCTTCGGTTCTGGGTATCGCTTTCACCCTGCAATATTTTGGAGCATTGAGTCATCCAGAAATTCTTTGGTCTTCCTCTGGATGACTATCGATGAAGCTACATAGACATTGCCTGCTTCACTGTGTGGTCTGGTGGTCTCCGTCTTATGTGCCTATACCGTTGGTATAAGACGAACGACAAATGCGTGAACTTTTAATCTTATCTTTTAGTGATACTCCTGCCGACCACCTAAGCATTTGCATTTCTGCTGCTTCGAGTTGCCTAGAGTAGGAGTTGTACATAATCCAGCATTCGGAGCTATACATTAACAACAGTCTGGTATATCTTTTTAAGTTTTATAGGCATTTTCGGGTCACACAAGATTCCTGTTACGGATCTAAAATCCTTTTCATTGGAGAACAAAAATGAATATTCGGAGTTATTGTATTAAAATTTTTAATTCATTTATACTCGTATCGTGAAAAGGAGTGCATATGGAATAGGAATTCAGCATATTTGACATCTAACCATAAGTAAACCACTCGCATTTAACCATAGATATCTGAGCGTCGTCTTGTGTTGAGCTGCTCGAGCTGCTCGACACGCTTGTATGGTTTAGTCACATGTAGCATTGGATCACATGATACGTGCACTGTCGGTATTGTTAAAACGCGATGGAGTGCTTATCACGTGATCCGCCGGGCTGTCCCAGTGGTGTCGTGCTATGGGGATTTTTTTTTATTATGTAAAAATCGTCGGACAACCAAATTATTTCCAATTTTTTTAATCCTTATAATTTTTTTAATTTATGCTCAGGAAGCGCTGGTTAAAATTAAAATCTTTCCGGTAGGTACTAATGCATGAATGTAGATAAATTGAAATATGTATTTGGTTCTAAAGAGTTTTCTCTCTCATCCTTTGTTTTTGTTCTAATTCCTATACTGTGTGCAATCGACGGGTATTTAACGCTGTGTTTTGTTTCAGGATGACCACCGAGCCTTCAGGAGACAGCTGGAGGACAAGCGACCCGTGGTGGAAAGCAACCTTCTCAACGGGAGACAGTACATCGCCAATGAGCCACCCCTTTCTGACACCAGCGACAGTGAAGGTATGTGTCAAATTTCAATGCTAAGTACTCAATTTTATTTTCCAGGAGTTGGTCGTGCTTTTATTTATTTAGTTTATTTTTTAGGTTGTTTCGCAAGAGGTTAATGAAAACATTTCTGTTAATTTGTGGTTGATTGTTGACGATGACGTAAGGTAACAGTTAGTATAGCGAACTAGTTTGTTTAGCTTCGACAAGATCTGGGTATCGAAATAGACTGAGTTATAATACTGGTTGTTGGTCTAATTTAAATTCGGAATCCCATAATTTTTAAAAAGTCCTCTTCTACTGGACTTAAAAGGATTTTTTTAAATTTTATCTTGCGTTTTAGATATTTTATTGAATGGGAAAAATGTCCTTAAACGAAATGCAGAGTTGCTACAGGAAATACTTCTCTCTGAGGACCATTTTCGGTTTTTTATATTTTTACTAGCTGGGTTACCCGGCTTCGTTCAGGACAACATTCGAGAGTGTTCTGGAATGTTCCACAATTTATTTTATTTATTTATAGCGGACCCGACAGACGTTGTCCTGTACTCAACTGTTGGGACAATCTAAAATTAAAATAGAATAATATTGAATATTCGATACTGCGATGGTAGCGCAGTCTGCCGGATCCAATGTAAAACATTCCAAAATCAACAACTCCTTAGAAATAAAAAAAATAATTAAAAGAACATTTTCCAGTGGACCAAATTGTGAATCTAAACCATTCTCGAATCCCCTTGAACCCACACAAAAAATTTCATCAAAATCGGAGCCGTTTAGGAGGAGTTCAGTGAAATACACACGGACAGAAGAAATATATATATTAAGATGTAGAATTTGCTCGATGGTGAATTTGTCATTGGGTTTTCATGGCATTTGCATAAAATGGTGTTGCATTTGATTTATTCAATTCCTTCATCAGGGAAATACTTGTATATATATGTAGAGTATTAACCCTGATCCACAAAAGTCCTTATAATATTAGTCAAATGACCTTATTTTGCAGGGTTTTAAGTTTGAATTCGATGCGTTTCCCCAAATAGGTATGGCGTATTAAAAGATGGTTCTGGTAGTGATCTTTATTTGAGTATTTTATTGTCTGTAGGTAATTTACTAGAACGCCTACTGTACATAAAAGCTCAACTATTACAGTCTCACTGTAACGACACTTGAACCAAGTTAGCGATTTTATAATCCCCCAATTCTATTCGTGTAATATTCTATACTTCGAATTAATATTGGGGATAGATGATACATGTTATAAAAAAAGTGTTTAAAGTATTTAAAAAAATATATTCAATGATCTTTAAAAAATTGTTACGATCATCGAAAAGATTACTCATTGAATGACTACGTTGACATATAAAACTATTATATATCTTATTCCACAAAAAAGTTTATCAGTACTGACTATTTACTTATTTTATTTCCTGCGTTTTCGCTTCTTACTAAGAAATTTGTCACTAGAGCATCATTATCGTTTGCTACTTTTGATCCAGTATCGGACATAATGTCTCCTCTTTGGATCGCCACTCTTCCCTGTCCACAGAAGTTGTTCCTTATAAACATTTTAGCGACTGCTTGTCCGATGTCATCAGACCAGCGACTTTGGCCTGTCGAGTTCCTGCGGCCACCCGGTTTAAGTCTCGGGTCCAGCACTCTGTTCGACTACCTACCATTGAGTCTCTTAATGTACTAAGCCCTGGATCACTTACGTCTGGGCGTCCTTCTGAGGATATATATTACGATGTCTGTTGATGAATCCATCTATTCCCCCGCCCCATATCAGCTGGGGTTCCACAAGGCAGCCAACTCTCTCCATCCTTATATAACATCTATTGTAGCGACATTCCTAAACCCGTGGATCATAATATTAAAATCACTCAATTTGCGGATGACACTAACATCATTTCTAGCTCTAACGTCGAGAGCATCGCCACAAAGCGTGTTCAGAGACAAACCACTTTAACTGAAAAGTGGTGTAAAAAGTGGAGAATATCAATAAATCCATCTAAAAGTGCCGCGACCGTTTTCTCAAAGACACTGCCGAAACGGCCTCCATTCATTAAACTGTTTGGGGAAAATGTTCCATGGGAAAAGTCAATTAAGTACCTAGGTGTAACGCTCGACTCCAAGCTCACCTGGAAGAAACACATAACTGGAAAAATTAAAGCAGCAAATAAAAGTTTAACATCACTTTATCCGATGATGGGAAAAAAAAGTCGTTTATCAACGGACAACAAATTATTACTGTACAAAACAACTATAAGGCCAAGTTTCACCTATGCATGCCCCGTTTGGGGGCACGCTGCGCCCAGTCTCTTAAATAAAATTCAAATCTTTCAAAACAAAGCCATTAGACTTGCGTTAAATGCACCAAAATGGAGTAGAATTTGCTCTCTCCATAATGACTCCAACATTCCGTTGATAAGGGACTTCATTTTCTCACAAGCAACTAAATTTTACGCCGGCCTACGGGGCCACACTAATCCTACCATAAATACTCTTGCCAAATACAGCGAAAATGATAACTTTAAATATAAAAAACCAAAGATTGTCCTCCGGAAGGAATAAAAAAAATAAAAAAAACTGCATGCAGCCGCAGTATAATTTTAACTCTCACTCAATCCAACCTTAACAATAAATAAAAGTAAAGTATCTATAGATAATCAATATATAATTATGCTAGAGTCAGTAAACTCATGTTTAGGAACTCTGTAAATAAATCAATCAAAAGTCAATGAATCCATCTATTTGTTATAAACATAGTCTCAACATCAACTTCAAAAATGTTATATTCTTCTTATTCTCCGCCAATCTTCGATTAGAGAAAGCACCAGAACAATATTCACTTCGAAAATTGCAGTCCAACTCAGAAAAACTGCACTCTTTCCAGTAACGCAAGCGTCGAATCCAAAGTGGTGTGGCGCCTTTCTTTACTACGTCTTCCATTAATCTACCCCTGATGTCAATCGGGTAATCTTATTGTTGTCTCTTCCCTCAGTTTCGCTAAGTTATTAGAATGTCATATACAAATGTTGGAGTTAGACTATGGCCGTGACTCCGTACTATGCTGAAGAATTATGCTGATGCCAGTAGCCTGCTGGCTGACACGTCAGCCTTTCCGCGGCGTGGAGAAATGACACAAAACTCTTCGACCATGAGCTTAAATTACGCCTTTTGTCCTTCCTTGTACTCCAATAATGTGTCAAAGAATCTAGGCCAAACTCAGGTATGTTTTTAGGTTTCACGGCCAAAAAGTATTTTTGTTATTGTTTTGGGGTGTTATGCCGTGTTTCGCTACCTCCTTCTTTAGCCTAAAGGCCTTTAGCCTTTAGGCTAAAGAAGGAGGTAGCGAAACACGGCATAACACCCCAAAAACAATAACAAAAATAGGCCAAACTCCATCGCCCACTATTGAACTCGATGGCTTCGTCAGCGATCTTGGGAAAATCCTTCATCCAGGTGATCGGCAGTCGTCGGTCGTCGGTCGTCGGTCGTCAACCTAGTGAATTCTATAAATCAGCAATTTAGTGGACACATGCACTGATTCTGGTTTGTTGGCCTCTTCGTAGGTATCAAATACATATTATCAAGCACTCATTGGTCATTCGATCGTCGTAAATGGTTACTCTAGCTGTCCAGCGTTTATTGAGAATACGACCTTCTCCACATTTACAAAAATATTTTTAAAAAAGAACAATAAACATTTACAATGCTTGTGATATTTTCAACCAACTCTATACTTGTTTGTTTCTCAAATAAAAACTTGTGCGTATCGATCGGTTTCATATCATTTATTGTCCCTAATTCAGAAAAATCTGTACGTCCTCTCAGCTTGTCATAGTATATCTCGAGCCTCCCTAGTCGCCTGGCGATCCTGCCTAATCCGTTTAGACAAGGATGCTGTTTGGAGAGACGACATCTCGAGTTGGTAATCTTTCCGCTCCCAAGGCAATACAGTTCACCAACCCCTAATTGGTTACAAACTATTGTCCCTCTTGGCTCTAGGCATCACAAGATTAGAGTGGATTTCTTATGAGGCCATTATGCATGGCATCTTGTAACGAAGAGTTTATTTTTATAATAATAATTTATGAATCACTTCTACGACACCGTTCATTAATCGAATGAGCCAAATTGAATTTACCTTCAGATAAATTCAACTGAAACTTGTTATCTCTCACCACCTATTGAGAAAAAATAATTTAAATTATGCCGAGCGACTCCAAACTAAAAGCTTATTTTTTCGAATTTGCTTCGACTTTTTACTTATTAGAAATGACCGAATTCCAACAATTCTTACGTTAATCAAAATCTAAGGTACCTTCTCACTGAATCAATCATCATTTTATGATTCTTTGTTTTATTAATGATTTTTTTTTTTAATTTTCATGGAATTTATAAAGTGTTTACGTTTATTTATTTATACGCCAAGGCTTTTACATAAAAGTGATACTTGATATCGTGCGGTATGCACAGTTAAGGATTTTTTTTTAATTATTTGAATACCTCACAAGAGTCCCAACTTCTTCCATCCCCCAAGGTGCCAGTGAGGCTATGGAATCCCTAGTTGGGGTGTGTTTTGATTTTTGAGGCTGGAGGTATCGGGAAGGGGAAGGAAGCGGGAAAGAGGAGGTGGAGCTATTCAGATCTTGTCAACCAACACGTGTAAAGCTATTTCAAGCAACGTTTCAATTCTGAATGATGGTCTATACCAGGACGACACTAAGAGTATTGGGATCCTCTATTGGGGTCCCCTCCAATTTTTTTTTTTTTTACATGACCTCCACACAGGAGGCCCTGAGGAAAATAATTTCCCACAGGGCCTATGTCATCTTTGGGTATGCTGTGTGGAGGGTTTTTTTAAGGAAAGGAAGGGGAAAGGAGTTTAAGGGGTGGGTAGAAAGGAAAGGGGTTTAAGGGGTGGGTAGGAATCTGGGGTTCAGTGTGTCCTGGTCATCCACCTTCGAGACCTCGACAAACTTCACCTCATGAACCTGGGCACCCCTGCTAAATCACCAAAGTAGCGAACCACTTGGGGTGACCTATGGCAGAGGTGTTGGTTATCCAATAAAGGTTCCCGGGGCGGCGGTACCCATTCCCGCCTCCCAAATTGAATGATTATTTTTTTATTGAATTAATCGTGAAACAACTAAAATTAATTATTTATAATTTATTTGCGCAGACCAGGATTTGAACCCGCCACCTCCGGATTGCTAGTCGACGTTACCTCTCACCCACGAGGCAGGCGAACAATAATGAGTTAGATGTAATTATAAATAGGAACAAATAATTAAGTTTATGAGTATACGGAAAAAATGCAACTGAAGTGATACAATTAATATCACAAGTACAATGTATAATAAAAATACAATGGAAATACTAATCTTATTATTATTATCGACCACCACAACACGGGCATATGCCTAGCATGGTGGTCGAAAAATCATAAAATTCATGTAACAAACATTTCAATGAATAAAGAAAACTTAGAAAAAAAAAAAAATTTAAATCTATCTGATCGTAGCATAATCTAAATTTGGCATCATTAAATAAAAATGCATTTATTATAAGATAGATTTCTGAATCTGTACAAAATCTATAAATCCTTAGCTCTTAAAACCGGCGCCGAAAAAATTCAATCAATTCTGAATCACCTCCCCGAACTTCGTAGGTATTATTTCGTATCGCCTTCGTTCCGGGAAATGATTTTATTTTAGTTCGTGCACTTATAATACCGTCAATTAAAAAAGCCCCGAGTCGGAATAGGGGATAGGGGATAGGGGTGGCAGATAGCGGGTAGCGGTAGCTCTGTTAGTTGGTGGGTAGAGTGGGTAGTGGGTAGGCGCTAGCTCTGCTGGCGGAGACCTAGTCCGCTGGTAACGTTCAATTTAAGAGCTTTGCGGGTAAATCCCTCCCATCTTGCGGCGGCCGGGGAGTAATTCATTAGCCCGGTTCCGCTCAGCAGCTGGGACACTCGCGACATCTATATCCGTGGCTAGATAACGCGAGGATTCCTATTGATATTGTAGCAGTCTGCTAGGGCCGCTCTTGCTTCTAGCGCGAGCAGGGCCGTCGCGAGGCATTCGGTACAATCCGCCTTGACTCCTCAGGCCTCGGCCCTATTTTTTCGGAAGGTCAAAATTTTTCCACTTCACAATAAAATCCAATTTGGGAGGCGGGAATGGGTACCGCCGCCCCGGGAACCTTTATCGGATAACCAACACCTCTGCCATAGGTCACCCCAAGTGGTTCGCTACGTTTGGTGATTTAGCAGGGGTGCCCGGGTTCATGGGGTGAGGTTTGTCTAGATCTTGGAGGTGGATGATCAGGACACACTGAACCCCAGATTCCTACCCACCCCTTTTACCCTTTTCCTTTCCAGAACTCTCCTCTCCTTCCTCTCTTTAAAAAAACCCTCCACACAGCATTTCCAAAGGGATCGATCACCATAACACGGGCATGTGCCTAGCATGGTGGTCGAGAAATCCCCAATTTATGTAACAAACTATTAAATCGAATAATGAAAACTTAAAAAAAAAAGATGACAGGCCTTGAAGGAAATTATTTTCCTGGGGGCCTCCTGTGTGGAGCTCATGCAAAAAAAAATGGAATATTTTTTTGAAAGGTGATGAAATACGCTTTCAAATTTTATAACATAAAATGACCGTATAATTTTTGAAATATAATGTTTTTAATGCAAAACAAGCCGAAAATGGCTCACCTTGTGTTCTTTCTAACTAAAATTACCGATAACGAAAAAAATAAAAACACACCCTTGTATTATTAGTAAAAATAATTAATAAAAAATTTCCAAAGTTTCTAAATTTTTTTCAAATTGTGGTCGGAAACTTTGATTTCACAAAGATGTAAATTTCAATTATTTTGATGTTAACTTTTAAATTTGAATGTAAATCGTGATGTTTTCTTTTTCCAACACCGTTGAGATCATATTTCTAAATATGATAAGGGAGACAACGATTTCTATGAGAGCTATGTGAGTTGTTCCGAAAAGCGAACAAATTAGCCTGAGGGGTTAACCGGGCGCTATTGATGTGGGGTATTACGGTAAACCCTAACGAAATATTCTTTTTGCAAATATCTCTGAGATGGTTTGAATGTTTTATGTGCGATTTCTTATACCTTTCACCCATATTCTTTTTTTTGTAACCATTTTGAAAAGTTATCAATTTTTGCTTTGAAGTACCAAAAAAGTGATGGTTTTTTTAAACCCCACCTCACCAATATCTCAATTTTTTCACCACGCCATGGTGGGAAGTAAGAAATGTATTAGCTTAGTTATTTAAAAAATGAGTAGTACTGTAAACCCATGGCTGAGACATCTGTTTGTTATTTGAAGATGTCAAATAAAAGTCATACAGGAGAAAAAAGGTACCAAAATTGGTACCTGTACCTAAAACAAATCTTCGTTGTGAAATAGATGCTTGAAGATGAGAAAAGTAAAATTTCTATCAGCCGATAATGTCTTCAAATCGTCTTATTGGGTGCCTAAATTTTTACATCACGTGTCTCAATAATCATTTTTGGAAAATCCGAGTCAGGTAGTGGATGATGTAGAGTTGTAAAGTAATATAATTAAATCAATTGAAACCCTATTTCTATAATTTGTTTGTAAACCTTCATTTTTTTTTTTTTTGCTACAATATTTCAAACAATATGTATTACCGAAATGAACATTATACACTTGCTTGTTATAATATATTTGAAAAAAAAATTAAACCATTTAACTTTTGTTTTAATGTTTCACTAAAATATTATGCAGTGACTTCAAAATTATTTGTTGCTGTATTAAAGTAGTTTATTTTATTTTAAAATATGTATAATTTTTATTAAACAGTAAATCATGAATTCTACATATTATTTACTTACTTATAAATTCACGTAATTTTGTATTTTAACCTAGCTTACTTTAACTCTACTTAGAAGTACATAACTTTTAAAAATTATATTTGATCCTACGCGCTAATTTTTATTATATTACCCACAAAACACGAGCAGTGCCTTGGTGGGTTCCTGTTACTTACTCATCTTTTATACGTACGTATTTTGTTTTTAAATATGTACTTATCTCATTTAAAAGTATTGGAAAAAAATATATATATGAATGATTTTATACCGCTCCTCGCGGTGCCCCCGCTATCTCCAGGCCGGCCCTGAGTTCCCGGCTTCCCTATACGAGTACGAAACCCCGCACTAGTTAATTCGAACGTTTTACTGAAAGTTTTCGCTTTATAGATACTAAACTTTATACCTATTTCTTTTATTGTCGTATTATCGTTTAATTTTCACTCGAAGAATAACTGAGGCGCGCTTGGAAAACTGTGGGCCAGATGAAGATGCTTTAGTTAGGGTTAGCAAGTTAGCGTTAACGATTGGAAAATCTGTTCATTTCCGAAGTTTTACTTTGCAAAATATGTCGTCAACATTGTCTAGAATTTCTAGGACAACACAACTTTTTTTTTTTTTTACATTAACTTCACACGGGAGGCTCTGAGGAAAATAATTTCCCTCAGGGCCTATGTCATCTTTGAAGATGCTGTGTGGAGAGGTGTTTTTGAGGAGAGGAAGGAGTGAACATGGGTCTTGAAGAGACCCATGTTGTAGGAGGGAGGAAACACAAAGGCCGGCAAATCGTTCCACAGCCGAGCTGTTGAACTCAAGAACGAGTCGTAGAAACGACCCTTTCTCATATGACTAATGTCAACCGTGTATAAATGTTGAGCGCGCGTTTGGCGTGTTTCCCGACTACGCACTGGTGCCGTGGGGATCAATGACGCTAGTTCCTCGGAGCATCTTCCATTGTAATACCGGTAGAACAAGGACAGCATTCCCACCTGGCGCCTGTGCTCTAAAGATTGCAATCCGTTTGTTAGGTTAGGAGAGTCTATCAAACGGACCGCCCGTTTCTGTACAGAGTCAAGGGTTTTTTTTCAGGTATTTTGGGGCTCCAGAATAGAGGTGGCTGCCAAATTCATCCGTGGGGCGCACTTGCGATTTGTACAGAGTTAGCAGTTGTGTACTATTAAAGTATCTGCGTGCCCTGTACAGTATGCCCAGTTTCTGAGAGGCTAACTTAACTCTGGCCTCGATGGAGCCCCCGTACCTGAGCTGGTCATTTAGAGTATAGAGTACAACTATTTTAATATAATAATATGTGCTTCTAAAAAAATGATTTAGAGCTTTCATAAAAACAATTGATATCATTATGTAATCTTTAAAAAATTGAAGTGGTCCAGAAAGCGAGCCTTGCGGTATCCTTTGATTATAGTTTGAAAAATTCGTATCCGTAATAATTTTTGCTTGAAAATTACCAGCATTTCGTTTTAAATTAAGCTCAAGCTTCAATCGCACACCTGCCTTACCGGAATGCAACCCTTTTCAACTGAGTTCGAGTAATTAACACAACTGCCTTACTCCTACACCCTTCTTTACCCCTTACCATTTTATAAATCCTTTGCCATCTGACCACTTTAATCCTGGCACACCTTCATCACGAGCAATAAACCTTTAGAATGTTGTGCATTTTAAATTATATATCTGCACACTTCCATTAATAAAACTTAAAAGTGATGTGTGTGAACATAAACAACGTGGTTGGTAAAAACCGTATTTTGAAGGGATTGAAACATTTTGATCGTTATCCCGTTTTTTCTGTCACCTCAGTCTCAATCTGATCTCAAAGCAAATTTTCTTCTTTTTCTTCCGGTTTCCTGTCTCATCGGGAGTTAACTATCATCAATACATTTTTATCCCTGAAAACTGTAGCAGGAACAATTCTCATCGCGGTTCCTCAAACATACTTGTCAAGTTTCCACGCTTTGCTTTGCGGTGTCTTTCTATACCTAGTATTTTATCAGTTTCCTTACATTACCAGTTGCGTGAACTTATATTTGGTGCCCGTTTCTTTTTCTTTATTATGTCTGATACAGTTTTTCACAACTAATAACATTTGTTTCTATTTCATTCTGCCAAGCAAACATATGTAGACCTTTAGCATTTGAGTCTTGTTCTCGTATGATTTTTACTTGTAGAATTATATTTTAATTAAAGGTGTTCGAATATTTATTATTATTCGATGTTTATTTATGAACCAGTTATGCTGTGTAATTACTATTATTACGCGTGACAACTGTTTCACCTTCCGAAGCCATTATCAAACTTCAATAAGTTTTTAGATTTTCACGGCCAAAAGTATTTTCGTTATTTGTTTTTGGGGTGTTATGCCGTGTTGCGCTACCTCCTTCTTTAGCCAACGTTTCGGGCAGCGCTACAGTGTCCATCATCAGGGCAGATGTGTTACAATTAATGTGTTATAATTAATGTTTTATAATTACACATCTGCCCTGATGATGGACACTGTAACGCTGTCCGAAACATTGGCTAAAGAAGGAGGTAGCGCAACACGGCATAACACCCCAAAAACAAATACGAAAAATTATCAAATTTTTCCAAACAAGCGATTCCTCCGTGGGGATCTAGGCGGTTTTAGTGAAGCCACTTACAGATGATCTATTGATATTATTTCTATGTAGGTGCGTATAATGAAGTTTTTTTTGTCAAATTGCTTTTAATTTTATTACTAAAGCACTTATAGATTTCCGGGTGAATTGTCAAAAATTAATAACAGTTTTAATCGTGTTTACGTTTACGATCCCTACTTACGTTTTACATTACTTAAATTTGACTTAAGTTCGAATACGGCAAATTGTTGTTTCTAAATCAGTTTTTCAGAAGCAGGGTTTATCCTGCATAAATACACTAACTTGTGTCACATCACTATTGTTGTGTGTGCCACATCACTAGCGATGATTATATTATAATCTATGATTGATCTTTAAAATAGATTTAAAATGTCAAAGACTGAAATAATAATGTCATATTTTAAAACAGTTATCAACGTTTCTAATAAGACTTTATTGTGTCATACTTTGACATTGGACATGGTTTACATATCGATCATAGATCATAATATAGTGATCGCTAGTGATGTGATAAACATAACAATAGTGATGTGACAACTTGTATTATAGTACATAATTGAACCCGGCTTAAACATCTAGGAGTAGCGAACGAGTTATATTATTTTGTTCATTTATTAAATTTGCTTTGGGATTATTATAATCTGTTATTATTTTCCAAGCGCTCTAAAAGATTTAGTTTACAACCTCTTTTATATATGCAATGGAGTTGGCTTATTATTATCACTATCGGTATTTTAGTCAACACTAATTTCTAAATTAATAACTAATATTACCACCACCTTCTGTCGAGTCAATATCTTAGTTGAAGCTTCCGCGTCCTTACAACATAATCCATTAGCACAAGTTGCTGCCCAACTTGTCAAGTAACTGCATCACCTCTGGACAGGACGCTAAGGGTAGGTACCCTTAGTACCCTCCCCTGCGAACTGCAACGGAAGACACTTAGTTGTTTTGCAGCTGACAGTAAACTGCAGGCTGAAACAAGGGGTAACAATTCATATTCATTATTTAGCGACTGTTCACGCTATGGGAAATACAGTTAACGGTTTATTTTAACTGAACCATTTATTTTTTTAATGCGGATTTCAAAGCAGATTACATTTTAAAATTTTTAATCTTCTTCTTTATTTGTACGATTATGAACTTTTCCTACAATGGGTTTTTATTTATTTTTTGGGTTAAGATCGTACAAAATATTGCGGGGAAAATAATCGTGTTATTTTTTCTGGGTTCTTATTTCCACTAAGAGAGTGAGTTCTTTATAGAAAAAAAGTTCAAAATAGTGAGATGGTTAAATTTAAACTTTGTTTAAAAAGTATCTACGTATATAATATCAAGATAACCGAAAAATAACGAAAAAATATTTATTATTGTGTTTAAAAATGAATATTATTAGCGGGATTTCCACAAATACCGCCGCAGGGTGTACGTCCTTAATCCTTTTCGAATATTTTTTTATTTACGTACACCCCAAATGGTACACCCCAAACTTTAATGCCGGCCTGAACTTGATAGGTAGATCCATTCACGCGCAGTTACTGACTTTTCACACGCAGTTACTGACGTAAGCGAAATAGAAATATGCGTAAAAAGAGACGTGCGACAGAGAAAGGCATGGGCGGGAAGGCATTCTATTTTCTACCCTTAAACTCGCCTATTGTTACTTTTTCTGTATCAAAGTCAGGCCGGTATTAAAGTTTAGTCTGTGCTATGCACCGTAAATCATACTCTCCTAAAGATTTACTCGAAAACAGTGATATAAAATACGTTGGTGTCTTAGCCTTTAGGGGTACCCGGGTTCATGGGGTCTTGGCGGCCAATGCGTTTGCCCGCCTACTGTGGATCGGGAGAGATTTGTTGAGGGAAACCTAACCTTGATCTCTCGACCCATCGCTTTGCACCGCAGTAAGAGGGATGGATTCATTTGTCCGTCACTCCTAGACACATTGACCCCCATATTCCTACCCACCCCTCACATCTTTGGCTTCCCAGAACATCCTTTCCTCACAGCATCCCCAAAAATTAAAAAAAAATATAAAAAAGATGGTTTCACTGAATTTTTTAGAATTTGTCAAATTTCAAAGTTAATATTTAAATTCTGTTATAATCGAAGTACTGTGAAACACCAGCCCATTATGAAAAAATAACAGAACTTGAATAGAATTTTTACAGAACTTGAATTTGAACATTGAATTTGATCTGTGAAACATCCCATCCTTGGTATTGCTTAAAATGTTTTAATTTGATATAATATTTTTTCTTTGTATGCTAAATACGAAGAGTTGAAAATTTCCCAACCTCCCTTCCTTTTTTTCACATTTAACATAATGCCTTATTTGAAGGTGCCGTAATCCATCGCATCCCAGCAGCCCAAATCCTGGCATTATTCACCAATAAAAAAAAAACATAATTTTGTCGGCGACATATATATTTTTTTGTTTAGTTTTTAACATACTCAACCAAATAAGAACCAAAATGGTCATCCTCCTCTCATTTTCTTTTAAATAATATATAACTCACCCCCTAATGCGGCATCTGTCAAAACTCCCAACAAGAATTAATAATATATCCTTCTCATTCTGCTGTCCCGGCTAAACAAACCCAAACAGCCATCAATATCGCGCGTGAATTCATCCCCCGTCCTCCTTGACTCCTGGCAACAGTATCGGTTTATCTTCCCTCAAACCTGTGACAATGGCCCACGTGACCCGTATCCCGCGCGTTTAATTCCTGAATTAAAAATTCCTCCCTCTGCGGTTTTGTCTCATCAACAATGCTCCGTCTACCCTTATCTACCCTGCCCTCCGTGCCCCGTGTCGTGTGTCGTGTAAATATAAACAGCATTGCAAAATGTCCCTGGAAATTCGGCTGAAATTATAAAGCGGGCGGTTGTGATCTTCCCGAGATTTAATCTGTGGAGGTTCACTCCTCTCTGTCGGGGGTATATTAAAAAGTAAATCATTTAAAGATAATTATGTCATAAACTCTTCCTCTCCAGTATACACTCTGTAAGTTTTACGCCCTACGTCGTGACTTAAAGCAAATTATCGCAAAATTAGAATTTAATATTTTATAATCTCGCAGAGCCATGTAAATTTTAACAGGATTTTTTTGCTATTGTTACTGAAATGAGTGCACCTTGAAGATTATGTAAGAAACATTAATATCTTATCAAAAATATAATATTATTCTCGCAATCGTGAATTGTAAATCCTCTAATTACTATATTGCTGGAAATAAGTTATTTCTTCAACAATATTGCAATTTTACTTTGTGACATCATTTTTTAAAGAAACATTTGTTAATGTTTTAACCGCTATTTTTAGTAATAAAAAAATATGTTTCAGAATTCAGAACCTATGATTCCTCCATCAGGATTCAAAGTAAGCTAAAATTAAATAACATGTAAGAAATTACTATAAGAGTTCATATATATTATTATTATTTCTTTTAAATCTTGAAATCTATTATTGATAAATCGTGAGTTTTTCTTACTTATCTTTTTCGTTATTATTTGCAACATTTTATTATTTACTTGCTTACATGATTTCATATTATTGAGGTTGAATTCCCTCACCAAACACAAGAGCCTAGTCTCTTTATGTGAGGAAAGGCTATTTTTATATCGGCCGTTATTATTACGCTGACGTCTTTACGGTTGAAATTTAAGAATCCGGCTGAGAATGCAACTCTGATGCCACGCCGTACGCAAAACCATCTTCGTACTTGAGTTTCTTAAAAAGCTACTTTTGCGATTCGATTTCGAATTTAAGCAAGTAGCCAATAATGTCAAAGGATGGCGTCACTTACGTTAGCAGATCGCAAGAGGACGTCCCCCTGGCAGGTATAAGTACTACTTGTAAATTTGATTATCCTTCCGGATACCGAAAGATTGACAATAATATGATCATTATTGTAATTGGCAGTTGTGAATAATAGTATCACGCGGCTATATATATTGCATATGACGTCATTGCCTGTCGCGGTTACTTTGTCCCGGTGACTAGCTGTTACTGGATCACAGTGAATCCGAAAAACTGGAATAACGAAAAAGAACAAGACAACAAGTAAAATAAAATGGTAAGGGTCGCAACTGGGACTCGAACTCAGTCAGTATCTTTTGTCTTATTTTATCATTGATGCGTATAACCTTCAAAAATTATCAAAACAAGAATTATTCCCATAAAAATTGAATATTCATTTAGTTTAGACTTTAAGAAAAAAAGAAAATACGTGTCCCTCATAAATAAAATCGGATATGTTTATCCGAGACACTATGTAGGTTTCAAACGAATTCAGAACATTGTGACCATTTAAAAAGGTACTAACCAAAGATATGGGGAAAATTAGTCGAAGGAAATATTGTTAATTCTGAATTTGAAATATGAGATCGACAAAATGACTTAAAAATATGATATCCCAATGGCCGAGTTGGTTGAGGCGTTTAAACTTTAAAAGGGTAATAATATCCATTAATTCATTTTACTCGGAAATCAATAAGGGCATATATAATAAAATTAAAGCAATACGTTTTTCATCACAATCACCTATCTAGAAATAATATAAATGTATCGTCTGTAAGTGGTTTAGCCACAGTTTTTACACGGTTTGACAATGACTTCGGAAGGCGAAACAGCTGTCATGCATAATAATAATTACATAGCAAAACTTCTTTATAAATAAAATGGTTTTTATTAATTTACCAATAATATTATTGAATATATAAAAGAAATAAAAATGTTGGGCAGTTGTTATGTGTTGTATCTGTTAGTTTCCAATGAATAATTCAACTCTAGATATGTTGTGTAACTTCCAAATAAGTTTGAGATTTGTGGGATTACTAATTGATTTAGTAAGTTATCGTAAAGATTACAATTTAAACTGGACTGTACGTCCTTACTTGAGTAAACCGTAAATAGTTCTGTGGCTGCCAGCCAGTGGACTGGGGGTGTTCGCCCAACTCTCAGATGAGATGCCTTTGGCAATCATTATAATCGTTCGTACCTACATAAGACACGAACTTCTATAGGTGGTACTCTTCTGATACCATACCTCACTGCCATCTGTTGGGATATAGCAAAACTTCATAATACTAAGTTTAGATACTATCGACATCTATTAAAAGATGCCGAAACTACATGATTAACCTACACAGTGCATTAAGGGTAACTAATTAGTAAAAGTTAGGTTATTATTCATTAATTATTTCTCGTCGTTATATATTTTTCTTTCGGAGCAGAAAAGTTTTTCAAAGACGCTATCAACAAACAAGAGTGCTTGTGAAATAATTTCATTGTTACGCTTTGTACAATTATTAAGTTTTCAATATAAAGTTGCATTTCCTAATTAATTTCAACTTTGTCCAACTGGGTTCCATGCATTTCTCTAGGAATTACTTTCCATTTAAACCGTTTTCTTCATAAGTTACAACTAAACTACTCATAAAATAGCAGTGGACATCGCCGATGTTGCCTTCTTTAAACAAACTTCTACTTCTGAAGAAAGTCTTTTGACTCTGAATCTTATGCAGGCTCCGAATAATGAAGTATTGTTTACGCTTGAAACTTTACAATAAGACGTTTCTGGTATCTACACACAGTCGGCTTAAACATTTAAGAAATGCCATAGGTCACCCCAAGGGGTTCGTTACGTTTGGTGACTTAGCAGGGCTACCCGGGTTCATGGGCTGAGATTTGTCCGTATCTTGGAGGCGGATGTGTCTGCCCACCAGCTGCATGGCTGACCGGATCTGGAGAGATTGGTTGAGGCATAACCTTTGACCTCTACAGCCAGACTATCGATTCATCGCCTTTCATCACAGTGGGAGGGATGGATTCATACTTCCGTCACTCCTGAACACACTGACCCCCAGATTCCTACCCACCCCTAATATCCTTTCCCTTTCCAGAACTTCCTCACCTCCTTTTCCTTAAAAAATATTCCACACAGCATCCCCAAAGATGACACAGGCCCTGAGGGAAATTATTTTCCTCAGGGCCTCCTGTGTGGAGCTAATGTAAAAAAAAAATTAAGAGACATTTACCAGCGGCCGAGAATTTCAATTTCGTCGAACGATGATCTTGCGATCGTATCCTTGCAACGGTACAGGGTGGTTCCGATGAGAAAGATTAATAATCCTCCATACCAGCATTTTAACATAATAACTATAAATACCCACATTCAAAAACGCTCGTGATAATAAAACAATTAAACAATTAATTTTTGATCATAAATATTTATAATTTTTCAATAATGTCCTAGTAAAATAATGTTAATTTTTTTTAAATATGTTAGTTTGCAAGACCGTAAATAAATAGACAAACTGAAGTATTTTTATCACAAAACAAGGGCGCGGATCTTTTTTTAATGATTTTATTTGAACTTAAATTAAAATTCTGAAAAGCAGCTTTCCCAAATAATTTACTGATTTATTTTACTGCATGATTATATGATTTGAAATGCAAGTTGTAGAATACAAAATTTTATTTGAAAATTTAACAAATCGCCTCCCAAATTGACATTCAACATTAGCACCTATAATTCCGTTCAGTAAATGAATTTTCATTATATTTCAAGTGTTTGAACCTACGACCTATAGACATGAACTGTAAATCCTTTTTAATACATTGTCTTCGTGATATTTTTTGGTAGATCCTAAATGTTTGTATTTTGTGAATAAAGGACAAAATTATACAGGCGCTTTTTTTCTAAAAAGGCTCGAAAGAATAAAGCCCTTTTTGTTAAAAAATGTAATACCATCTCCTTTATTTCGTTAATAATACAAATTTGTCAACCTTCACAATTGTTCTCTGGTTTTCCTTAAAAAAAAACTGTCATAAAAATTGTTACACCGGAATTTTATATGTGATTCGAGTGGATAAGAATGTGTGTAGGTAGTTGTAAAAAAACTAAGTTATGTCTCAAAGAATATCCTTCCTTGTATTTTATTCCACTTTCTTTTCCATTATCTTTTTGCCTCTCTCGGATTATTCCTTCAATCATTTTCCACGACGAACCGAAAAAAACATTAAAGAAGAAAATACATTACACAACAAAAATAGTTTTCGATTAATTTTATTTCCTGTATAGAAATAATTTGAACATCAATCAAAAACAATATCTCTGAAAATCTGGACGGCTGATGGGTACTTACAGATAAGCATTGACATCTAGCGGTAGTGCGTCGAATCACATGCGTAATAGTATTTCGTGATCGATTTCACAGATGGCGTTAGTGGTTTCATTCTGACGTAAATTAAATCAGAGCTTCTTTACCACAACTATAGGATAAAGGAGGGGCCATAGAATTTCGATTTAAATCTGTAATACAACATATAATATCGACATTAGCTTCTTGTTATAATCCTTCAAACGAAGACACGATGAGCTTGATATTAAAGTCTGCATTATATCAATATTCCATGTTATTATTTGTCATTTATTGTAGATAAGTACCTAAAGGCCTGGTATATCGGTTAATTATAAGCTCGGCTTTGTTGGAATGTTGGAGCTTAGCATAGCTTGGAACATAATCCGTATATAGGTCGAAAGCCTGGAAGTCACCAATATTACGTGTATTGTTTAATGAATTTAATAGAGGAATGTGTTTCATAAAAAAAATAAGAGTGTGCAATTCACACACAGTAGAAGCGAAACCTTCAGAAAACTAAAGTAGTCAAGAGTGGGAAGGCTACGAAGCACCGCACAAATAATAATAATAATAAAAACGTAATATTTGTACAGCGCCGTTTTGTGTTATTTCAAGCGCGCTTCTATAATAAACTTAAAAGTATTCCTGTATTGTTCCTTACGAGTAAAATATTGACCAAATAACATGAAACAAAGAATATACAGTATATAAGAAGCAATGCCAAAAGAACAAAATTTGGCACAAGTAGTTGGAACATATAATGATAAAATAAAACTCAACCAATAAGAGCCTTGAAAAGTGTAGTCGTAATCAGAGCGGCCAATGCGGTAAGATTTCATTCTATCTCATTCTCTCGCAGGCTAAATCCTAAAGATGTATATGTTTCTTCTCTTTTTAGTGCCGTTTCCGTTTCATCGTGCTTCAAATCTCAATGGTGATAAAGAAGTTTCACTTCAAAAACAGAAAAATCTATTGTCTTCATTAATGGTGTATCTATGCTCTCTACTGCCATCTTCGTGCACCCGGAAACCGCAATATTATGATAGCGACATTTCGACGGCAGTTTATTTTTGGACGGGTTTAATTTACGAGTTAATTTTTGATAAAGTTCCCTACTTCAATCAGCGTGGTGCTATATGCGAGCACACTAATTTTAATTACTATTTGTTTTGCTAGAAGTGCAGTGCACTACTAATGAAATTAATCGCTGAAAACAAACTGTCCTGACGTTGAAACTTTTAAAACCTCTTTTAGAAGACTATTTTTGATTTATCCTCTCCTCCCCTTACCCGTCCCTACCCAAATACCTATTTCGCAGTCTAGTTAACTATCTATAGTTTTAATTATAGTTATTTTATTGTTGTGTTTTATTATAGGTTTATAATTTGTTGAATTTACATTTGTAATATTTTTTTTAATTGCTGCTTTGTTTTGTTTTTTCTTTTCTTAAATATTGTAGTTTTTTTAACATTAACTCCACACAGGAGTCCCTGAGAAAAATAATTTCCCTCAGGGCCTATGTCATCTTTGAAGATGCTGTTTGGAGGGTGTAATTGAGGAGAGGAAGGAGTGAACATGGGTCTTGAAGAGACTCATGTTGTAGGAAGGAGGAAACACAGAGGGTCGTAGAAACGACCCGTTCTCATGTGACTAATGTCAACCGTGCACAAATGCTTGGCGCGTGTTTGGCGTGTTTCCCGACTATGCACCGGTGCCGAGGGGATCAATGACGCTATTAGTAGTAGTAGCTATGTAGTATACATTCAGTTAGTTATATGTGAACTCTCTGTGAACATTAATGAAATTAGTCTGTTTTTGTTATCCTCTTATGTATAAATATATTATGTACTTATTTATAAAATGTATTATTATTATTATACTGTATAATAAAATATTTATATTTTGTCGGCTGAAAGAAAAAAAGCTGTTTTGGATTTTTTATATTTTTTATATTTTTTATATTTTTTATATTTTTTATATTTTATATATTTTGTACCTACATACTCTGTGGATCAAATTCAATAATGTTTTTACTTTATAATTATTTTTGTACAAGAGTTTTAAACAGTCGTTTCCTGTACTTTTTACAAGTATAATTTCGTAAATATTGTTATGTATATGTAAAAGCCTAAATAGGCGTAAAAAAATAAATAAATAATTACTAAGAGTGTTTATGTTCCTTAAATAAATAATTTTTTTATCAATTAATAACATCGTCATTCCTCATCGCTCAATGAATATACTTGTAAAATTAAGCAATTTACGTAAATTTCTGTGGGAAGTATTCATATATTATTTATATAAATGTCAGTTTTGGCGTATGACTTCTAGCGCCTCGGCGTCCAAAATAGGAACTATTGTGCGGCTTATCAAAGCTTGAGCGGTAGATTCAATCTACAGTTAAATTTTAGCTCGCTTAAATTGGAGCGAGGAATCTCGCACATAACAAGGATGCAGACTGGCTGATATACCGGGCCATAGAGGTTTTCCTAATATAGTTTAATCCTAAACCAATACCACCCTCTGCGACATCCGCTGTGTCTCAAATTAAAACCCTTGTTAATTTCCAATCGGCTTAATCCTTGATTGTGTTGCTCTTGCTTTATTTGTTAATTATCTCAAAATCTTTATTGCCTTTTCTGGTGTCCCACAAGTCAATCTTTATATCACCACTAATTAAATTACGATTTAGGACATGATTATTCCAAGAAACGCCAATAGAAAGAAATGCGTGTAAGAGTCATTGTTAAATACACCGAAGGTGAAATGTACCAACAAAATTGTTGAAGATTTAAAAAATACTCGCTTACTTGTGTCATTAATCAAATTAAACATCAAATAATGATATGTTTTATCTTAATAACACATCTTGTTCATCGCTCAGTCTTTATAAAACTTGTACAAAACTTTCACCGTCATTCCCTTGAAGAAAACAGTCCGGAAGTTTATATTAGTCGAGCAACTCATTCAATTTTTTTAAATTGTTTGAACAGCTAATTTTGCTAAAAGATCTTTCTGAGATTTTTACAATTAACTGTCGTGATTATCTCCGATATAATATATATCATTTATCATCCAGAAAACCTTCTAAAAATGGTCTCTTATCACTTTCTTATTATTTAGAATTCTGAACTTCTGGGCATTACAAACGAAAATATTTCAATGGCTCGCTAAAGGTCGGTACAAGTTTTCAAAGAATTTTCGAGCATATTTTTTTATTCAGATAAGATAAAATTTCGAGGGTTTCCCCAAAGACCGTGAAATATATGCTTTTTTTCTCTATTTTCAGAATAAATCTGACCCTTAAATAATAATGTGAAGCATTTGCTCCGTTCAATGTTGTCGCTTCAAAATACCTTCTGTATCATCTAATGTCGTTAAAAATAATATAAATTCGGCTGTTCAAATACTGAGTAATGCTCTCAGGTGTCGGATAAACTTGTTGAAAACCCTAATGTCCCAATTTCCGCTCAAAACCGGTTCGCAGAAACCAATTGTTAGAATCAGAGACCAGTCGACGAACCGATTGAAAATGGACATTACATTGTAAATTATTTTTGAGTAACTAAAAACCACGTTTGCAAAATCGTTGTATTTTCTAAACCAATAACAGTTTCAACTTCGATTTGACCTTAATTTAGATGTCTTAATCTAATTTGTGATTGGTATATAAGTAGGTAAACGCGTGAACAGAGCAGGAAATTGTGATAATTTAAATTCCGAACCAAACAGCGTTTTCTATCCTTTTTCGATTATCAATCTAAAAAATATGTTTCCAACCTTGCTAAAAAATCAGTTCCTTTGACAAATGAAATGATGCCACAGTTTCTAGGTTTTTCTGCTCTTATCACAAGTTAGTTAAGAAGAGAACTATATTATGTATATGATTGGCATAATAATAATTACTTACTGCAGAAAGTGTAGACAATCATTTTGTTCTGCCTATTTGTTGGGGCCCTTTGTCGTACCTATTACTGCTAGTTGTTCTGTGAACAGGAAACTCGTGTAATGTTAATTATTCCGATTTGACATCTCGTAACGCTCAGGGTGGTGTAAAACGTTACTATCCAACACGGCTACCATCTTGAAAATTTTTCGATATCGTTTTTAAACCTTAGTAGAATTTTTAAGGTCATTTCTGTGCAACGCTCTTGGGAGGATTTAAACGAAAAAAGACGCTATACAAAATTTCCAATTATCGTAATTATTAAACATTTTTCCACTTCAGATCATCGGCCTAAATCCTTTGATTTGTGCGTTTCAAATATTACGAATGAACCATTTTAAAGGTTTCTTCGCTGAAAACTCCTCCTTTAAATTACATCTATTTGTTTTTCACTTTTGTTGGTGTTAACGAATGAAGTGGAATCTTGGAAAAGGAAATTGAACCACTGCACGACATCTGATCGAGCTGAAACTAGGCAGATAGACTGATATAAAAATAAGAAATTAAAAAAATAAATAAGACAAAATTAAAAAATCTATTTAAATTTCACTTTTGTTGGTTTTAACGAATGAAGTGGAATTTTGAAAATGGAAATTAGCCCACTTCACGACATCCGATCGAGTTGAAACTAGGCAGATAGACTCGCTGTCGATGACAATGCATTATGTGAAAAATTGGTGGCAATTGCGCGCATGCACGCGGACTTTTCTCTGAAATTTGATAACGTTACAATTTGTGAGGCAGGAATGGGTACCGTCACCCCGGGAACCTTTATTGAATAACCAACACCTCTGCCTTAGGTCACCCCAAGTGGTTCCCTACGTTTGGTGATTGATTGAGGGGTTCCCGGGTTTATGGGGTGAGGTTTGTCAAGGTCTTGGAGGCGGATGACCAGGCCACACCGAACCCCAGATTCTTACCCCTTCAACACTTTTCCTTCCCAGAACTCTCCTCTCCTTCCTTTTCTAAAAAAACCCTCCACATAGCGTCCCTAAAGATGACACATGCCCTGAGGGAAATTATTTTCCTCAGGGCCTCCTGTGTGGAGCTAATGTAAAAAAAAGAAAAAAAACGTTACAGCAGTAATACACGCAATAAATGTCGCTCTATTCCAATTGGGATTTGGCTCAGTTCCTGGGTAGGAGATTTATTTCTCAGTCAAACACAAAAAATAGGTTTTAAAGGGGGTTTGAAGATAGATACATTATAGTAAAAAAAAACTACGGGCTGATTTTTTACGAACTACATTACTTTGTTAGATTTCCCGTGGAAAGCTGTGAAACACAAATGCATCAAGGGGTTAAAAATCCTGAAAAAAACCTACGCTGAGAATGGAGAATATTTTTTTTTCTCATACAAGGCCTTTGTTCCGGCAGAAGTTACTGACAATAAACAAAGCAGTGGCCGATAGAACCTGGAAAGCGTAAAGGCTTTGCACTCGTTTTTTTGCGAAGCGAACGCTCTTTATTTCATAAATTTTAATTTTGTTTTCAAAGTATTTTCTGGATAGAATCTCTCGCAGATTCTTTCGCTTTGATACGGTATTTAATCAAATTTCATATTTCGCTTATGCAAACTAACTTTTAATTATTCCTTCTATAACAATTTTGTTATTTCTTACGCGTCTGAGAACGTAGTTATCCGTTCGTTCTTTGAAGATTTTTATTTGATCAACTTATTTTTCTTAATATTCTCTAATTCAGAAACGGTTTTGTTAAAACCGGTTGACGTGTTCGCACAGATTAACCATTCCTTCGTTGGGATATACGTTTACATTAGATCATTCGAATTCGAAGGTACGTATTCAAATCCCGGCGTACGCAAATAAAATTGATTTGTTCAATTTGTATTATTTCATAATCAATTAAGAGATATTAAATTTATTACATATATACCTTAAACTTTTTAAGTTTTAAAGCTCTTCAGAAAATATATGTTATTCTCGAAGATAAAATCTATACATTCCCTCGACAGAAAAAAATCGCAAAGTACGCTCCGAAAATTATTATAAACACGTCTGTTTCAGTTATTTTACAAGTTAAATAAATGAAAAAATTCATAGTGTTTCTTTAAATGCTGTTTTAGGCAAAAACCGCGAGATTTTTGCTCTATTTTAAACAAGTCGTGTTTTATTAAATATTTTCACAATTTCCTCCTAAATATTATCGATTTTAACATTAGCGCGCTCTCTCTAACGTTCGTATTTATATATCTCTCCATATTTTTTGAGCGGGTATACCGCGCTTTAAGGTACCTGCCTACTTTGTTCTAACATCACTATTTGTTAACGTTTGCTAATATTTCGTGTATTATAGCATAGTTTTATCAGGGGTTTACTAATATTAACTGTTATCAAACTGGTTTAGTAACCATATTTATAAAATTGTAGAGGATGTTTTGATGTAAGGCACCCATTCAAAATAATCAATGTTTCAATAAAAACTTTTTCAACCAATATAAAAAGATTGAAAGAACATAATAATATAATAATAACTTCATTCTCGACGAATCAGTTCCAATTTTGAAAATAGCAAATAATATCATTTTCTGTCAAAAATATTATAGGTACTACCTTTAGATAGGTAGGTACTTTATCGCATCTCCAAACACTTCCAATTTTGAAAAAGGAGACACTTAAATTAAAAGAAAGAGTTCATTGAACCGGAGTTATCAACAAAACATGAAGAATTAAGGTATGTATTATGGACATGGGAAGGAAGAACATAGATACAATTCTCCAATTAAATTAAGATTAATGCTTGGGCGACTAGATCACTCTGGATTAGTGATACAATTAAATGGTTGCAATGTCGAAAAGGTGGCAAGATTCAGATACCTCGGCAGCATTCTCACGGAGACTCTTGACCCACATGTAGAGGTTAAGTGCAGAATTGAGGCAGCAAGAACTGCATTCAATAAAATGAAATCGCTCTTCTGCAATGACAACCTAAATTTAAAATTGAGGCAGAGAATGTTAAAGTGTTATGTGTGGTCAGTCTTGCTGTACGGATGTGAGACATCGACCTTGAAAGTAAATACTATGAACAGGTTAGAGGCTTTTGAGATGTGGCTTCACCGGAGAATGCTCAAGGTTCCATGGACCGACATGATCACTAACATAGAAATTCTCAGGCGGGCTAGAGCAGATAGAGAACTGCTCACATCAATAAAAGTCAGGAAAATTTCATATCTGGGTCACGTACATCGAGGGGAAAAGTATCACTTGCTCCAATTAATACTGAAAGGAAAAATAGAAGGTCGCCGAGGGCCTGGTATGAGACAAATGTCTTGGCTACGAAATATACGAGAGTGGACCGGCATTAGAAGTGCGGAGGAGCTATTCCGGGCAGCACAGTGTAGAGAGACATTTTCCAGAGTGATCGCCAACGTCGGGGGGACCCGATAGGGCACACGAAGAAGAAGAATGCTTGTATTGTGCCTTCTTTTAGATAATTTTCCTCTTGTAATATTTTAAAATAGGTATTAACTTATAATTCAAACACAAAAACATGTTCAATGTGACCTTGAAACGGGTTACCCCAGTAAAGACATTATTTTCTAAAAGTTGTTAGGTTAAAAGCGTTGTGTATTTTACTCACCACATTCGAGTTTTAACGAGAACACGATGATTACTTGAGATATTTCTTATTTCACCCCTGTTGATAAGAATACAAATGGCAACATCCAATGTAATTAAGGAACCTCCACAAAATATTGAAACTGCCATTATAAATAAATTCGGGCATTTTATCGTCGTATCGCATTTCGTTTACGGAACAATTACCGATAAACAAACGGGCGCCAATAAATCTTCCGTTATTTTCGTTATTACGGGCGTTACGTCAAATAACTTCTGCTATAATCTTGTTCTCAGAAAGGGGTACCTTTTTCTTTACAGTTTGTCTTGAGCTGGGATATCCCTTTTGATTTATGCGCGCTTAAAATATTACAATAAGATATTCTTTCTTTGAATACCGGCCATAAAAGACAGAATGTAACCAAATTGTTCCTATTTCTTGATCCTTTAATAGCATTATTTCAAAACGATATAAAAAAATTGTTTGATACAAATGCGAGCGCCAGATAAAATATTATAGATTTCGTTTTTATGTTGTTTTTTTTTGCTGCTAAACAATCCAAAATTAAAGGTACAAGACCAAATACAAATGATTTAGTTCCTTCGAAAATATGGTTGGATCTCACGTTTTCGTTATTTAAGATTTAACGAAACCTCTTTTCTAACCACTGGAGCGACAGCGCAATTTAAAACTTTTTTCTCCGATTGCTCGACTTTTTTTGATGATCATTTTGAATATTTTCCGTCCAAATTTAAAAAAAATCATACCTCCGAATTTTAATATGGAGACATACAAACTGATAATAGTTCTATATAGTCAATGAATTCACCTGTCTTTTGTCGATTATCAAATATTCGTAGCATTTATAAAATCGTAAGCTTCTACTTAATTACTTACAAATAAGATAAAATTTGCCAAAATTGGCAGCAAAGCAATCCGAGGTATTTTAAATAGTGCCATATTGTGGCAAAAAGCATTCCAACGATCCACTCACCCTCGGACACAGAAGTACTTGGGTCGTTCCCCACTTTTTCTTCCATCGAAGTTATTGTTTTATTTTAACCTAGCGTAGATCCGTGAAAAATCACGGGATATTACGATTGTAGTATTTGTGAAGCTGAAAGTATTCAAAAAATATTTGCCTCAGGATCGTTTCTGAGGTTTCGCATATTTAATATTATAATTTACGAAACGCATGAATACCGTTAATAAACTGTAATTTTTATTATTCAGTTTTATATCTGTCGAAATGGTAACGAAAGAAATACACATTTCAAATATTGAAAAGTAATAAATTATTAATACAAAATAATTTTTGTTTCCCTTATTTTATCGCTTGTCTGATTTGATTTAATACTTATCAGTTCTAATTTTGAAAAATAAAAGTTATTTTTAACGTTAGCTCCACACAAGAGGGTCTGGGGAAAAAAATCCTTCATGGCCTATTTTTTCTGTGGGGATGCTGTTTGGAGGGTATTTTTAGGAAAAGGAAGGAGAGAAAGTTCTCGGAAGGAAAACAGTATGATGGGTGGATATGAATCCGGGGTCAATGTTTCCAGGAGTGACGGACGTATTAATTTATCCTTCGGACTGCGGTACAAGGCGATGAGTCGAGAGAGTCCGAATAGGCTTGAGAGGTCTAGAGAAGGTCGCTCTCAACCATTTTTTCTCGTATCGACCCGCCATGCAAACGCATTTGCTGTCAAGACCTAGACAAAGCTCACCTCAAGAACTCGGGCACCCCACCAAAGTAGCAAACCACTTGGAGTGACCCGCCTTCCAAATTAAAAAAAAAGTGAACTTGAATAATTTTTACACATGCTGGAATACATATGAATATTACGGTTTCATGCCAACTGATAATAAAGTCAACTCAACACCTCCTTGAAGAGTTATTAAAAACTATGAAAAAAATAATTTTAAATAATTAACCAATAACCCAAACCTAACGTAACCTATCTAACCATTTTTTTATCACTCTAAATGACTTTTCTGAGTTGATTTCATTCCGAGTTGTCCGGTCACCGAAAATTACACATCACGCATACATGCACCGTCAATCGAAATTAGTATATTTAGTTATAACATCACTTCACTAAGCATCTGATTCAAGAGAAAATGCACTTCTTTATTCTTTAATATTACTTTGAACAGTAATATTCTGAATGCACTTGTGTTTTAACTCCAAATCAATAATTCATCGTCAGTTTTGCAATTCAAGCAACGGAAACATTTCTCTGTCATAACTTCCGTTTCCTTATTACTTCTGCATTCGATTGTTTCTCAACGCAGCCTTAACTTCCTGAAGTGCAGCCTGACTTATACACCGCATCTCTATTCGTTGCACCGAATAATGACGGGTTTGGAGTTCCAATATTGATTCGCTCCCTCGAAAAGCTATCGAGAACCGCAGTTTTGAGTTTACTTTGTACGAGCCAAGGTGTGACTAACTTATTTTGAGGTGCCTCAAAGCTTTTGAGTCGATTCCACGATGTCAAATTATTGAAGTTTTCTTTTATCCATTTGAACTAAATTTTCACGCAGTTTATTTATTTTAAATAATTGTCAAAATTGCCTCTAAAAGCATGAAACACCAAAATCTTTAACGGCCTATATCTCATAATTTAAAGCAAAAATAAATAAAGTAGCTCACATCCGTACTAGATATTTGATATACTTTTTGATTACAAAAATAATTTTATAGTTTGTTTGGGTATTTTAATCTCAAATCCAAATTTACGAATTGTATGAAAAGGGCCGCGCAAACGTTCCACTTAAGTTGCAAAAACTCTGGAACGGTGAGCTCTAGCGTCACGTAATCTGAAGTTTTTATTTCAATATAAACATCACATCATTAAAAAAAAATCTTATTTTTTTGTACCAACTTTCAAATTATTATTAATTCTTTAGAAATAAATCTAAAAAATATATGTATATTTTAAAACCGCACTGGGTATTAAATTTAGAGGGTAGGCACTGTAAAGGTTGAGTTATTTTCCATTTCAGTGTATTTCCAAGGATGTTCAATGTCGCCCATCTATCATCTTGTTTCTAAAATCTTAATATGTTGATAATATTTCAGCGGGTTTTCAGAAGGTGCCTTTATTCATTTCAACGTAACCAAAATCCCTCATCAACGTCTAAAGAAGATCCTCCTCGTCTTATTAATGTTTACTTTCAACACCCCGGGGTCGGGTTATATCCTTCATTATTATTCCGAGTGCCATCTTGTTATCGTCTGGTGTCTAAACTAGAATAATCGACTAATGAGAAGAATCTTCACATAACTCGCGATCGGTGGCATATTTCGATATTTCCATCCGTCCCCCTGCTGCAAGTACAGAACTTCTTGCAGTGCCGTATCGAGGAACATTAATCATTTTATTTGCGAGACTTAATAATAATATTTTTGTACATGTTTAATGTACATGATAGACGGAGGGTTAAGCCGCCGCTCCCCGAAATTATACCGATTTTTTGCATATCTCTCGTGAACATTTGAAGTCTTTATGCCGTAAAAAAAAATGTTATTTTTGAAAATAATATCTATACATTCCTCACACCGAAACGCAAATTACATGAAATTCTCTCGATAGAAAAAAATCGCAAAATATGCTCCGAAAATTTTTCATTCACGTCGGTCTCTATTATTTAACAAGTTATATGTATGAAAAATTCACAGTGTTTCTTTGAATGTTGTTTTAGACAACCACCACGAGATTTTTGCTCCATTCTAAACGAGTCGTGTTTTATTAAACATTTTCACAATTTTCGCTTCAATTTTATCGTTTTAAATATTAGCGCGCTCTCTCCAACATTCTTAATTACTTATCTCTCCATCTTCTTCTTTTCGAGCGAGGATACGGCGCCTTAACCAAATTATAAAGAAGGAAAAAATACTAACCGTCCAATAACTGTGTACTGTTGAGTGTCATATATCTAATATTTAAAATCATTTAGTACTCAGCATTTCACATTTCATCATTTTGTCCATCAACTTCCATGTGTGGCCTCTTTTACCCTTAACTTTAACGTCCATGTCACTTTTTATATATAAGAACCAAATCTGTAAGAATCAAAGATTATGTAAAACAAAAACAAAAAAGATAATGAATTTTGGTGAAGTGACGTAACGAGTGAAAACAAGAAATTCGAGAAATTTTGTAAAGTTCTGGGCTATCGCTAAATATCTCCAGAATCTTAGAAATACAGTGGATTAAAGTCGACACATTTGCACAATAAGGTTAAGTTGGTTCTTTGGAAAGGAATATGGAAAGTTACGACATTTTTTAAAAGTCGCTGATCGCCATTGATTTTGATTGCTTAATGCGTGAAGAGTTATTGATTCTCTCACTTGTAAAATACCACCATTCAGATTCGAAACTTTGCTTGAAATGGCTTTAGTAGTGTTTGGTGACCAGATCTGAATTTCATGTTCAAAAAAATTTGAATTTCAGGTTCTCCAAACCCTCTTCTCTTCCCATCTCTCTTTCTACAACCTCACGATTGGGGATGCAATACTGGGACTAGTTGAGATTCTCTTTTTTCAATAAGTACAGAATTATCCCTGGAAAGTTCTGTACTGAATTTATTAAGTTGGTTTTTAATATTCATTTAATAAGTGACTAGGAGATATTTTTTTTTTAAATAAAGAGGTAACGATTCTAGGCTAGTATTTGGTTTCATAAAGAATGGAAGGTTGTTCGTGCACGAATAAAAAAAAATGATTTCAAATTCTCACTGCCAAATATACTCGTTTTATCATGTCAAATTTTCGGAGTTTCTTTTTGCCAATGCTTCAGACAGCCTCGCAGATTTTGGCATCATTGTGATAAAATAAGCAGAAATCTTTTCCTAAACTGAAAGATGGGTGTTTCAGATTATTTTTTAATTGCGGCGTAGTTACAAATAGTTACATTGCGGGCGTAGTTACAAGTGTTTTTAGGTTATCCCAAAATCCGCGAAACTTTTATAACCGTTTCAGAACTTAAAACGGTTACGAAAAAACCGATTAATGTTATTTTACCCACCTCTAACTTAAAATATTGACAACGAACGAACTATAATATTTATGATTCTCGGTCGTTATTTCGGTCCTGTCCCGCCAGTATCCACATTTCTCCCTCAGTATAAAGGTCAGAGAAGCTATTTGGCGCAATCGGACCCGGGTTACGTGCTAACGAAATGATAGTTATAAATTTTAAGTAATCAATCTTGCTAAGGGACCGAGCGTGACCAACACTTTGTATCGAAGATTCATCGAATTCATTACTCACTATCTGCGGTGTTTTTTGGGTAGGCCCTCTCAAAGAATCTTCAATTTTCGCATTATTTAATCAAATTGAAGTAAATTGTTTTCGTAGCAGACCAGGCAGTAGCGAAACCTGATTCCTTAAAAAATATAACATTTATTTGAAAAGAATTCTCTTGCGGCCCACACACACTGTCTCTTTAACTTTATTTAGGTATAAAATTCGAAACTATTGTTACATTTAAAGAAACTATCACCATCAGCACTGTTTATCCCTTCTTGTCTTGTGCACATTAGACCTCACGTTCATAATATAATGATTCTGTATTTGTTTTATTTGATAAATCAAAACCATTTTTTTCCCTGAAATTATAAGATATGTGCGTATATAGGTACTTAGATACCTGCATACTTAATTACAATACAGTGGTGACCGCAGCGTTCCAGCACCAAACGCCACTCCTGAGTAAGCGCTGGGCCTGAGCTCACCCCAGGCCACGCTCTACATACATTTTTCTTATTATTTTGTTTTTTTCGATTCTATAAGTGTACTTAGTTCTTTATTTAAAAAAATCTGTTGTGTAAATATGTATAATTAAATGGTACGTGTGGGATTGCACTATCCTCCCCACATCCTGGAATAAAAACATTATTATTATTATTAATAATTACAAAGACTTAATTCATATAACATTTTTTAAATTTCAAATCAGGTTTTATAAATTTAGTCCAAAGAAATTACACTATCTCATTGACAATTCTTTTTTTCAAACTTTCTTTAGGCAGGTAGGTATCATAATATTTAAAAAAAATATTGCACAATAAGGTTAAGTTGGTTCTTTGGAAAGGAATATGGAAAGTTTCGGGATTTTTTAGTAAACGCTGATCGCCATTGATAAATGCGTGAAGAGTTTTTGATTCTCTCACTTGTAAAATAACACCATTTAGATTCGAAACTTTGCTAGAAATGGCTTTAATAGTGTTTGGTGACCAGATCTGAATCTCAGGGTGCCTTAAAACCTTCTTCTATCCCATCTCTATTCCTCCAGCCTCACAACATAATACTCCGATTGGGATTATGAAAGTCCAAATGACGACGATTTCACATTTGAAAAAAATCATTTTAAACGAATCAAAAACGGTCATCATCCTTAACCGATAAGGGAACGTACAAACAACTTTACAGACGAAATGCAAAACGGTTGAGTTAAAACAAGACTTTCCTGTACTCTGTCAATTGGGATGGATGAATTCCTGCATAATCCGTTTTATCTTTTGAACAAATTGTGATCAACAGAAGAGGACAACACTATCATGTTGTTACGCTTGCCAGCTTATTACAATTTGATAGAAAGCAGAAACAGCGTCTATTGGAGACTTTACAAATGTCAAAAAATAAAATGGTATGGACAATATTATATTTAAATTTCTGCGAAACAACCAGGGCTAAGTTGCATAAGATGTAGGCTAACTAAACATATCTATTTAAGGCCAGTCTTTCAAAATAGTTTCATTCCGTGGGAAATGTTAGTGACTGGCATTTAAGCAATGAACCTTTTATATCATTGTTCATTACATCATTTGAAAAATCAGAGGTGGCGCCATTTCCGACAACGAACTATCTGTGTCCTGCTTTATTTAATGTAATGTGACTAATGGTAAGAATTCACTCAGTTCTTAGTCCTTACTCCCGAAATCCAGGTTTTAACGCCATATTATTTTCACTGTTACTACGCGCCAAGTCTATTTGTTCGGTTTTCGGAACAACTCTCACTGGCCTCATAGAAATCGTAGTCTCCCTTACTCTCGTGTTTATAAATATAATCAAAATGGCGTTAGAAAGAGAAAATACCACGCTTTACATTCAAATCTAAAAATTAACCGTAAAATAATTATAACGTACACCTTTATGAATCCAAAGTTTCCGAAAGCAATGTTAAAAAAAAATTATGAAACTTTGAGAATTTTTTATTAATAACTTTTGTATGAAACGGCAAAAAAGTGAGTTTTGAGCAAACGTTTAAAATACGATAGCTGCTACCTGTCATACGTTGCATTGCCGCGTGTTCGATTCCTTGGCTGGCTAAGTCCTCCATCATGACTAGAGCAACATTTTCGGCTTACTGTGGTAGTAGTAGGAGATTTTCAAACATTATTGGGTTATTCGTAACCCGGGAATGTTTATCTTTTTAAAAAAAAAACAACAACAAAAAATTGATTCTCCCTGCATGTCCTTTCCCATGCGTCCCCGTTCACCTCCCGAGTCCCCTTCCCCTACCTCGTTCCCCTTCCACCTTCCCCACCTTCTCCCTCCCTCATCACTCCTCCCGCAAACTCCGCCTCCCCAGTTCCCCTCCCCTTCCTGCCTTTCCTCCCTGCCGCTAAAATATATGAAATACACACATTTTCATTTATACAAATTTCATAACGCCAGAGCTTACCATTATATGTAGCCTATAACCTTTGCGGGCGTGCACACAACAAATCACCAAAGTTTCATCGCAATCGGATGAACGGTAGGACAGCGCATTTTTTTTTACATGAGCTCCACACAGGAGGCCCTGAGGAAAATAATTTCCCTCAGGGCCTATGTCATCTTTGGGGATGCTGTGTGGAGGTATTTTTTAAGGAAAGGAAGGAGAGGAGAGTTCTGGGAAGGAAAGGGGTTTAAGGGTTGGGTAGGAATCTGGGGTTCAGTGTGTCCTGGTCATCCGCCTCCAAGACCTAGACAAACCTCACCCCACGAACCCGGACACCCCTGCTAAATCACCAAACCACTTGGGGTGACCTGAGGCAGAGGTGTTGGTTATCCAGTAAAGGTTCCCGGGGCGGCAGTAAGCCTCCCAAATTGATGCGCATGAAATACAAACAAACAAATCCTCTTTCTACAAGAATCTATACTAATAGGCTAAACAAATAACAGTTAATACGTTTTAAACTTTCCAATTTTATTTTTATTCTTTCTCTTCTTTTTATTTCCTCAATTTTCCCTCTTTTTTGTATAAATCATGGTCCATATATAATTCATCCATAAACATTTCATAAATGATGTACATAAATGTGTAAATATTTTACTGAATAAAAAAAAATAATAATAAATAAATAAATTTAAAAAAAGATTAATTTTTATATGTAAGAAGATTTGACTAGTAAATCAAATATTAATTCGCATTTTTACATATTATGTTGTTATTGGGCAGGTCGCGATCTGGACGGAGACAGCAGGGGCTACCGCAGCGCCGAGGAGCAGGCCCGCGAGCTCACCAGGTCCATCCGTCGGGAAGTGAACAAGCTCAGCGAGAAGTGGAACGCCCTCATCGACCGCAGCGACCTCTGGAAGAGAAAGCTCGACGAGTGCCTAGCGGTGAGTACTACACATCTATTCTATTCTACCAACCAATCTACCTATCCATCCATTATGAACTTACTATATACGCGACTTACAAAAACTCTAAGTAAAAGTATCTCTAAAGGTCATATCCAGATATATTCATTATTTATCAGTACTGGGACTAGTATTCTCCAGTGGCTAGGTTTATCTGGCGGGCTCTGGCTTTATAATGACCGAGCGCACCTACCTTCGGCTACTTTCGGCACATCTCGTAAATGAGACCATGTGATCCGAATCCCGTAGACAACGCAATATGAGAATTAGGTATTGAAATTCGCAAATGATAATAAAATATTATTACGTTACCCTTGCTTTTCCAAACCTTGCCTAAACTAACCCCTAACCCACATCAATATACGCACAATATGTACATCAATAATTCAGGGATGAACGAAAATTACACAGGTTTAAATTTCACGTACCAATATGTACTGCCGGAATTACATAAGATATTTTTAATTGGTTTCAATTTTGGACAGTGTATTTGAGCGCTATATAAATTTCAAATTTGAAAATATACTATAGTTAGGTTAGGTTAAGCTTATATTAAGTTTTTGAAAGGTTCAATTCCAACACGATGTAATTCTCTCCGTTTGTAATTATGATTATTTCCGTGTGTAATTCCGTCCGTGTGTAATTCTTACAGTGTAATATTGCTACCGGCGTAATGTCATCATGTAACCCAATTTACTTGCCTAACTTCAGCTCACATACTTTCCTTTACCCTACCTGCATTTGCTTAACTCACTTTCACTTTCTTACCCTAACTTTCTGTTCACCCCCTCTGTCTTAACTTACTTTCTCTAACCTCACTTTTCCTTTCTTACTTTAACTTCAACTTGCCTCCTTTTACGCTCTTCTTTTTTCCAATCCTTTATTTAGCCTTAAGTAAACTCTAATCGAAACATATACATAACGTTACCTAACATTCGAGGCTCTTACGACATTATTGAAGGTCAAACGTCAGGTTAACCCGTATACTTGACAATGTATTAACCTTACCAACAATCTTTTTTCTCCGAATGGTTAAAAGATAGAATCGCACTTTAAGGTGATACTTAAAAGAATTCATACGCTGCTCTTTCGTAGAAGGCGCCAGTTAATTATTTTAAGAAAAACCACGTTTCGCAAGGTATGCTTAAAAATATTAAGATGATTTAATTGGGTTTTTTTTATACCAACTCCACACCTTTGAAGATGCTGTGTGGAGGGTGTTTTTGAGGAGAGGAAGGAGTGAACACGGGTCTTGAAGAGATCCATGTTGTAGGAAGGAGGAAACACAGAAGCCGGCAAATCGTTCCACAGCCGAGCTGTTGAACTCAAGAACGAGTCGTAGAAATGACCCGTTCTCATGTGTCTGATGTCAACCGTGTACAAATGTTGGGCGCTTGTTTGGCGTGTTTCCCAACTATGCACCGGTGCCGAGGGGATCAATGACGCTAGTTCCTCGGAGCATCTTCCATTGTAATACCGGTAGAACGTTCCCACCTGACGCCTGTGCTCTAAGGATTGCAATCCGTATGTTAAGTTAGGAGAATCTATCAAACGGACCGCCCGTTTCTGCTCAGAGTAGAGGGTTTTTTTTTTAGGTATTTAGGGGCTCAATACCAGAGGTGGCTGCCAAATTCAACCGTGGGGCGCACTTACGTACGCATGTGAATATCACTAAATAGTTTTATTCGTATGAAAACCAAATTCTATCAAGAAAGGCATACAAATTTAATATTGTTTTGGTGATTCCAATGTTGAATTGAGATACTACGAATTTTCGATTTATTTATTTACTATTCGGTACTCGAACCTATGAATAGTGGCTGTATATCAGATAGTACAGCCGAGTTCTCTCCCTATTGTGAGTATTCAAATGTGTATTCATCAATTTACGTTATCCTATGGATAAGCTATCAAGAGAAGGATGAAATACCCCCCGAATTAAATATATTTTGTATGGCTAATTTTGTTTTTAATTTATATTCAAATGCTACTTATAATTGTGGAAAATAAGTCAAGACACCATAATAATTGTTTTTTTAATCCAAATCTTGAAAGCTTGAGTTCAATTTATAATATAATACCAACATAATACGCCAATCTTTAAAGAAATAACTTGAGTATGATAATATTTGTGATATGCCATTTTTACACCCTCCATTCAGAAATACGACGCCATCTCTCCGAACACTTTGTAAGTGACAAGCTCCATGCTTTAGTTTACATTCTATTTGTCGTCTTCCCTTACCAAAATATCTCAAGCAATATAATATCTCGTATAAACCTGTCCATATCTTTATTGAATTCACAGCGACAGTGGACTTACTGCTTGACGCGGTAAACTCCATGTTTTTATTCATTTTCATAGAAAAGACTTTATTATAAAACCGCTTTTTATCAGACCCAGTATGACGATGTCTGTAATCTGTAGCTTACAAACTGGTACTTGGGTGGAAAATATTATATATTTATATATTTTATATATTTTCTGTACCGTTGGGTGCAAGAATGGGTACCTGCGAGTTTTATTTAATTTTATTTAATGTTTATTAAAACACAGAGTACAGTAGTTTATTATTAGTCCTGATCACCCTCACTAGGGGAGGAATCCTGTTCAGAGGCGGACTGTAGATAGTTGTGTTGGTGTTACGTCATGATTTCCTCATCTTCGTGTTTGATGATTTATTCATCTTCATGTTTGTTGACTGTGTTTATTGGTTCCCTCGTCTTCATATTTGTTAATTAATGCTTGTAGGTTTCCTCATGTTTGTTGACAGCAGATTGTTTACTTCGTATTTTTATGATTTCTTGATCTTCATTTTTGCTTAACTCCTTGGTATTTTTAAATTTATAAGGAAGGGCATTTTATAATATTTGCGTGGAATTTGTGGTCTTTCTGACCAAAAGCTGTTTTTGATTTGATTGTGGTTTTTGTCATTGCAGTATAAGTGTGTATGTAGTTGGTCAGTGGGGTACTCATTTTTGCCGTTAAATTTGAGTGGATCATTTTTTAAATTGTTTTATAATAATGAAAACATTTTAAAAAAAAAATATTCTTTTGACGGCGCTCTTACGGGTACTTTTAGGATTATTTTTATTCTACAGTGAGTCTTTATATATAAAAATGGTTCATTTGTTATTTCCCTCTTTTCAAACTTTAGAGATTTTTCAATGATTTTCCACCAATATTGTTACAATGATCCTCGCCGCAATTTAAAAAAAAAATCTTTTTAAGTTTTCTTTAACGCCGCAGCTGCAAATATGATTGATATAATAAGCCACGCAGTTTATTTTCTAAGTCGGTAAGGTCCTCCACATCACTTTTCTTCCTGATATCCTACTCCTCTCCACCTTCAGACTTAAAGCATTCCCCAAATTGATGATGCTTCAATCCCACTGACGCTTGGGTCTCTTATACGGTACCACATTAAAAAGCATTTCCTTGTATTGAATATCACAGTTATATCTACATATTAATAATATATATTCTTGCAAAAGCGACCGGGATTGCTTGAAAAATACTGGTATTTTCTTATGGCTGGATAGAGTTGCAATTCCTGGTATTGACAGATTGCGGACAGTAACATGCATATTATGTTTCCTCTCCACGGCAAGAGATGTCGCATCGTCTCAAATGCAGAAAAATATCCGATAACGCAAAATGCCGAACATGTCAATAAGATTAACTTTGTCGCTGGAAAATATATGCAATTTTTAACGGAAATTTTTGGGGAATATATCTGTTTGTCGAATAAACTTTTGTTATGGATTATGAGAAGAGTTTTTATAAACATTTTTCTTTGCTATATAAAATCTTTCCGGCCAAAAATCAGGCTAAGTTTCTGCTATTTTTTGGCCGAAATCGAAACCGCGGCCGAAACTCGTCCGTTGGCCGAAAATGGCAGAAACTGAAACTGAAACTTTGGTCGGTCACTAGTTATCTGAAGAGTTAAAATAAAATTTATGAGAGTCAACCTTAAATAAAACAGGACACCAGAAGACAAAAATGTCTTTTAATGACAATCAAAATCCCAAAAGATAGGAGTTGACGGCCGGCGTGGTCCAGCGGTAAGGCTCTTGACTCGCATTCCGAAGGTCGCGTGATCGAATCCCTGCGTGGCAAATAAACTTTATTTGATTTATTTGTGTTATTTTGTAATTAATTAATTTAAAATAATATATAGTATATTTGCGGTATCGCCCTGGTGTAAGACCACTGTTCAGAATTGAAACGTTGCTTGAAATGGCTTTAGCCGTGTTTGGTGACCAGATCTAAATAGCCAGGTACTTCCCACCTTTCTCTTCCCCATCTCCTTCCCCTCCCTACAGCCTCACAACATACCCCAATTGGAGATGCCATAGTCTCACTGGCTCCAGACGGGAGCAGTTGGGACTCTTGTGCGGTATTCATATAAAAAAAGAAAAGGAAATTAAAACAAAAAATCACAAAAAATTGTAATTTATGTAGGTCTGTTTATTTATTTTGACGGTCTCCGTGGTTGAGTTATTACGATCCCTGGCTACTAATACGGAAGGGTTCAAAAATCCCTGCACATCAATTTTATTTGATTAATTTGTATTAATTCACACTTCATTAATTCAAAATAGTACAAAGTATACATAGGCACGTTCCATAGTATGCGGATACTTTCAGTATCGCCCTTTTGAAAAATCACCATTCAGAACAGAAACATTGCTTCAAATGGCTTTCGCCGTGTTTGGTGATCAAATATAAATATTCAAACACTTCCCCTCTCCACTATCTTCAGCCAATACCCCAATATGGATGCTATAGTCTCACTGCCTTCAAACAATTCGGATCAATTGTGACTCTTTTGCGGTACTCACGTTAAAAAAGTATCTTTATGTGTTTTCTTATATATATTTTATATCCAGTTCTAAATCGTTTATTTTGTTAGCTACAACTCTCTATCGAAAAAAAATTTATTCAATTTCGCTGAAATGAAATTATTTCAGAAGCAAAGCGTTCTCGTCGTAAAGTGAAAAAAATGTGATCTTCCGATTTTCCACTCGTAAAACTGCGTGAGGTTTATATGACCAGCCACGGCCTGAAGGACGGGGAACTGTAATATTAAAAGCCTCCTATCTTAATGAAATCTCCCGAAAGGTCCTTCAGGGTTTCTCCGTGGGACGAGACGCTAGGGCTCGGATTTAATATTTTGCTGATGTCATTACGTTTAACAAATAATAGTAATTGTCAGTCATTTTTGTTTAAGGAGGAATTATTTAGTATTTTTCTGTTTTCTGGGGGATTTAGTCTACAAAAAATATACATTTCAAACAAAATTATATATAACAAGGATATTCACAAACCTAAAACAAGGATGTGCAACGAAATCAGACTACCAACAAAGGACAAAGCCAATATGCAAAATAATCGACTATACAAAGGTATGAAATATTATAATGATTCGAGTCCCAGGGGTACCAATATCCTTTTCCGATTTTTCTGTTTCCAGATTTTCGATTGAGTTTCGCTCATAGTGTCTTCATTTAATTAAATATAACAATTTGAGGTTTTACTCATAAAAGTTAAAATATAAAATAATAGAATTTTTTATACACAAACCCATGAAAAATCCGTTTATTCATTTCATTTCCAATTTTGTAAATTGCAATTTTTCAATGAAAATATTATGCAATAGGTAGGTACTTTATCGCTTGTCTGAATTCTTCAAACAAACAGTCCAAATTACGAAAATGACATCCAAATTCTTAAAAACTTTGACAACATTGAACCTGATTTCACTCAGGACACATAAACTAACGCACAGTACAAACATCCGAAATTAGAATGTTTGATGATCTTCCGTGACTACAGACGTGACGTCCTCCGTGGTCGAGGATTAAGGGTCTCGAACAGCAATCCGAAGGTCGCGAGTTCAAATTTTTTGTTATTTCACAATTAATTAATTAACAAATTGCTTGAAATGGCTTTAGCCTTATTTGGAGACCAGATCTGAATAGCCTAACAATCATCTTCTCAATCCCCATTACCTTCACCTCACAACATCCCCAATCGGGGATGACATAGTCTCACTGGCTCCAGACGGAAGCAGTTGGAATTCTTGTATTCACATTGAGATATGCAGATTTAAATACGCTGAGTTCCATCCATCTTATCTTTATTTTAAAAACAATAACGCCGAAAATATTATTACTTCAGTATTTTTAGGTTCAGATTCCAAGGCTTTAATACAAAAGTACCTCATCAATCTCAAAATTTGGTATTCAAAAGATGAAATCTTAAATTGAAAAGATATTGAAGACATTCAAAGCATTGTGATATTCCAGATCCATTTCAGAAGCGTGACAAAGTACCCGCTGCTTGATTGAATGTCTACAACAAAATACAAATGAATTACTCCGTTTACCAACCTTATCCGAAATCATCCGACCATATTTTAGAATTTTTCGCCCAAATTCAATTTTCTCACTTCGCACGAGTCCGGCGTCAAATAAAATAAATATAAATCTTGTTTATTTATTTAGGATTCGAAAAATATATCTTCTTTTGAGTTAGTCTAGCTCGTTCATATTCTTTTTCGCAAAGCAAATATCGGGTATCCTTTAAACTGAGTTAAATCTCGTATATACACAGTCCAGTTGATGTTTCGAGTTATCCGGTGGGATTGGACCCGATTTAATATTGTATTAGTGGGCTCGAAAATCTACATCTGTCCAGGAATATGTACAAAAAATACAATATAACAGATTACCTATTTCGCAAAATTATAGATGAGTGGAGAAGCTTCCAGGCTGTACACTGTACAACTGTACATGTACATTGCTTGGTCCTTCATTTCAATTTCAATTTTTTTATTTGAGAATCAGAGTTCCAATTACTCCCAACCTTCTAGAATCAGTGAGACTATGACGTTACCGATACCGTGAAAGTGTGTGGAAGATATAAAGTTTTTTTCTGAATCTGAACATTGTACTAAAAATGTGTAATTTTTATATTTTTCATACTAATTATTGATTTTTAATATATATAAAAAATTAAGTTCCGTATGTTTGCGTTCGCAAATCTCAGAAAGTAATCGATGGATTGACTCAAAATTTTTACAGAACATTGTATTTTAATAGAAGAGTGTTTCCATATATAATGGTAAGCTCTGGCGTTATTAAATTTGTGTTAAAAATGTGGTTCCGTACGTTTGGGTCCGTAAATCTCGGAAAGTAATCGATGGATTGACTCAAATTTTTTACAGAACATTGCATTTGAGCAGAAGAGTTTTTCTATATATAATGATAAGCTCTGGCATTATGAAATTTGTAAAAAAATCTACAGGTGGCGCGCGAGTGGTTTGAAAATGTGTGTATTTCATTTATTTTAGCGGTAGGGATGAAAGGTAGAAGGGTGGGAGGGTAACTTAGAAAATATTACTGGCTGGTAAGACAACCGACGTGGTCCGGTGTGACGTCAATAATGCCATACTCACGAACAAATCAAGGACAGCACGAAAATTCTTCGATGTAAAAATAAAATAAAAACGCCTTCATTATCATTATTTTTTTCTTCATTTTTAAACATAAAAAACAGGCAGTCTGATAGCAGTTGGGAGGTGAAGGAGATGGGGTAGACAAAGATGGGGGACGTACTATTAATGATCCAGGAATGGTTCGGCTCCACCTTTAAACAGCTCTTTGAAAATCGAAGTATATCTAAAATCCCTCAGGCTAGAAATGTTAAAAACTTTCCTGTAGTGGATAGAGAAGGGTTAATAATGCTTATGATACATTTTCCAACACGTTTAGAGCACATAAGAGTGGGCGGGCAGAGATAATTTTTTCTCACACTACTGCTACTAAATTCTAAGCTTTTCTTTTTCCTAGGGAGTGATTTTTTGTCTGTTAATTTGCCGTCTGAAGTTTTTCTTTTTACTTATTTTGCGAAATTTGAGAAAAGCAAGACTATTCTCTAGACGAAAAACTGATTCTGAAATATTTAGTTTTTTGCACTGTCAATTTACGATATTAAACTAATTTATTTTCTACTGATTTTTCGATGAAAATGCTGACATAAAAAGTGAATTAAAAAAAGAATTGATTTTATATTGTTCCGTAGAAAGCATTCACATTGTGGTTTGACATGTTATTAAGTTAAACAAACGCTTTGTTTTAAACCATTAATTTACACAAATTTACTAGCCGGTTTCGCTTTGTTTAAGCTTATGAGGATAACAATTAAAACTACTTAAATTGTTTTGTTAATTTATCACTTAAACTAGATTAATTTGTTTCCCTGAGGAAGCTTTAGCATAGCGAAACCGGTTGGTAAATTTAAATAAAGTAGTGGTTATTTTATTTAAGATTTTTTCGGGAAAATGCATAAGGGTCCCAACTGCTCCCAACCGCCTGGAATCAGTGATACGATGGCATCCCCATGTGGGGTATATCGTTGAAAGGTGGGAAAGTACCTGGCTCTTCAGGTCTAGTCACCAAACGCGGCCAAAGCCATTTCAAGCAACGTTTCAATTCTGAATGGTGATCCTAAACCAGGGCGATATCGAGAGTATCATCTACTCTGGTTGTGCCTCAAATATACTATACATTATTTTTTAAACACAAATTTATCAAAATAAAATTTACTTATTTCTTCATAATAGGCAAATTTACTTTGTGGCGTCATCATTTAATAATGAAAAACAATTACTTTGTGTAACAACCACTATTTAATTAACAATATCAACATGTTTCGAAAACTATGTTTTCTTCGTCAGGATAATAAGTTAATAAAAAATAACAAAAGACAAACAAGTATAGACTAATTAGAACATAGACAAAATATTAGAAAGGAGAGGTGATTAATTACCTAAAATATATCATAAAAAAAAAACAATTATATAAAATAAAATATAAAAATTATTTTTGAATCTGTAAAAAATTACATTAACATAATAATTTTTTTTTTTTTTTTAAAAAAACAAAACAAGAAGTCTTAATAATAAAATAAATTATTATAAATATAAGTATTAATACGAAAATAAATTTAAAAGATGGCTTTTTTTAAAAAACGTTTGGTTATTTATAATATTTAATTTACTATTAACACTTTTTTATTAACTTATTATCCTGACGAAGAAAACATAGTTTTCGAAATATGTTGATAATTGTTTATTAAATAGTGGTTGTTACACAAAGTAATTGTTTTTCATTATTAAAATTTACTTACTCACGCCGAGCTTTGAACCCGCGACCTTTACTAGTTGATAGTAGAAAACCTATCTCCTCGACTACGGAGGCCTTAAAAAAATGGGCCTTATATATTTGTTTTTATGTACCTTACGACTCTTTGAAAAGTGAAAATAAATTACGTTGAATTCCAGTTACGACATTTTCTACAATTATTATTTATCTCATTATTTTTCCCGTTGGGACTTCACCCAAGGTCGAATTTAATATTTTAAGGCAGACCCACAAATGTTCGTCAAACTAAAACATTAATTCATAATAATGTGAAGGCAATTTATTATGGCAACCACGCCAACAATTCACGGAAAATCACATTTGCTCTCTTCTAAATCAAATATTTAATTACAATTGTGTAAATACAATTATTGTTTATAATGAAATATTAATTTTTATTGGCTTAATGGAAAAGCTAAATATTTAGGCCAAATTTCCCAAGAGCCTTCGCTCTCAACCCTTTCGACCTTTCGGGGTGGTTTTAGCCCGGGTTCTACATTCTTCAATTCCTCAATGTAAAACCTTTGAATTATTAGATGCAATGTATTTTGGCGATTCAATACCCACTTAGTTGGGTGCTTCCACCCTCGCCTGGTAAGCATTTAAAGTAAATTAAATACTTGCCTAAGAGTAATATTTATTCTTACTTATTGCTTTCGGGTCTTTCTCTTTGTTAGCGTTTTCTATTCTCTCTTGCAAAATGTATTTGTTTAAGATTGCGCATGTTTGAATTGAAACCCTCAGTAGTTACGACCATATTCTGTCAGTAGTTCAGAATATTTCTGCTTTGCAATAAGATATTTAGCGCCAGGTTATTAAATGCAGTCGATCGATAAATGATTTGTCGATAAATGTCGATAACTAATCATTCCCGAGCACTATTGCAGATCGCTAACATGCTAACAACGGTTCCATGCCAACTGAGAATAAAGTCAACTCAAAACCTCTTGAAAAGTCATTAAAAGCTATGAAAAAAATAATTTTAAATTAGCCGATAACCCTAACCTAACGTAACCTATTTAAAAAAAAAATTTATCACTCTAAATGACTTACCTGAGTTGGTTTCATTCCGAATTGTCCGGTCTACCTAGCCTAACCTAACGTAACCTATTTAACCAATTTTTAATTTATATATTTTTTTTATCACTCTAAATGACTTATCTGAGAAGGTTCTGAGTTGGTTTCATTTCGAGTTGTCCGTTCACCCCAAAAACCACAAACAGTTTTTGAAAGGTGAAGAAATAACCTTTCAAATTTTATAATTCGATATAAACGTATAATTTTTGAAATATAAACATTTTGAACGCAAATTACTAAAATAAAATTACTGATTATGAAAAAAAAACACATATTTTGTTAGAAACATTTTGTTATTTATTTATTAATTTAATCGATGTGAACTGTTGTTTGCGGTTACCGGACAACTCAGAATGGAACCAACTCAGAACCACTTCAGTAAAGTCATTAAGAGTGATGAAAAAAATATATAAAAAAATGGTTAAATAGGTTACGTTAGGTTACGTTAGGTTACGTAAGGTTACGTTAGGTTAGGGTTATGGGTTATTTTAAAATGATTTTTTCATAGCTTTTAATGACTTTTCAAAGAGGTGTTGAGTTGACTTTATTCTCAGTTGGCATGGAACCATTGTTTCTCCGGAATGATAATAACAAGTTATCGACATTATCGACAAATCCTTTATCGATCGACTGCGCTAGATAACCTGGCTCAATTATTTTGTCGTGCCTTAGCTGTTTTATATTAAATAATTTCCTGACGATTATTTTTCAATCGAATCGCTCTTGACCCACCTGTCAAAGCGTCCCGTTTTTAATTTGGTTTATTACGCTCACAATTAACGAATGCCGAGTACACATATTTCTGTCAAATATGCTAATTATTTGTAAAAGATTTTAATCAACGTGTTTTTTAAATTTTATTAGGGCTAACTTATTGATGTTTATGAACGTCATTGTAATATTTAATCACAAAGATGATAAAAACAAATCTATTTGAAAATATGAATTGGAAAATAAAAAAAATGGTAACGGTCGCAGCTGAAACTCGAACACATGCCCTTTTGTCTTGCCGGAACTGGCATTCTACCAACTGAGCCACGAAGAGTGCCAGTCCGGGTGAGACAAGAGAACCTGGGTTCGAGTCGCAGTTGCAACCGTTACCTATTTGTATTATCTTTTTCATATTTTCAATGAGATTCGTTTTGTTTTACATTCGACAATGATCAAATATTACAATGGGGTTCGTAAGCTTCAATGTGTTATTCCTAATGAAATTGATAAAATACGATTTTTTTTGTTGTTTTAAAAGCAATCAGCTTTAATACTTTGCTCTTGTTGTGTGGTAAAATTCATCTTTTGAGGACCTTGGTTCGAGTTCCAGTTGCAATAGTTAACTTTATTATTTTCTTTCATTAAATCTTCGCCAATGATCGTTTTTTATTGATTAAATTTCCTCAATGCGGCTTTAGATAATTTTTTATGTATTTACCTGAATGTGACCAGATACTCCGATCAAATGCAAATTCCACAATTAATTCTTTGATTTGTTATTTTTCTTATAATATATGCTTTATATGATTGCAAATATTTAAAATAATAAATATAATTACTTCTTCAAACTTCGCAAATCCACTTTATGGCGTCATTATTGATTTAATGAAAACAAATAACTTTGTATACAACACTATATAAGTAACATTATCGACATGTTTCAAAAACTATATTTTCTTCGTTGGGAAAAAAAATTAATGTAAAACACATAGTTTTTGAAGCATGCCGATAATGTTAATTATATATTGGTGTATCCAAAGTTATTTGTTTTCGTTAAATTAATAAATAAAACTACTTGCGGGTGTTCTTCGGTTTTACTTTACAATATGACACAAATAATGTTCACACCATTTCAAACACATTCCTTTCTCCATTTCGGTTTTGCACAACACTTTAAAAAATGTCCTTTATACATTAGGGGCTACAAAAAACTAAACCACAAAATAAAACCCCCTCACTTTAACTCAACCACTGCTTGAAAAATGTCTCACATCAAAATATTCTCGTCTCGTTATGAGTTTCATGTTATACGATAGTTCATATGGAGGTTTTGAGTGCAAAAATATGTCTTGACTCTGTGAGTAAATGCGTGTAGGTTGGTATATTATATGCTATACAGAATATGGTTCAACCTCCGCTGGCTTCAACGAGTACATTATTACGTGCTACATTTTACGTTACTTCGCGACATAAGTAATAAGCTGCAGGAATATACGTTGTATTATTTATTCTGTACCTTACAGCTATAAGGTTTATTATACATTGCTTTTACGTCTAAATTCTACTTAAAATACATCATATTTATATGTGCATTACTCTCAACGTTGTACAGTGTTGTTTCTGATGTGAAGCGGCGGAATTAAGCCTGTAACTTTTGATACAGAGGAAATTTTAACAAAAAAACGTAATTATTATAACAAGCATCTAAAAATATGAAACCTTTACAATGTCTGTAAAATGCTTTCCTGCTGAGAAAACAGTTTTATAATAATAATAAAAACATTTATTTTATCAATAGATTTTTACAAATACTAATTTTTATTTTAACTTTTATGAGTAAAACCTCAAACTGTATGTAATATTTAATTAAATGAAGACATTATGAGCGAAACTCAATCGAAAATCTGGAAACAGAAAAATTAGAAAAGATATTTACACCTCTGGTCCCAAAGGTTCTGATTTTTCTGTTTCCAGATTTTCGATTGAGTTTCGCTCATAATGTCTTCATTTAATTAGATTTTTACAATTTCATACAATTTGTTTAGTTATCAGGATTTCTCCCTGAATGCAACTGGTTTTCAGCAGTGCCTCTATTAATTTGTTTTATCATATAACTAGTTTAGACCGGTAAAAACTCATGGAAAATTATAATTCATGGGATATTAGGATTTCCAAATCTGAAAGTTTATGTAAAAAACACGTCGGAAAAAGGACAATTGCTGCAGGAATGATAAAGAAAAATTATTCATCAAAAAATATTTACTAACTTTACTAACGGCATTTCAGTCAGTTATAAAAGTTATCAAATTATGTTTAAATTCTTGACACGCCAATTTCACTTTTGATAATGACAGTTAATATAATTTCTGTTGGAATATTGTGTTATAGGTTGTTTTATGATGTAAGGGATGGAGCGTAGGGGTTGGATTTCTAAGAGTAGAGCTTAAGACAAAAATGAGATTCTAGTATAGGTATATAATCTATATCTCGGGTGTGAACCTTTTGTAAGCGGCTGGTAGACTTGGTGTGAGTGGGGTTAATTAAATTCAACAAGACGTGTTTTAATAGTGACAATCAAAGATAATGACTCTAAATTTTAATCGACCGTCTGTCCCGAAAAACAATGTCGGATCGTCTAAAAATTGAAAATCGTTCCGATGGCTTATTTTGTTTATTTCAATTTTTTTCCGGAATTTCGTAAATAAAAAACCAAATTTCAAAACTACACTATCTTTTTTGATCTCAAAAACAGTAAAATTACAGCAACGAAATTTAAACAGATCTTATGCAAACTACAAAATCGCACATCCGATTTTATTCTTAAACCGTGATTGCCTCTATGTTAGATTTTTCAACTGGGCCGTTTGGACTAATTCCGAAAAATTACGGTATTTACGAAACGAAAGATTTCTTGTTTTAATTAAATGAACTCATTAGAAACTCGTCAAACTAACTTTTCTCTCTCTTTTGGAATAGTTCAATTTTTAATTACAAACTTTGTTCTTTTGGAAATAAATCACCCCTCCTTTTAACACCATTAAATCTTTTACGAACAAGGAGAAGGGTGCTTCATAATATTATAATTAAAAAGAAGAGCTGTAATTAACGCCATGTGTTTATCATAAATCATAGATGTCGTCTTAATGAACAAAATATTTTAAAAGAAAGAATAATAGTATTTTAGCGTCCCTTGAACTTTTAAACTAAGCATTTCTGTCGAATGTAGTTTTGAATTGAACAGTATTTTTTTCGAAAACTAAACAAATGCTTTTTCCAGGTTTAAATAATATTTCTTTTTTTGCGCTTCAAATGTAGATACTTATATCAAACCTTGTTATGCTTCTTGTGTATGCTTATTTGTGCTCAACTTCAATAATATTTATTTGTGGATTTTTTATTAGTTACTAGTTTAGTTATTTAGGAAAATAACTTCCCTCAGGGCCTACTTCAACTTTGCGGATACTGCGTGGAAGATGTTTTTGTGGAAAGGATGGAGTGAATCTGGGTATTGAAGAGACCAATGTTTGGGAGGGAGGAAACACAGAGGCAGACAAATCATTTCAAAAAACGAGTCGTAGAGTAGAAATGAGAACGCTGGGACATGGGTGTGGTAAAACCGGTTCCATGCCAACTCAGAATCAAGTCAACTCAGCACCTCTTTGAAAAGTCATTAAAAGCTTTGAAAAAAATAATTTTAAAATAGCCCTTAACCCTAACCTAACGTAACCTATTTAACTAATTTTTCATATTTTTTTTATCATCACTTATGATCTTTCTGAGGTGGTTCTGAGTTGGTTTCATTCTGACTTTTCCGGTCACCGGTAAAATTATTTATGATCGTGTGAGAAATCAGAGGACCACAAAGAATGCAAGGCTAGCGATGTAAGCGTAATGAGTAAGATCAAGAAAGGTACGGATGGGCATGTAGAGCTAAGAAAGATGAATAAGAAGAATATATGACAAATGTGAATGATAGAAGAAGTCTGGGACGTCCGAGGAAGACATGGCATGATCAAGTCAGCCATTACCAGATACTTGAGTCTGTCTTTGTCAAGAGTCAGAACAATAGAAGAGTTTGTATGAGATGATACATGAATGTGAATGAGGCAGGAAGTGTGTACCAAGACTAACGTTAGTTAGTTATTTTTGATCATCGAGCAATTAATTTCTTAATATCTTTTAACAGATATTTTAATAATTGTGTTCATTGCAAGTGTATTTATGATAATTAAATTCGACAAAATAATTTCCGGCGAGCTATTTAGAGTATGCAAATCGGCTTAAAGTTTTGTATTTGATAGCAGATTAATTGTTTTATTTCAGTTACACCCGTTGTTTGTTTCGCGTTTTCAATTTGTCTTTTTCCTCGATTTTCGCCTTGCTGTGTAATTAAAAACACATTTTCAGGCCCATCCCTTTGTTGAAAAAAGTGCAAATTATACATTTTCGTTTTATTATGTTGGGTTACTTAAATTACATTATTTTCGTCCTTTTGAAATATCCCTCTTTCAGGATTTTTGCAGGATCAATTCTCGTTTACTTTTTAAGCATCACTAAACAATGCTCCTTGCTACTGTATATGGTGTCCGGAAACTAGTGATACAAACGTGAATCTACGTCGCATTTGAAGTAGATTTAGTGATATAACGTTTTTGAAGTGAAAACTTATTTAGCGCCTTTGTGATTTGAAACTCGATGAAACTAAAAATAGCGACACTAAAAAGAAACAAACACATACACTTTAGGATTTAGCATGTGAGAGAATGAGATAGTATAATCGGTCTCTTTTGTGCGGTGCTTCGTAGCCTATCTGTCTCCCTTTGTGCGGTTTTCTAGAGGTTACACTTCCACCGTGTGTGAATGCACACTCTGTTTTTTTATATTAGTTCCATTCAGGCGGCCCTGAGGGAAAGAATACCTCAAGACCTATGTTATCTTTGGGGATGCTGTTTGGAGGGTATTTTTATGGAAAAGAAGAAGAAAAAGTTCTGGGAAGGAAAACATATAAAAAAAAGTTAAGGGTGGGTCAATCTGGGGTCAATGTGGCCAGTAGTGATGGACTGAATAATGTATCCCTCCTACATCAGGGCTCCCTCAACCAGTCTCTCTTGATCCGGCCCGACACACAGAAGTTGAGTACTTTTTATGATTTGAACTTTCGTTTTCGAGTGAATTGAATCCAAATGTCAATTTTGAAAAAAATCGGTCGCTACGGCTTTATCATTAAGCTGTTAATTGTCTTTTAAAATCGAAGCGTAGAGCTAGCTCCAAAAAAAAAATTACCCTTAACGGAGTACCCTAGTCTAGAAGCATGAATTTTTGGTATTTATTCAATGCAATAAAAAAATAATAATAATATTTTTCGTAGCCATTATTTTACCAAATATTTATTAAACATTAATAAATACATAAAAAAAATCTAACGAAAAAATTCTAAATTCAATATTTTACAGGGTGTTGAAGTGGGGGGTCTCGAAAAAATGGCGCGCCCTGGTTGACACGATTGCAACCCTTCTAGTAATCGAATAATTATATTTTAATAATCCAAACAAATGCTGCTATAGCCCGAACTAAGGAAAAGCAAAAAAAAAATTGCAAAATGGCGACTGTCTGAAAAGGAAGGGCATTTTTTTACCAGTTGTTTTTCCTAATTTTTTTAACATAGTAAAAATTTAAATTTTCTTATAGTTTTAGTTAATAGAGTAATGTATAGAGAAGGATCACACCGAATTTCAAGTATGTTGGTTTAGTAGAACGTGAGATATCGTCCGTATCATGCGTATAGAAAAAGATAGTTCAGAGAAAAATGCGTTTAAAGTTTTGTTCTATTTAGATTATAGTTAGATTCCGTCTAAACCGCGACATTAAAATGGTTATAACTTTTATAATAATGCTTATTTCGAAAAATTCCTTTAAGGAGATATTTTTGAATATTTAAACTATGGAAATATGAAGAAAATTTTCTAGACTTGAATTCCCCCTTAACTTGCGAAAAAAAAAATTTATGGGTTCTCTACATGATTTGTGCAGACTGTGTAAAGCTTATTTTATTTTAATCGTATGGCTTGTGTTATCCATCTGCAAAGGTCATCCAATCGCTTTCTTGCATGATTCCACTCCCCCATTACCAAGATTTAATTCCCTCCCTTTCATTACTTATCCACCCTTCGTTTTCTTGAGCGAAACCGTATCAGTTTTATTGTGCGGGCCTAAATCAGCTCTCTCTTGCCAGTCGTGTCCTTTGACTGGCTCCGTAAAGAAAGACCTTAATTCCATGTGTATGTTTGTTTGTACATCCCTGATCCGAGATAACGGCCAGATTCTAGATTCTGCTCTTCTTATTATACGGTATAGGTAGTTTTAATGTAAGGAGAACAAAGCTAAGGGACATCATCTGTGACCTTGTATCTTGTATGTTATCTGCCGTACGTGGTCCATTAGGGTGGGCCACAGAGTAATGTAATATACAGAAGTGTATATTACATGCATATGATATGCATGATACGATATGCATATGCTCAAACTGTCAGACAGAAGAATTTTCACTGACTTGGTATTTTTATATAAAATTCTAAATGATTTAGTTGATAGTCCGGTATTACTTGAATTGATAAGCTTCCGAATTCCACTTCGTAATACTAGAAGTCAGGATTTATTTCAGTGCAGAAATTCTGGGACTAACTACCATATGCATTCCCCTTTGCCCAGAATACTAATGGAGGGAAACAATTATACTTAGTCAGTGGACATCTTCAATTTATCTTTAAATAAATATAAAAATTGTTATTGAGGCAGTTCAGTTATGTGCAACAAATATGTATTTTTCTAACGGTCATTTGATATCTGACGGTCTGCAGGCAGCTCGCATTAAAGTTAAAGTATTTTAGTATTCGATAATGAGTTCCGCTTACGAACAGTCGTTTCTTTTTACAATGTGGTGCATTATTTTTCTGCCATCCGTTACTAAAAAACGCAGTGCTCGTGTAAAAGGCCTTATTTATTTACTCGCAGTGAATATTTTGTAAGATTAAATAGTTTTCTCTTTTGCAATTGTTGTATAATTTACTCGCCGAACTTACTATTACTTTGAATTTTTCGACTGAAAGTGTGTTCATATTAAACTGTAAAGTAATTTAATGCGATATTATTGATTAATGTCATCACTATTTGCGTATACAGTTTGAATGCACAAGAAAACATATTTGCCGAGTTATTCCGTTTTACGAAATGTTCCAATGTCAGCAAGCCGGGAGTCAAAATACTAATAATGACGATTTTATTCAATAAATGTGTGTAATACGTTGTCACATGGATGCCTCCAGGCTACTAAAATGGTTTTCAATTTTGACTTTGGGGTAGGTGTGCTTATTCTGACATCATTAAAGTTGTAAATATACATTACAACTATGAATAAAATAAATTTTTTAACACTACTTTATAAATTGTAACACAATTTTTAATAGATCTATCTTTTGTCTTTATATATGAAGCTTAATGTTGGAAGTGCCTAATGTCAGTTTTCTCAAAAGCCTAGGTATGAAGATGGTTTATCGATCTCTTGGTGTATAAAACGCCGAATCCATTTTTTTTAAATTCTACATTAGATAGACCTCTTCATCAATCTTGAGCACCTTATATAAGTATTCATGGCATTCAAATTAGGGATGTTTTAGAGTTTTTTTCTGGTAACTAAATCAAATTACCAAAATCTGTGGCGGGAGGCATGGCTTTGTTTTTAATACAAATGTCCAGTTTTATTCCAAGATTGATTAAATTTTGCACACATGATCTTAAAAATATTAGAAAGGTCACTGTTTATATAATACATGGAAAACCACCCTACTTCCTTTTCCCTACCCTTAAATCAAAATTTTGATTCTTCTTAGTGAAATTTTGCGCACTTGACTTTCAAAATAAGAGTTAAATATTTACTAAGGGTATACATCTGATTTCGAAAAGCTCTGTTTAAAGCCCGGGCAATGTCGGGGACTTCAGCTAGTAACTTATAAGTTAGTGACTTTCAAGTACGGATACGAAAACCAGTAAAATGCATTTCAACCCAAATTACTTTAGTTTTAATACCTGTGAAATAAATATGTACATAGAATATGTACTAACTAAAATTAAAGTTGGGGCATACCGGAAAGATCTACATTATTTGTGCTTCTATAATCTACTTCGCAAAATTAACAAATCTGCCCACCCTAGTACACCTTCGTGTTCTCGTTTCTGGAGTGGTTTATCTCGTAATGCGGTAAGGTCATACCTGTGTTTTATTTCTCGTCTTTAGTTCTTACGAATGAAATATTTAAAAGGTTTTGCCTCTAAATTAACACTGATTCCATTTTGCTCTGTTCACTCTTCAAGATTAAATAAATTATTTGTGTTTTTATTATGCCCAAGAAAATTTCACGATACATAGATGGTATACTTTATGCGTATATTATGTAACCAGGAACAGTTAGTGGCTGCGTGGATAAATGCGTCTGCTTCCCACCGAGGAGTCGTCGCTCTGTTAGCTAAGTCCTCCGTAATTTCACAAGTTCTTAGTAGAAGAATTATGGTACGATTAAATATGACCGAAAAGCATAGAGTCGAATTAGCTCAGATTAAAGCAGATCCCCGGCAAGGCTAAGGCCCTGGGTTCACTTTCTAGATGCGATCTATCTTGTTTTTTGTTTCAAATTTTTTTTGAGAGTCGCTAATATTATCTTCCGTGATTAAATATAACAATTTGAGGTTTTACTCATGAGGAATATAAACGCTAGAAATATTCCGATTCTCATGCCTTCAAAATTTAAAATCGAGCGTCTTATTTGCACGAGGCCAGTAAGCGAAAATGTGGTTTTTATTTATTTTGTGCATAATTTTATAAGAATGAAAAATAGAACATAAAAAACATCAAAAATAGTCTTAGCCATAAAGGGGTATTTTTTAAAAATTGTTTCTTAGATTATTTCATAGTTAAGTCATGCAAAAACATTTTTTTAGAGGATTACGCTTATATTTTTGGTTTTGTAAATAATAATTTTATTGTTATTCCAATACATAGAAAAGCTAGTAAAAGCTTCAATGTATCCGTAGCATATTTTTTGATGTTCATAATGTAAACCGATTCGTCGTAAAGATTAATCTAAATAGGATTTCACGTATAACTTCATCTTAAGTTGTTCTAAAAATTAAAAATAAGTTTTTTGCGATTAATTCTCACATTCAGCATAGTGCAGGTGCACTTAAAACATTTGCTGCACTGTTTTACATCTTCATTTGAGAGAGAGAGTCACATATACAAACGCATCGAGATAATGCAGCTAGACACAGCCGTAAACGTCACTTTGACGTTTGGCCGGCTGCATTGCTCGTCACTCGTTTGTCGGTCGCTTTTTGTGCAGTCCACTTGCAGTTGCAGTCTATAAACAGACTGGAATTTGTGCATACGAAGTGCATGCGCGTACTTCATACGAAGTGACAACCAATTTGCACATGATATTTTGCTGACTGTTGTATTTATTTTGAAGGCGTTTTATTTTATTGGTGCATTAGTAATCCGATCTTTAATAAACATTCACTCCTTTACTTTCTTAGTATTTCTAAAGAATTTTATTTCTCACATTAAACAATACAACCTTAATCGAAAAGAGGCTCGTAAGTAAGAGATTTTGATTTTTAAAGCAGTTTTTATATACTTTATAGTCTTAATATTTTTCTGGGGTTTTAAAAAGGCTAATTAAAAAATACACCATTATTTTAAAATCAAATATGTGTTTTACTTGCAGTATTTAATTAAAGCGTCCAAAATATTTCTAAGTGGTCGAAATTACGAACAAAAATCACATTTTGCACTACTTAGTAGCGCGTAATTTGAGAAATTGTGAAATTATGACACAACATTATGAAGGTGAAATTATTTCATTCATAATAGAGATTCGCAACATATTAGCGGCATATTTAATTCAAGACGTAAGCGTAATGAATAAGCTGAAGATAGGGACGCTTAGAAGGTTTAGACATGTATCACGAATATACTGTGAGAGAAGTGTAAGTAGAATATTTGACGCGAATGTGAATCATAAAATAAGATGTACAAAACATAACATGATCAAGTGAACCAGAAACTTGATACAAAATATTTCTATTTTTGAAACTGATAATTCATGGTGGAATTCCATTATAATATATTATAATAAAAACAAATATAAAACTTTTTTCCACTTTAAGTTTAATGACCGTAACCGGTTTCAGCTCGCTAGAGCCATCTTCAGACTGGTACAAAGTATTCTTAATCTACGGTTTATATACATAACATTTGAGGGAGGGGAAGTGGGGTGGTCTTAAGGGTTTTAATCAATTATACTAATTACATTTGTTACTAAGTAGTTTTAGACTGTTGAATTTCTAAATATTTTGGTTATTCCAGTGGGCTAATTACCTTGGGTTTGTAGCTCACTTCAATATTGTTTAGGAAAAACCTTACAAGTGGTATGAATTATTAAAGACCTAATTTTATTGTCAAATCGTTATTACATTTATGATGCATGGGATTTTTTAATAGCTTTTTGAAGGGATACATGTTTACATTGGAGTAGGAATGGTCGTTTTATTAGCTAAATACATATTTTAATTTCGAAATTATTATGAAAATTACAATGGATACAAAAGTGGAGACTTAGCAAATGACTCTAATTGTTTATTCATTACAATTTGTTTTTATTATAATATATGATACAAAATAATACGGTATATCGGTGAATAATTGTCTTCGTTATAACAGACGACAATAGTTCACTTGCATGGATTTCATAATGACTTGGATAAAATCGTGTGGATAGATTTTTCTACTAAGATTACGAAAATACTAATAATTTTTTTTAGAAATTTATAGTTTTTTTCTTTTTTAAATAAATAAATCCGTTTTTTGGGCTTGTGACGTCACTATATGGAAATGTTCCGTCCCCGAAATATTCAATTAATTTTGTAAAATTCCACACTTTTTTTATATGGCAACACTTTGATTTCCGGCGAATTTTCCAATTTAACACTTAAAATTCACTAGATTTATTGTTTGTTACCTTGCGAACTTTTGTTTGGTTTGACGTTTTGACAGATGGTATAAAGTGAACATCGTACAGATGCTTTCCGCAGCGGCTGACTTATGAGTATAATGGTAACAGTGCTGATTTTAACAAAATCAAATTTTATAATATATTATTATAATTATAATTTACAAGTACAAATTTATTACATTGGATTTAGTCATATGTAGACGTTGAATATTATAATGATTATTGATCAATAAGATAGATCAAGGAAACAAATATGTATGAGATGTAATATTTTTGGAATGCCTCGTTATTCTCCTGTGCCATTCATGTGGAATAAGTCTTTTTTTTAAAATGATTTTCGACTATGTAATTATATTTTTTTCGCACCCATAAAATTATGTCCCGTCTTTCCGGTTTATAAAAGTCTGATTTTTCGGATTGAAATTTTCAAAAAATCGCCATGGTTTCAAAAATACGATTAAAAAAATAATAATAATACGGAATGTCTTAGAATATTTGCCTTAACTGGAAAAAAATAAAAAAATCTGATGCAAGTGGCCTATTATATGAAGCTAAAACCCCGACTGGTTAATTACTCATTATAACAGTATACTCGATATTGGCGTGATTGTTATAACAAAGTTCGAATGTATTTGGGTTGGATTAAATTTTGTCCAGAAAATTGAAAATTTATCTTATTGGCCTGTTCATTAAAATCAACATGATATTGTTTGGTTATTATTTTCTGCCTAAATTCCACCTACTTACTCTCATTCTTCCGTGGGTTACCTTCCCCAACTGCCCCCGGGGTTTAAATGACTTCCAAGCATAACAGTATTTCAATAATATGTGGTTGTAGAGTCCACCCCTTTGTGAAAGACCGTGAAAGCCTTCAAAATGTTTGTTGAATGTAAATATGTAACATGAGCTGTGGCTCTGCCATTTTTCTTGAGAGATATTTTGTCTTCCCACATTGCACAAAAGCTTGTCATAAAATGACTGCAAAAGAGCCAACATGTTTGTCTGAATAAATGGAGTAAGAAGACAGATAGTCTGTACCATATAATATGCTAACCACACACAAGGAAATTTTCAAAGAATTTAGATTTGAATTGTATATTTGAATAAAACCTCCAGTCAATCTAATTTAGTCCTAAAATAATCATTAAATTATAAAATGTTTCCAAATTTTACGCTTAATTTCTCGAACTCTCTTTTATCAGTTTAATTTGGTGGTAATAATGGATTCTTCTGGGAGATTAATTACATTATTGCAGTTGCAGTTAATCTCATTAACATATATCATAAGTATTCATTTAAAAGTTAAATAAATGCTTATATTAGATTTATGCGTGTGTATGGCTTGTATAATAATAAATTATATGATAGTTTTATAGTTTTCTGATGGTTTTACTTCTACCGCGTGTGTACTGCACACTCTGATTTTTTTTATGCTGTTGGTACATGCATAAAAACGTTTTATAAATTTACGGACAAGTGGCGTATTTAAAAGAAATGTTTCATTTATGGTCGTATGCTTTACTCTATGCTAGAAAATTCCAAAAGATTCGATACTCGCTATCATACAGAAAGAAAAATTAAATGTTTTTATTATATATATATATATTGCTGATATGGTTCCATGGGTTCCATGCCATTTCGGAATGAAACCAACTCAGAACCATCTCAGATAAGTCATTTATAGTGATAAAACAATAATTTTAAATTAGCCGATAACCCTAACCTAACTTAACCTATTTAACCAAATTTTTATTTATATTTTTTTATCACTCTAAATGACTTATCTGAGATGGTTCTGAGTTGGTTTCATTCCGAGTTGGCCGGTCACCGGTTCCATGCCATGCTTGGGCATCGGCATCAGGGCAGATGTGTAATTGTGTTGTGATGATGGACTCTGCAACGCTGTCCGAAATGTTGGCTAAAGAAGGAGGTAGCGCAACACGGCATAACACCCCAAAAACAAATAACGAAAATACTTTTGGCCGTGAAAATTTAAAAACTTATCATTTTTAAATTATATTTTTTTCATCACTTTTAATGACTTTTCAAAGGAGTTGAGTTGATTTCTATGATGTCGTTACTTTACTGTGTTTGAGACCGTTAAATAAAATAGTATAACTCGTATAATTAAAGAATATATTAATGTAACGTTTATCGCGTGGTGGTCAACGGTGAAGTGAGGGCTCTCATACAAGACATGCCTTTTATACCTTAATTCATGTCCAAACAAAGAATTTCAAACATTATTCTTTTGTTCCTATTTAAACTTGGATCCACATTCATTACAATTTTATTCTGAATTCTCTGGTCACCTGCTGATATAAGTTCGTGTTTATGAGGCGCCACCTCGCGGCGAGATGTTGAACAAACGCCAGTAAATAAAAAAGCAAAGTCGTGATATTGCGAGAATCTCAACTTGCTGCAATCCGGCTCCTACTCAATTTCCGCCAGCGCTATTAATTTCAATACTATTTCGGACCTAGAAATATGACGCTATCAATCATAGTTCGCAAATTAATTAGATACGTGCGGGAGGAGGGTTGGGGGTCTGGGCTGTATATCGCGTAGCCTTCTGCCACGAGCCACGGGCTTGAACTTCGCTGCGGTCAGATCTACCGGTGAATTATTGCACGGATGATTAACCCTTTGGAATTGTTGGTGACCTAACATTCCATTAAATTGTAAATATTCTTACCAATGTCATGTATGGAGAATAATATATTGGGTACGGGTCTAAGGCTTCGTCATAGACCATCGTTCGCGACATTACGACAGTATCGATAACAGCGTAGACGTTTCTGAGCGCTATTTCTATGATGCTTGGGGGCCTTATTGAAGGCTTCCTCACATGATTTTATTATTGACCCTCATACCTACATTCATTATTTAAGATTAAAAACCATTCTCAAATCAGAAGAAATTACTAACATATATTAGGAATATAAACGCTAGAAATATTTCGATTCTCGTGCCTTCAAAATTTAAAATCTAGCGTCTTATTTGCACGAGGCAAGTAAGCGAAAAAGTGGTTTTTATTTATTTTGTGCATAATTTCATAAGAATGGAAAAGTTAGAACATACGAAACCTCAAAAATAGTCTTAACCATAAAGAGGTATTTTTTAAAAATTGTTTCTTATTCATAGTTAAGTCATGCAAAAACATTTTTTTTAGTGGTTTAAGCTTATATTTTTTGTTATCTAATTAATAATTTTATTGTAATTCCAATACATAGAAAAGCTAGTAAAAGCTTCAATTTATCCGTAGCATATTTTTTGATGTTCATAATGTAAACCGATTCGTCATAAAGATTAATCTAAATAGGATTTCGCGTATAACTTCATCTGAACTATGTACACGATAATAATATTCCTACTTATCTTAACATAATAAAATGTACTGCATGTGTAAATAAACAAATATAAATCGATTCTAATGTTAATGGCTTCTGGTCTGTAGGCTATATTTCTTCTAAAATAAATTAAATAACGTAATAGTCCAAGAAGCAATTCAAAAACCTAGTGAAATTATATAATGTTTTATTTGAGTCCTTTGGGTACATAGTTCTGCCATGAACGTGAGTCTTTTTTCTGCTTCTATTATATAGTTTTGTTTTTCTATTACTTTTTCTCTCATTCAAGTATTCTTGAACATTCTTCACTCAAGAAATACAAATGTCTTACAAGATCTCGGAAACTGCACTGTAAAGTTATGTTTAATCATTCTTTACTCACTTTTAAATTGCAATTTAAATATATAATGAGCTACTTTCCGCCGTTAAAACGTTGTCTGAGTTTCATTTCTACTTAAATTCGACTTCATCTCCACCTAATTCCATCACTAACTCTAGAAACACAAAGATCTTGCTGGTAAATACCCCAAAAATTGCACGTAAAAATGTCTTTAGGACTCATTACTCCAAGCTCATTAAAAATTACAGCTAAAAATAATACAAGAAGGCTTTCGCGCTTCCTACCACCTAAATTTTAAATGAAATTACATGCGGTTTTATTGACCATAAAACACGAAATAAAAACACAATGTCAAAGGATTATGAAAAACATCCTGCGCTTTCAAAAGCTTTCCAAAGCTTCCGCAACTTGTATTTTCGTAAAATTGCAAAGCTCTCTGCTCTCTGTTATTTATCTTTTTCGTTTTCCGTAAGCCGGGCGATCCAAATGCCGACAAACCATTTTGAGAAAACTGCTTTTGCGATATTTCCTCTACTTTCGTGTTTTCGTAATGTATTTGAAATCCCCAAATTTACAGAAGTGTTAAATATTTAATGCTTTACTTGTTTAAATATGTTGGAGTTAACTTTTACATTAGGTTAAAACCTAAATTATTGATTAATGTACTTGTTTGATTGAATCCTTCGCGTTTTAAGGATTATTCTAACTTTTTCAGACGAATTAGAACCCACGCGATTGGGATTTGTTATCAATTATGTATGGATCTACTTGAATGCATGTATATTCCGTTTCCCTGCCAACAAGTTTGGAATATTGCAATCTCATCACTGCTCTGAATACCAAATACACTGGTCGCTAAACTACCCTTTGCGGAGAATCTCATCCTTGCAGGAATTTCCTGTGCGTCTAGATTTTCTAGAATGTACCCTGTTCGTTGCATAGTGTCGGTATACCCGTCCCACATTCCACTTGGGTTCAAGCTCGTAGCTGTACAGTGTACAGGGTTACAGCTATTGGAGTGTGTGTACTTCTGTAAGGGTTGAAGTGGAACGGACCACATGTCATATTATATTATGCGCTGGACACATAATGTGCGGGACCGTATTAAATAATTAAAAACGTAATTCCACACCCCAAGAATGTGAGGGCAACATTTCAACTTTACCCTTAGGTAGAGGTTTCTCGCAACTTTGAGGACGTTGGAAACAGGATTTTTCTACTAAATTTTAATTTCGATCATTTTAATTTGAAGAATTCGAAAGTAGAAGTAACTTTAATAATATAATTTCGTTTATGGTTTCCAATTCTTTACGTAAATACAGATTATAATAAGACAGTATAAAAAATAACTTTATTTTAAACTGAAAATTTAAATGGCTCCGTGGCCAATGGGTAACGCTCTTGACTGTGAATCCGGAGGTCGCGCGTTCAAATTCTGAAGAAGAAATATAATCTCAAAAGCAAAACAAATGCCATCTTATATATTTTCTATTTAATGTAAAAAAATTTCATAATTTAAGTATTTAATAGGTTTGTTTATTTATGTTTGACGGTCTCCATGGTTCAGTGGTTACGATCTTTCGCTACGAATCCGGAGGTCGCGGGTTTGTTTACGGGATTAATTTGTTTAGTTTCACAACGCATTCATTTAAAAATGATATATTATGGTGTATGTGCGACCCGTTCCAGAGTGGTAGGTACTCTTAGTATCAAACTGGTGAACCTCATTTAGCATTGAAACGTTGCTTGATTCGGCTTTAGCCGTGTTTGGTGACCAAATCGGATTAGCCAGGCACTTTCGTGCCTTCCTGTTTTCATTTCCTTCCTAGCCCTAGTGCCTTCAGCTTCACAACGTACCTCAATTTGGGATACCATAGCCTTACTGGCTCCAGAAGGGACTCTTACGCAGTATTCACATTAAAGAAGTCAAATGAGCCTAACTAAAATCAACTCGAAGATTACAAAAATGTTTGCTTTCCAAATTTGTGAGTTAAGCTAACCGCAGATTTTTGAGCAGTGCGACTTTACCTCGGGGACTTCCTTAAAACTCTTGCCGGTGTTTCGGCCATTTTTTCTAAATATTTAACCCCTCCGCCGCCGTATTTATGGCCGTAAAAATCAGCACTCAGAAGAATTTGCGCCGTCGTAAATCACAATTTAACCGAGTCATAATTCTCACCCGTACTGATTAATGATTATTTCTCTTAAAACACTCCCAACACCCGTGGACCCGTAAAGACTTTATACCGAGAGCACTAAAGAAAAGATATTAATGTTGGCGATAAATTATCGGGTTACGTTTCGTCTCGTTTCCATTACTTGTCATAAATTCCGCATTGTTTTATTCTATCGTCAATCCCTTCCGAGAAATAAACATTGTTCCTTTCACGATTTTATTCATTTAACATACTGAGTTTTTACTCTTTACTTTAGAGATTGTTCTCAAAATCACTTAAAACTTTGAGAAAAGGAAACAAAATAGATAAATTATAAAATATAGAAGATATTTCAATAACATGTTATCAGAATGTGGGAATCATAGGGCTATTAGCCTGCTAAGTTCAGTCGGCAAAGCTGTGTGGTAGAATATTGATTGAAAGGGAAGGAAACAAAGAAAAATGTATGGGATGTGCAAAGTGTTTTTTATGACTGCAAAGAAGTGCATGGACCAGATTTTCTCACTGAGTATGCTCATTGAGAAGTTTCTGGTAAAAACCAGAAACTCTTCCGAGCCTTTGTAGATCTACTAAAAGCATACGACTGAGTCAACTGTCAGGCATAATTGACAGTTTGATAATGCCTTCAGAAGGCGAAACAGCTGTCACGCGTAATAATAATTACATAGCAGAAGTTGTTTATAAATAAACTGTTTTTATAAATTGAATAATAATATTATTGAATACATAAAAGAAAAAAAAATTAAACTTGATAACAATAAATAACAAATTAAAATTAACTACAAATTAAACTTGATAACAATAAATAATAATTAGTTTTACATGAAACGACAAAAAGTGAGTTGACGATAACGTTTATAATACATTTGCCTAATAAAATATGGGTATGTTATTATTTTTTCGTTTTCAGTAATTTTAGTTAGAATTAAAATAAGGTGAGAGCTTTTTTAAAACTTTTTTATATTTGCATTAAAAAAAAATATATTTTAAAAATTCTATACTTATTTCAAACTTTAATATTTAAAAGCGTATTTCATCACCTTTCACAAACAGTTTTTACTTTTCCAATATAATATTTGTAATATTCCAGTTATTTGCAAAGCGGAAATATTTTGACGGAAATATTTTTTAAGAGATACGATCACTCCGTGATACCTATTTTTATATGGGGGACCCTCTTCCTTCAGGTGATAGTGATTTTTACAAAGAATTAAAAAATAAACAAAAAATTAATAATTAGTAGTAGATCTTTTTTAACGCGATTTTTAGGTTGTTAATGTTGTTTTATCATTTTATTTAAGTTAATGCTAAAAATGTAACGTTTTCGTGTGATTTAAAAAATATATGTCTTCCGCGATTAGCTCGGCTCGTGTAACGTGTACTTAAGTTGTTGAAAAACAACCGCTCTCTTATCGATGAGTTTTTTTTGCTATCTCCTCAAATAAGAAATTCATCTTGATAATGTACTGAACCTATTTTGCAATGTTCATGTGTGCTCCATTAATTCTCTCACTAGACTTTCCGTGTTTGAGCCTTATAAAACATTACCAAGAGGAAACGCGGGCGGCGTTTTGTCCATACAAATAAAGTAATCAAAATATAATAATGGCAGTTAAAAAAAATATGTGCAAAGGGAATGTATTCCCTTAAATTTTGAATTTTGCAGCGTTCCGCGTTGTCGATAAAGCAGTGTTTCACAGTTAGAATGTAAACGTCAAAACTGACAGATATTGTACGACGTGGAAGATAAAACAGAAAACCAGGACGGCGATATTACGTCAGATTTTTACATAACCAAAAGAATATATATTGTTGGAATAAAACATAAAAGGAAATGGACTTATTAAATTTAAATATATTTTCTTTGTTTTTAAAGAGTAAAACAATTTTTTTATTGCTCAATCGATTGAAATGAATTGAAGTACAATGTTATATATATTATCTATATACCTATATAAAATGGAAAATATTTTCTATGTATGTATGCTATGCGTTGCTAAACCATTCATCCGATTGCGGTGAAACTTTGGGGATTTGATATGCGCATGCCCGCCATTCTTCCTGTATACAGTAGTGAGTTCTGGCATCATGAAATTATGCGTTGCTAACAGTTCATCCGATTGCGATGAAACTTTGATGGACGTGGATGATTTGTAGTATCAAAATACCTTCTTTCCCTCCTTGCGAAGGTTTCTGGATTATTTCAACCACATGACAACACATCTAAAAAGTTTTTTAATTATTACAAAACTGTAACAATTTGAGAAAGACATTTTGCAAACCATCGGTTATCAAATTAAAATTCTATTTTCCAAAATGTTTAAATCAGTGATACTAACCAATTTTAATTTATTTTAAATAGGTACCTTTGCTAGGAACCAAATTTGATATACAATTTGTAAAAAAAAAATCTATAAGTGGCACGCGAGCTGTTAGAAAATCTGAATGTACCGGGACTGAATATATTGAAAGCGGGAGAGGGGAGGGGATCGCGGGAGAGAGAAGAGGGAACGCGGAGAAGACGGAGTGGGAACGCGTGAGGGGGAGGGGACGCGGGATAGGAAGGGAAGATAGAAGTGGAACGGGACGAATGGAAAAGGACACGCAGGGAGAAACAATTTCGTTTAAGAACGGCCTAAAGAACGGCACTTAAGAGTGGCCTAGCATTGCATGCCGGGAACTTGCTTGTTGTTTATAAAATTGTTTCCATTTTTTGTACCCGATATAAAAGCCCCATGGACGTATAAACGAGAAAATAAAGTTACAAAAATCTAGCAATTAACTTTGAGTTCTTAACTACCTCCCAGAGTACCAACACTTTTATCAAATAGATCGTTTGTCAAATTTTTACACCCCTTTATAAACTGAAAGCTTTTTAAAATCGGTTTCCAGTAATCAGAAGCTCCCAGTTTAATCCTTGTAATACTCCTAAACTAGTTACCTGAGTATTGCTGAACACTGAGTTCTCTAGTTGTTTAAAACCGCTGCGTCAAAGCCTCCCATCTCCTACGGCTGGAAGCTATATAGGATCGCCCGCGCCCCTTCCCGTGAAATCAAATCACAGCATCCCTTTGAGCTAACAAGTGGTGTTCATTACTGCAGCGGTGTGAGATGGAGATGTGATCTGAACTCTTGATGCGTCACTAACGAATCTTGCAGCGGATCATATTTGACACAGTTTCCAGCATTTGCAATGGGAAATGATCCCTGACAGTACTAACTTATTAACCTAATATGATTTCTTGTTAGACTGAAATATATTATTGAACGCCAAGCTCGCATTGTAAACTATTCAATACTTATGTCAAATTAGTGCACACCTACTCAAAATAAGGTGTGATTTAAATCTATGTAATTTAATCATCAACATAGTTTATTTTAAAAGTTATCACCACCTAATAATTGCAGCGATTTTTTTTTTATATAAACTCCACACAGGAGGCTCTAGGAAAACAATTTCCTTCTTTGTTTTTTTTTTCATATCATCTTTGAGGATGGCGTAGGGGTGTTTGTTATCCAATAAGTAGTTCCCGGGGCGGCGGTACCTACGCCCGCCTCACTATTTGAAAAACAGTGTATGTGAATCGCAGCTGTCAGCAAGTAGGACTTAAGTCACCCCGAAATAAACATGTTATCATGGATGGCGAAATTAATCGTATAATTTACTTTATAAAGCTTCAAACTAGCGCAGACCCATGAATCACGGAATATTTTATTAGTAAATTTATTTAGTCAGTAACTAAATAAATTTTACTTGAAAATGGAAAAGGTGTGGATCCTTGAAAAATCACGTATTCTACGTAAACAAAAAAAAGTTAAAATTTAGAATCAAGAGTAATTTTCTGGTAAAAAAATATTATATTTTAAGTAGACCCTTTATCGCTTGTCTAAATTCTTGACATAATCAGTTCCAATTTTGAAAACGCTTTTTTTGAAACTTCAATTCTAAACAAACCGAAGTCATTGTAACAAAGTTACAATCTCAGACAGACCCACAACCGAAATGAATATTTGTAATGAACGATTTTATGTTGACGGGATTCACAATAAGAAACATACGTTAAATCCGTTTTTTTTCTAATCTCCTCTCCTAAGAAATAATTTACAGGCAAGAACGTTCATTCCGGTATACTCTTGAAACTTGTCAATCATATTTAAATATATTGGTGCTTTATGTCTCTGTATATACATACTTATAATAAATAATAGTCTATAAAATACATAGTCTAATAAATACATAGTCTTCTTCAAATCATCAGAATAATTATTTCCTAAAATATAGAAGGTACCTCCGGTATACCTACTGCTACCACCTACCGCTACTACTAATTTGCTAAAGATAAGAGTAAAGGCCTTCGCTCACGGAGTAACTGAATTGAAACCAGTTTTCGAACGCAATTTGAAATTCGTGAGCGCTACCATTGCAACCTGTTAACAAGGCAACTGCCACACAAGCAAAAGTGCTGGTCCGTTGACAACTGGTTTCATTTCAGTTTCTCCGTGAGCTTTAAGACTTTTATCATTTTCAAAGCAAAAAATTTCCGTTTTCCAACCGTTTTACAACTAAGCGACGTCGCGGATGGCATTCGATCCTCGACCTTTAGCTCTGATTCGTTCTAAATAAGCCAGAATCGTAAAATTACCCCATAACGACACGTCCCCGGAATTGAATGTGGCGAGAGTAAGTCGCGAAGGGATAATCGGGAGACAATTTGACTTTTCATTTATGAAATTACGAAAAACGCTTCTCAGATAATAAAACTCTAAAAGCCTCTGTCAACCTTTGATGGCGAGTGGCTTGGGAAGTATTTCGGTCGCAGTAAAATAAGGAAATCAAATAATGAAAAGATAAGATTATTTGATACATACAGAATGAAAATGTTAACGCTCATAATACTTGAATCAGATTTGTTTTAGCTACCGTAAAATTGTACCAGTTAGATTCTTCCCAAGTCGTTTCCTCATTGCAGAGGATCGTGTATGACCTCTATTCTAATTTCCGTGGTGGACAAGGCCCTCTACTCCTCACGGATCTGCGCTGCCTGGAGAGCCAAGAACACCGACGTATCAGGCTATAGATACTTGGTCACTCACAGTGCATTGGTGACATCGTGTTTCTTCTGCTTTCCACTTTGCCATTGACTTTTTTCTTTTACATTAACTCCACACAGGAGGCTCTGAGGAAAATAATTTCCCTCAGGGCCTATGTCATCTTTGAAGATGCTGTGTGGAGGGTGTTTTTGAGGAGAGGAAGGAGTGAACATGGTCTTGAAGAGACCCGTGTTGTAGGAGGGAGGAAACACAGAGGCCGGCAAATCGTTCCACAGCCGAGCTGTTGAACTCAAGAACGAGTCGTAGAAACGACCCGTTCTCATGTGACTAATGTCAACCGTGTACAAATGTTGAGCGCGCGTTTGGCGTGTTTCCCGACTACGCACCGGTGCCGAGGGGATCATGACGCTAGTTCCTCGGAGCATCTTCTATTGTAATACCGTTAGAACAAGGACAGCATTCCCACCTGGCGCCTGTGCTCTAAAGATTGCAATCCGTTTGTTAGGTTAGGAGAGTCTATCAAACGGACCGCCCGTTTCTGCACAGAGTCAAGGGTTTTTTTCAGGTATTTTGGGGCTCCAGACCAGAGGTGGCTGCCAAATTCAACCGTGGGGCGCACTTGCGATTTGTACAGGGTTAGCAGTTGTGTACTATTAAAGTATCTGCGTGCCCTGTTCAGTACTATGAGTTTATCTGCTATTTCTCTATAAGTGTCCAAAGTATCTTAAAATACGTTGTTAGCAGATAGTTGAAAGCCTATTGTGGATGCCTAGCTCTTCCAGAATGGACACATTTATGCATCTGACTGTCCATCCTGAGCTTTTTTCTCCAGCACCACATTCGAGGACATCTATCAACTTTCTTTCGCTGGCTCTAAATGTCCATGTTTTCACATCGTACAGAAGTATGGGGAAAATTAACGCCCGGACGAGTTAGATAATGCTAGTCAAAAGATAAAACAATTTACATAACTGGCATTCACAGAAGAATGGAACAGAATAAAGGTTTAAATATTTAATTAGATATTTAGAAGTAAAAATAAGATAATATTATCTTATTTAATCACGCTTGCTGAAACTAGAAAATACTTGCTTTAAACCTAAATAAATTGAACATACCAGAATTGAAATTATTTGTATTAGAGCGGAGTGAATTTCAATTTTCATTTCAGATTCCATAGAATAATTGCGGTGTACATTTCACCTCTGACCTTAGTGTAAATTTGTATTGTTAAATATATATAAATATACATCATCGGGCCGCTTCTCAAACACTTGTGAATAAATTACTTGCTTTTCCTCCCGGGATTTCAAGATGAAGTACCTACTCCATTGATCACGTGAATTTCATTTAAACGAGAATCGTTTCGAGAGCTTTTCAAAACCACCGCAACGATAATAAATCATTTGTATTTAGTGGTTATTGTTTTTTAAACTGTCTTGTACAAGGCTGGATTATAAGGTTCGGATACTTACGGCGAGAATTAGATAGAGATGGAAGAATCATTATAAAATGATGCAGACGTATATAGAAAAGGTTGTGTCAAAACAATATTTGACGTGAAAGTAGATAATGATATAATATCAAAGGATTAATATACGTTGAATATATAATATAGAACAATTAAATAAAATATACAATCATTAAGTACCGATATAAAGTCAAATAATTCTTTTTTACCACCCTTGTACAACATTGGATATTTGAAAGGGGACGAGCTTGTTTTAAAGATTGCTGCTCTTTATATATTTCATTATTCTTATTCTATTTATATATTAATACATTTTACTCTTCTTTTGTATCGGTATTTCTTTGGAGCTTTTTATCGCTCTATACTGTCAGATATATGAATTTTGTGATTTTTACTTCTTACAAAGGAGGTCTTACGATACGCTTTTGCATGTTTTTTTTTATTCTTGCTTTTAAATATTATTTCAGTATTTGGTTTCTATTTTCTTTAAAGTGTCTATTTTAATCATAAAGTTTAATTTTAGTTTTGATTTTTATTACGGTTTACTCATGCTTTTTAAATACAGTTTTTATTTTTGTATCTAAATTTACAATTATTATCATTACATTGTAATATAGCCTGTTTACAAATGTCGTGATACGGGCATGAGCCTTGTATGGTGTTCGTGATAATGCTAAAAAACTTAAATCTTTGTTGGGGCCCTGTAGCCATCGGAAAAAAAACGATTTAGCTAAAATATTTAGCTATTATGGTTGTGCTAATCATTGTATACCTTTTTATAGTTATAAATATTCATTAAATTATGTTTTACTTTTATTATTATTAAATATATTGTTGTGAGTAAAATTGATCTATTCAATTTGTTCAGTGTTCGTATAATTTTCATTTAAGTCAAAACAATAAATAAGCCGGGCTGTCAAAACATAGCGTTGGCTAATCTGTGTAACTATTCATCATGGTGTTATCGGCCGTGGGATCAGAGCTATGACGGAAGAACAAAACGCGATATGTACCTAACGAACTCTTACAAATACCTAAAACAAATTCATCTTACACACAAACCAACTTCAAATACATTGCGAATAAAATAAACAATAACCTATCAAACAAAATAAGACGTAAATTGAAATAACATAATAATTTTGTTTGTTACCACGATTTATTTCATTTTTCCACTACCGACCTGTTTCGCTTTACACAAGCATCATCAGCGTATAAAAATTAAACTGGTTAAACTAAACAGTTTAATTTTTATACCCTGATGATATTTATGTTAAGCGAAACCGGTCGGTAGTGGAAAAATTAAATAAATCGTGGTTACAAACAAAATTATTGTGTTATTTCAATTTATAATATGTCAAACCACAAAGTTACCGCTTTCTATCAAAAAACAAAATAAGACAGTTAAAAAATCAAAACAAATTTAAAATCTTTAATAAATATTCGATCATCAATAAAAGTTGTGCTGTATTTAGTTAACTCACCCAGATCTAAATAGTAAGTTCTCTAATCGCATTATTGTAACCAATACCAATCTGATTTAATTCTGTCAAATATTTTCTAGAACAAGTTTAGTAAAACAATGAATTACTTTCATTTAACCTTGTGTAAATGTCTTTCTTAGGTCTCGCGAATGTACCAATTTCCCAAATATGCAAACTCATCACAAAATTTTACATTTCTGTGGTCTACTGTTATTTTATCTAATTAACAATACAATTCTGATTATCGGAAGTTTTCAATAATACTTCGGTTCGTCTAGATTATGAGTCTTGTTTATTATCGTTGCGTATTTACATGTATCTAACTGGACTTAACGTCCGTTCTAAAGGATTCCCTGTGTTAATCTGCCAGCGAGCCGTCTCAATTGGATATGATCGAATATCTGCGTAACCGTTGTCTCTCACGTATAGTACAACTACTGACCTCTGTCGAGGCACATCATAGCTACAGGTAACCACCTACACTAACGACATCTTTTGAGAGATATTGAAACTAAATACAAATTCACGTACACTAAAATTACACAGTGCTTTGTTAAGAAGTCTATTTCAAATACTGACTTTCGCGCCTTGGCAATACACCTTTCGTTTTTTAAACAATTCTAAATTTGACGTTGCCTAAATTATTTGGTGATTTTAATAATGAACGTCCATATTTTTATATTAATTCTTTACCGCATCATTTTTTCATCAACATTTATATATTCTAGGAATCTACCATACGCGAAATGGTAGCGCACATGTTCAGGGGTATTCCGATCATTGTTTTTTACCAGTTGATCCATTAGGATAAAAAGATTTATGGCGGGAAATGCCCTACAAACATGGCGGAGCTTTTTCCATGAAAAATGTTTGCTGGATTCTCTGGGTAGCTCCCACAGATTTTTGTTACACAATATGTTCGAAATACGGTGACCGTACATTCGATGCAGTATTGATTACTGAGAGTTTATTATTATTGTTATTGGATTATTTATATATAGCGCAGTTTTTGTGGGAAAATCAACTCAAGGGAACTTTGCAAGTAAATTTATTTTACCTTTAACTCATCAATTATAACTAATAACTTACACAGCTAAGATTTTTACTAGTGACTTACAACTAGCTAATTACAGCTAGCAACGATGTCTTCGCTACTGTTACTGAGTCTTTAACTTCATCTAACACTTATAGCTAGTATCTTTGCGTAACTATTTATTTATTAGTTTGTAAACGGTGTAACAGCACGTACACAGCAAAATATAGATGTCATTTTGCTGTCCGATGATAAATTCTTTTCTATTCAAAATAATACAAATATATTTTTCAATCACAAGATGCCACTGATCACACTGCTACGCGTCATAACGGGATTACATAACATGTTTGACTCCCCTGAACTCTTTAGGCTGATTTACTTTCATGTGCCTAGTAGAACGGTTTGTCAGACGGTACCTTACCATTGTAACAATTCAGGTACCAATGCAGAAATAAATTCCGTGATGAACCGACTGCACAGTGCAGGAAATAAATATTGCATGAACACCAACGGTACTGAATGTCTATCAGCCTATAAAAACATTGACATTATATCTGTATATCTATCTTGATAGCTTTGATATGTTTATAAATTTTCAATATGCATCGTAATTTATGTGAATGTGCATCCTACATTTAACACTGTTTGTTGTTTTTTATACTTGGTACTTATTTTAATTGTGTTATCTCTTTAATTCTTTGATAATATCAAATGAATTTTTAATTTTATCATATGTAGAAGCCCTAATTGGGCGTGTACAACTAAATAAATAAATAATTACGTGATACGCGCTCTCTCCGCTGTTACTGTGCTGCTAGAACGAGACGGAAGGCATATCACGTGACCCGTGCTGAATGCATCTTACTACTCAGTGGCGACCTGTGAAAAATATTTTTGTGTTTTAATCGAAAAAAAAAATCATCGGACAGCAAAACGGCATTTACATTTTTTACTCTATGCTCAGGAATCGCTGGTTAAAATCCTTCGAGTAAGTGCTGTTACGCCTTTTATAATTCAACAGTTTTATACTGCACGCTTGCTCTTCAATAGGAAAGTCACTGTCTTTATTATTAGATTTCAAAAAACTCAGCTAGATATATATAAAATAATGCTACAGGATAACTGCCACTTGGTGAATAATATGGTTTTAATTAATACAATAAATATATATGTTCGGTTAACATCGTATATATATTATTAACGCAATATCATTTCAAGGGTAAACTTAAAATAATTCAGAATTTGCTCGTTCGTAGATGGCGAAATTAAATTGTTTTAGGAAAAAACCCTTTTTGCACGTTAGGCTATAAAATATTATGATCAATCGTTTGTTTGCGCCAGTACATACACAATATGAATATGAATAAACTGTGTTGGCGGTATGAAAACTCAATTTTTCCAAGGAAGGCTTGGAAGTGCAATATTGGATTGAATCACGGGTACAATATTGTATTTGTATGCCTTTCTTGAAAGAATTTTGGCGTGATTGTGACTAAGTTCGATAACCCATTCACTAAGTTAAACCCGGTGTATCAGTTGGTTGTAAGCTCAGCTTGGTTGGAATATCGAGCTTAGCACCACTTGGAACATATAGCTCAAAAGCCTAGGTACCACCAATATTACGTGTATTGTCTATGAATTTAATAGAGGAGCGTGTTTCTTTTTTCTTTGAAAAACAAATCTACTGTCTACATGAGCGGTATATCTGTGCTTTCTACTGTCATCTTCATCGAGACATATCTGTGTTGTTGTCGCGATGTTGTTAATCGCGATGTTGTGATCGCGATATTTCAAAAATGACGACAGTTTATTTTCAAAACGACGACAGTTTATTTTTAGGCAGCCTTAATTTACGTGATAATTTTTGATAAAGTTCCCCAGTTCAATCAGCATGGTGCTATATGCGATTATTACGACACTAATTTCGATTAGTATTTGTTTTGCTTAGAGTTAGTGCACTATTAATGAAATTAACCGCTGAAAATAACTCTCCTGACGTTGAAACTTTTAAAATCCCTTATCAGACTATTTTTGATTGATTATCAATTAATACCATCTTCATTCCTCATCGCTAGATGAATATAATAGTCTATTCTTGTAAAATTAGGCAATTTGCGTATATTTCGGTTGGAAGTACTCAAATATTATTTAAATAAATGTCAGATTTGGCACACGACTACTAGCGCCTCGGCGTCTAAAATAGAAACTATTCTGCAGCTTATCAAAGCTTGAGCGGTAGATTTAGCTTGCTTAGCGAGGAATGTCGTACATAGCAAAGATACGGACTGACTAATATACCGGGCCATACTCGTATTGACTTAAGTTTTCGTTTTCTAAGAAAGCATACTTTCTTAAATCCCATCGCTATGCACCAGTGCATCCAATCATAACAATTATATCTTCAATCTTAATCGTCGTACAAAATGCAGCATCCATTGTATTTCAAATTATCTATGCATAACTTATTCTAAATTATATCCAACAATGGGTATAATTCGGAGCACTGAGCCTCTCTTTATCTCCCTCTTAAAGTTATCCGAACACGTGCAGGGGACAGGGATGGCGGTACAGAAAGATTTAGGCATACTAATGTCACAGTTGCGACAATTCTTGCATAGGAATTTCACAGACAGAACCAGATGTACAAAACAATGGCCTCCTTAACTCGGTGCTCTACGGCAGGGGTCCGCAACCCCTGGGGTCGCCAAATAAGTTAACAAGATTGTGTACTAATCGAATTGTATTAAAGTTAGGTTCACTTAGTAATAAAAATACGATTTGGAAACAAATAGATAATTATTATTCTATTCGCTTACGATCTTCAGAGCAGACTTAATGTCTGATAAAAGCCTTCGAGGTATTTACGAAAGCACAGATCTTTCCGTTCACAAAGGAGTGCTGGTACCTACCCTGATGTATGGCAATGAGGCACGGAACTGGCAAAAAAAGGATGAAAGTATGCTGAATGCTGTAGAAATGAGATCTCTAAGGCCTATGTGTGGTAAAACCGCATATGATCGTGTTAGAAACGTGAAGATCCGCAAAGAATGCAAGGCTGATGTAAGCGTAAAGAGTAAGATTAAGAAAGGGACAGTTTAGGCACGTAGATAATATGACCGAAGGAGTTTAAGAAGAATATATGACGCAAATGTGAATAGTCGAAGTCGTAAGAAGTATTTATAATTTGGAGGCGGGAATGGGTACTGCCGCCCCGGGAACCATTTATTGGATAACCTCTCCATAGGTCAACCCAAGGGATTCACTACGTTTGGTGACTTAGCAGGGGCGCCCGGGTTCGTGGGGTGAGGTGTGCCCGGGTCTTGGCGACGGATGTGTCTGTTCACCAGCTGCATGGCAGGCCGATTCGAGAGAGAATAGTTAATGGAGTCCCTTTGACCTCTCCTGCCGTACTCTCTCGGAATATCGTCTTGCACCACAGTGGGAGGGATGGATTTATATATCCGTTACTCCTGAACAAATTGATCTCCAGATTCCTACTCACCCTCCATACCCTTTTCTTTCCCAGAACTTCCTCTCCCTCCTTTCCTAAAGAGACCCTTCACACAGCATCCCCAAAGATCTTCCTATGATGACATAGGAAGAGATTATAAGGGGAATTATTTTCCTCAGGGCCTCCTGTGTGGAGTTTATATAAGAAAATAATATACAAATAAATCAGATTCTTGAGCCGGGCCATGTCAAGAGTTAGAACAATAGAATAGTATGTTGGAGACGATGTATGAATGTGAATGAAGCGAGTGTTTTCCTGTCCCTTCTCCTATTATATGAGAAAAATTGTGTATGAAATAATGGAAAACAGACAGATCCGGCTGTTACCTTAACATCTAATTAATACAACAATTGTGTATTTGAACCAACCCTGTAAATTTGGCGAATTTTTATATTCTATGGTCGCTGAAAAAACTTCTTTGATTTTGGGGTCGCGCAGCTCCAAAAATGTTTCTGACCGCTGCTATATGGGAATTGTGTATTGATATTCGAAACTTGCCCTTAAATGCAGGCAGTGTGCAATATATTATTACCAACCGCAAAAGTGACAGAAATCAGATTTAGTTCATTTTTCAAATTGGGAGTTAAAATGTTTCAGGGTCTTTTTGTAGCCAGTGAAAACCTCAAAAAAGCATCTCCGATAATCGACATTTTTGCAACAGCAATTGTCATTGGTTTTAAATACAGATGCCGCGAGCCTTGTAACTCCCAAATTAATTTGGCTTTATTATTCTAGCCAAACGTGACAAATCACGGGATACTATGATAATTGCATTTTTAATGTAAATTCCTCACAAGAGCCCAGTTGCTCCCATCTGGAGCCAGTGAGACTATAGCATACCCAATTGGGGTATGTTGTAAGGCTGAAAGTAGTGAGGAGGGGAAGGAGATGGTGAGGAGGAAGGTGGGGAAGTACCTGGCTATTGTCACTAAGCACGGCTAAAGCCATTTCAAGCAACGTTTCAATTCTGAATGGTGGTCTTACACCAGGGCAATACTGAGAGGATCATCTTCCAAAAAGTGCAAGAACTTAGAAAATTAACTTTACTTGTCAAGATTAACCATAAGAAAAAGATAAGTCATAAACAAAAGGTTTGCACATAATCAATGGGAATAGTCTGAATTCCTGACAAATTTGTTCAAATTGCAATTTAAATTGTTTTCTGGTTATTTTTATTTATTTTATAGGTAGGTACGTTTGCATTATTGACACGAACAGTTCCAATTTTGAAAATGACAATTAAAATAATGTTGTCAAAATATAACATTATAGGTAAGTACTTTATATGCGAAATCTGACTTTTTACTTTACTTTCAGATTTCGTGATTTTTCAAGGCTCTGAATTCTTCACACGATCATTTCCAATTTTGAAAATGAAACTTAAATAAGTTAGCAATTGAACCATAGTTACAATCACAGACACACAACCGAAATTAGTATTTTGATGATATTTAATTTTTCTTTTCAACCATTTTGCGAACTGACGAATTTTTTATTGAAAATATAGATTATGGCTTACCTAAATCGATTTGATAACGTCCGCTGAAGGAAAAAAATCCCGCGTAATCAAAAAAATGTTTCTAGAAGAACTCTACAAGTTAATAACAATGAGTATGTCAACTCACGTCAAGATTCGAAAGAATGGTCGAGATAAAAAGTGTGGGCCATGACGGAGTTGTGTGGCATTCGGTTAAAGCATAATTAATAAATCAATATTATCTGCCTATCCGTACGGAGAAGCGGCGTGTTAATAAGCTATTAAAATTACAACCAATGCCGACTATTTTCCTAGAAAAAATAATTAGGTAAACGTTACACGAACACTATATTCATTCGGTACCAAAATATTGAAATCAATAGTGAATATTAACAGATTTCTTGTTTTCACGTGCATATTTATTAGGCTTAGACAATCAATTACATTAATTTTATTAACGAAACTGAAAAAAAGGCGGACTTTAGTAAGAATTCTCAATTTCTCAATGATTTTTTATCGTAAATTCGGAATTCGACTGTTGCAAACTATTGGGTCTAGTTAACATAAGAGTACCAACTGGACACACTAGGCATAAGGTCATCTTTCAATTTCACCGTTTGCAGTTTCAGTTTCATAGTTAAGAAGCAAATTAGCCAATTCCTCGCCTGCACGTTTAGCAAACGTACGTACAAATCGACGGTCCCATAGAACAATTTTAGATGTGCACTCTTGTAGTTTTGCAGTAGAGCTTTTTAAAGTATCATTTTTTGCATTTTTACTGTTTTTCGTTTCGAGAAATATGCCACGAATCACGAAATATATCAAGAAATATAGGCCGTTTTGATATTTTGCATTTTATTTCATTTCAATAAAGTTTTCGAAAAAAAATTCAGTTTTTTAAATCAACGAAATAAGCCAACAGTACAATTCTCAATTTTCAACAGATCCGACATTTTTTTAAAAATTTTTTTTTTTGCTATTTCTTTTATAAATTCAATAAGAATTCATAAATTCAATAACTATTCAATTTTAAATAAATGTCAGATGAGAGTTCCTACATTCAAAATACAATTCGTAAGGATTATAAATACTGTACAAAAAATAGTGATATTTTTTATTATATTTACAAAATTCCACATATTTAAATAAAAAATAAATCTCCGAAATGTTTGTAAGCGCATAAATTCCGAACGACTGCACCAAATTGGATAATTATTTTTTTTTCTAGCATTATGAAATTTAGGTGGCACGCGAGATGTTTGAAAACTGAATGTACCGGGAATGAATGTATGGAATGCGGGAGGGGGTGGGCGGAGGGGGGATAATTGATAAATGCAAGCGCTACAGTAATTTTTCCTAATACCATGCGAGCGAAGCCGCGGGGATAAGCTAGTAGTAAATAAAAAATAAAATAAATACCAAAACTTCAATAAAATCTTTATCCATTTTAACCGATTAGATGCATATTTTTTAGGGATATCTGTTGAAGTTTCTCTATTTGACTATCAAAGTCACTGTGTATTTAAACCTTTCCGTATTTGTATATCGTAGTCCAAGTATAAATCCTCTGCAAACACTTGGCATGTCTCCCTTTTGGTGTACCTGGAAGTACTAAGTAGTAGTAGTAGGTTCTAGTATTGTAGTCTCTCGGTGTATCTGGCACAGTGTTCCGTGTCTGATATTGTAATTGTGTCTATCTCGCTTGGATTGATCAGCCATTGTTTGTTTGCATACGTTTAGGGATCGGCACGGCTCACAAAGGCAGCAATAATCACGGCCCAGGCCCCAGCCCCAGACGGGCCCACATTTCTAGACAAACAACACTGGTTCTATTATGCGACCAATAAACCATTCATTATTGATGCAAATGTGACAAGATACGATTCACTCATGACTCTTGGCACGAGTACTCATTCCCTCTTGACTTCGTACCTACTATCTGGTTTGATTCTTCGCACGTCGTTTGGTTAGAACTAAGAACTGAGTAAAATTCTGCCATTAATGCTTGTCTAGTTTTATAGTAAATATAGTATGCTTTTAGTTTGTTGGGAAATAACTTAGAATTATGGTGAAAAAGATTTAGGTGTGTTTAATATTCCAAGTACCCTCGCATAAAAATCTATATGACTTTCCTTGATCTAGCACCGGACATGATGTTAAAAATTGTGGTTGAACTTATCTATAAACTTAACTTGCCCAATTGATTGTTTATAATATTATCTTACGTGTATTATTACTATTAAGAATTGTCGCTTTATCTTGAATACGAGAGGAAGGAGGTAGCAACCCGGTACCTAAAATAAAAGGAAATGCTTTTTTAACGTGCTAAACAGAAATAATTTAATATATTTTTAATAGAATTGTTGATTCCGTGATAGTTGAGCCCCCTTACTTTACTACGGCCTTTTAATTTGGGAGGCGGGAATGGGTACCGCCGCCCCGGGAACCTTTATTGGATAACCAACACCTCTGCCATAGGTCACCCCAAGTGGTTTGCTACATTTGGTAATTTAGCAGGAGTGCCCGGGTTCATGGGGTGAGGTTTGTCTAGTTCTCGGAGGTGGATGACCAGGACACACTGAACCCACTCCTTAAACCCTTTTCCTTCCCAGAACTCTCTTCTCCTCCTTTTCCTTAAAAAAAACCTCCACACAGCATCCCCAAAGATGACACAGGCCCTGAGGGAAACTATTTTCCTCAGGGCCTCCTGTGTGGAGCTCATGTAAAAAAAAAAAAACTTTTTGTACTATTATTATCTTGTACTTTTTGTACTGTTATTTATACTATTTTGTACTTTTTTACTATCATATTATTAACTTGTTGATCTCATTTGTATAACCTTTTATGATAAAAACAACTCATGTATTTTTTTTCAATGTGTAGATACTATTTATCGCTCTGTTAATTTTGCTAAGTTCTTTAAAAACTTGCTTTAGCACAAACTATTCATGATTAAGTTAATAATAAAATCAACCTAGTAATACACATTCCTCCATAACTACTTTCATAGTACCTTAAGCACTTCTGTTTTACCATTATTATATTATGTAAACTTATAAACTTCTTTGTACAATTTTCATGATAATGAAACTACACCTACATATTGAACCTGCTTATCCTTAATGTTCAGTTTATAATGTTATACCTATACTTACAATTATACTCTGAATAATAATATGTATCTATAATAATGTGATACTGTAAAAGCCTTCCAGGCGTGTACATATAAATATTTTGATATCTTATTCAACATCGAATTTATTTTTTTTAATTTCTTTTATATATTTAATAATATTATTATTCAATTTATAAAAACAGTTTATTTATAAACAAGTTCTGCTAGGTAATTATTTTTACACGTGACAGCTGTTTCGCCTTCTGAAGGCATTATCAAACTGTGGTCTTGCCACATACAGACGAGGTATTTATGTTATTTCTAGATAGGATTTTGATGACTAATTTTAATTATGAGTAAACTGACTAAAATTATTAATGCTTATTGCCCTTTTAAAAGATACCCAATTATTTATATTGTTTAAATTCGACTGAAGGTCGTTAAGTGCACTAATCGTTATTCCTAATATGAATCATTTCCAAATGATGACTCATGGTTTTATTTTCTGTATAATTAAGTTTAAGGTCGTTAATACTCTAAACATTATTCCTAATGTGAATTATTCCCAAATGATGACTCGTGGTTTTATTTTCTAGTAAAATTATTATTATTATTGTTTTCAAATTGGTTTGAACATATCTAACAACGGTGAGTGAATTATATTGGTCTGTTCATTTATTAAAATAGCTTTAGGATTATTAAAGTGCTTGTTAATTTCTAGTTGTTCTAAAAGATTTAGTTTATGTCCTTTATTTTGTATATGTAAAGGAGTTGGCTTATTATCGCCGCTAAGTGAGTGATTATCATCTAGGAGATGTTTAGCAAATTGTGATTGTATTTTATTATTATTTTTAAATGATCGCATATGTTCAATAATAAATAAATCGAATTTATTGATTTAATTCTGAAAGTGTTCGCTCAATAGCTAAAATTCGTGTTATTTTCCTTACAACAAATAAGAAATCCATGCATAAAATGCAATAACGATTTGCACATAAACCCTAAAAGACTTTCCACATGGATTGTCTTTATTTACCGCTAGCCATAAAGCGTTTTGTTTTAAAGGATTTGAATATTCCATTTGGAACACTTCCAGTGCTCTGTTTGAAGTTTTATCCCCGCCATTATCTTACCATAGACGAACGTTATTTTAAAGCCATGCCGCCGCTGACAAATTTCCATCCAAAATCTGTGGCCAAGTCTATGCCATAAAAGACTTGTCGTATAAATCGATGTTGCATAGACAAAGAATTCCTTTATACTGATTTTATGCATTGAATTCTCAAAATAGAGCAAACACGAAGAAAAATTGTTTATTAAATTCTATGATTAAAGACGGTTTTTTTTGTTATTCATTTGAAAAGCTCGTTCCAGAAATACGGTCACAACATCAAGGATTTTTAATTCCTGATATTCCTTTGAAACATAATGTCGAGAAAAAAAACATAAATAAAATGCCATGAATCGTTTAAATTCTCGGAAAGAAACGTTTTTGTGGACGTTTTTTAATCTCATCCCAGCTTTTCTTGGAAAATGTGCACAATTTTTCTAAGACGTCCCCCCATAAGTTTTTCTTTTTTTTGCTCAACAATTTCTCGACCTTTTACGATACTTCCAGCCTTCGTGGTCGAGAGGTAAGGCTCCCAACTAACAATCCGAAGGCTGTCGATTCAAATCCTCGGAGTGCGCAAATAAATTTTATTTATTTGATTAATTTGTGTTATTTCACAATTAATTCATTAAAAAATATATATAGTATATTTGCAGCACGTTCTACAAAGAAACATAATTTCAATACAGAACATCATTCCGAATCGAAACGTTGCTTGAAATGGCTCAGTTTGGCGAAGATCTGAACATCCAGGACTTCCCAACTTTCTTCTTTCTCATCTCCTTCCTCTCCCCACTACCTTCAGCCTTTGAATTTACCCCAATTTGGGATGCCATAGTCTCACTGACTCCTTGAAAAAAAAATCCTTGGAATTTGATTGTTTTATTATTTATCTAAACATATTGTTTATTTACCAATGACTAAATAAAACACCCTAAGAGAGGACTTGGCATACCAATAAAAAATTCTGTCCTTTCTGTTATGCAAAAATGGCGGCCAAGATGGAACCAATATTTATTACTTATCGTATAAACTGAATAATAACCATTGAAACCATTCAATGTAAAGCCATTTTTGTATAACTGTTTGGACAGAATTTTCGGTATGTATTTGGATCGGTATGCCAAGTCCTTCTCTTAGGTATTGTGTTTTCATTGTCATTTACAAATTTGCAAATTGTACGCTAGGATTTCACTTTTTTGTGGGAAGATTTATTAAGTTTCTAGGGAACTTTTATTAAATACAGCGGAAGAATAATTGTATTACAATGTAGAATCAAATTCTGACTCTTCATAGAGTCACACATTTAGCAGCGAAATTGATACCTAGAAAAAATATTTTTAAATTCGGGTTTTTAAATTTGCCATTTTATAGGGCTTATTGAAATTCCTCGGATTTTTCGCTTAAAAAAGCTCGTGTATGCAACAGAAATTTGATATTGTAAAATAGGCGGCTCAATCCATTTCGTGCAAAATTCCAGTGTTTTAATCACATTTTTAGGTGTAAAGGCATACTTTTATTTAAAAAACTAAATATTTCATTGCTGCAATTCAATAATAGTTCAATTTGGGAGGCGGGTGTGGGTACCGCTGCACGGGAACCATTTATTGGATTACCAATACCTCTGCCGTATGTTAACCCAAGGGGTGAGGTTTGTCCGGTTCGGAAGAGACTGGTTGAGGGAGACCTTTGATCTCTCCAGCAGAACTCTCTCCGAACATCGCCTTGGGAGGGATAGATTCATACGCCAGTCACTCCTGGATTCACTGAACCCCCGATTCAACCACCCTTGATACCTTTTTTTCCTTACCAGAACTTCCTCTCCTTCCTTTCCTAAAACTACCCTTCACACAGCATCCCCAAAGATGATATAGGCCCTGTGGTAATATTTTTTTTAACATTTTTTAATTTTTAAAACATAAACAATATTTTTCCATCACACGTCGCCACTGGGTATATCTCAGCGCATCGCGTGATACACACTCAGCCTGTGTGGTAGAAATGAAAAATAATGAATTGTTTTTAATTTGCTTACAGAAAAGCATACCGCTAATGGATCCGTTTTTCATCTTTCTCAAAAACAACGCATATTACAAAATTAAGGCAGGACCACGCAAATAATCTATACATTTAATTTATAATATATACATATAAATAAATAAATAATATATGAATAAATAATAAATTTTTAATGTTTCTTTGTTTGTCCCTTATTATTATTTGTGCCAGCTCTGGCATTAATATTTTTTATAAAAAAATTTCAATGGGTGGCGCGTCGTTGTTTGAAAAATATGTATATTTCATATAGTTTAGCGGCAGTTAGGGATGGCGGGAGGGTTTGGGAAATCCGGGAGGGGAACGAAGAACTTTGACATTGCAACGCTTGCCGGGTGGTACTCGCTAGTATCTTATAAACACAAACCAAATAATTACACATCTCAAAAAAAATATTTAAAGAACCGGTTCTGCCACTCTATCCTCTGTTAATGCATATAATAACACTGCATCTGCAACCTGCAACAGCCTCCATATATCCTGTCATCTTGCGAGGGCGTCATCCTGACAGGAAAATTAGTCTTTTTACCATAAACGTTTTCCTTGAATGAATATTTCTCATGACATCCGATTCACGAACCTGTTTCAGCTGGTTTGATGGTTTTCATTTAAGAGTTGTTAAATACCTTTCTTTCGGTTTTAAATCAATTTCGTATTCCAATTATCATTATTATATGTAATTTGCATCCATTTTTTAAGATAACGTGCAATTTAATGGGTCGATTTAAATTTTAACAACTAGTTGTCCGAAATCAGGTGTCAAAAATGTTGAAAGAAACCTGAACTTTTTATTATTTGTGAAGAAAAAACGTTGGCATTCAAACATTGTTTTTTTTTAATGTTTCAAGTAGAAATCTTTCTTATAACCAGATAAAACTATAGTACGCTTAGTCATGGCATCATAATTATTTTATACCATTGTAATCAATCCAACCAATCTAATGAAGACACAGAAGACAAATAAACTATGTGTATTTTAATAACTTTAACCGCCACAGGACCCCCTAGTGAGGAGGACTATTAAATACGTTATCTGTATTAAATTCACCATTATATTTTGTATAAAACAATAAACGTCGCTAAAATGAAAATTTAAAAAAATAAATGAAAAAATTATTTTAATGATTTTTCCACCATGAGCTATGAAACTTTAAAATATCCATTTCAACCGCCAAAATGATGATAACATCATTATATTATATTACCGTCAAAATAAAAACTATTTAAAATGGGTGTTCCAGCAATTGTGTTGAACTAAAACACTTTGTTATTCTCGGATTTAATTCAGTGCAGACATTCTGTGCCTACCATATGTTTTCCTCTTTGCCCAGAATACATGGAGGGAAATAATTATACCAAGTCTGTGGACATCTTCAGTTTGTCACTAAACAATTACAAAATGTTGTTTCTGAAGCAGTTCAGTTATGTATAATACTGTATATTTTTTACTATCCATATGTAAAATCCCATAAAAGGGAAGTGTAAATAAATAAATAAAAGATTATAAAATGCCGTATTGTTTGGGGTTAGTAGTACTCCGGTCTCCATGGTCGAGGGGTAAGGCTGTTGACTTGCAATCCGAAGGTCACGGGATCGAACCCCGGCGAGCGCAAATAAATTTTATTTGATGAATTTGTATTATTTCACAATTAATTAATTAAAAATAGTGTATTTGCGGCACGCTCCAGAGTGGAAGATACTTTCAGTATCGCCCTGGTGTAAGACCACTACCATTCAGAATTGAATTGGCTTCAGCCGTCTTTGGAGACCAGATCTAAATAGCCAGGCTCTTCTCCACCTTCTTCTTCCCTATATCCTTCCTCTCCCCACCACCTTCAGCCTCACAACATAATGCAATAGTCTCACTAACTCCACTGGGAGCAGTTGGGACTCTCGTGAGGTATTCACATAAAAAGTGCTGAAATCTCGGTCGAAGCTAAAGTGTGCTTTACAACATTTTTTTTTAATTTTACATTTTTTTTGTTTAATATACTTCTGACGTTTTGAGTTTGGGTATTTTTTTCGTAATTAAATTAAATACCAGCTTAGTCACTACCTTCCACGCGAGTTAATTTCCCTTCCCATAAACACACCTTCGTGACTACAATCTCGCCAATCTCAATCAACCGGCTCGAATAATGATTGGGTGTTATTTGCTCAAACGCCTCTATCTCAGCGGTAATAAATGATATCACGTCTAGACGCATGTTGGGATCGATTATGTTTACAGAACTGCATGCAATCGCATTCAAACAAACAATGTATCGTATAAACTTAAAGTAATATGGTTGAGAATGAAACAATGCAATGTGTTCAATATTTTTACAAACATGATTGAATATAATTTTATTAATCTGTGATGTCTTGTGATGTAAAATAATGTACTACGGAAGCGCAAAATTCTGATAAAATACTGTATTTGTACATGTATTTATTTTTTATTTATTTAATTAATTATTCATGGACAAATAGTCCATTAATGATATAACAAAAACACGAATAAAAAAAAGAGATGACAATGAAAGAAAAGTACATATAAATGAAGAGCATTGACAAAATATAGTTTAAAAGAACATATAGAAGACAACTACAAGTCAAGGCTTGAAGATGGATTTAAAAGACTTTAAAAATTACACATTGCGTATCGACTGCCGTAAGTTATTTAGGCTAACACCAAAAAATTCTATGCTTTAATTTGCGTTAACAAGTCTCGACATTCTGGATAAAAGAGATATCTAAGATATATAAGAATGATATCCATAATTTGTAGAATGTTGATTGAGGAACAGCAATTCATTATTTCGAAGTCTACGGGAAGGGATGAGTTGTAACAAAACAGTTGTGTCAGTAATACTGTTGATAATTTTGAATATGCAAATTAGCTCAGTGTCCTTTCTAAGTTTTTCTAAAGAAGACATGTTTAAAGTATGTATGTTCTTCTCCTTAAATCGGTTCCTCATTGATGATGATCGTGATGCCTCCTGCAATTTCCATGGTTGACCATGCATCCTCCAATTCTCGGGATCCTGCACTGCGAGGAGAGCTGCGGACACAGACGTGCAGGAACGCCATTGTTGATAGTGACATTTGGTCATTCCAGCGTATTGGTGATCTTCCTCTGCTTTTTCTGCCAAAAGCTTTTCCAATGACTATGAGTTTCTCCAAGTTGAAGTTCTCAGTTTGGCGAGCAATGTATCCAAAGTATCTTCAAATACGTTGCAAGCAGATGTTGAAATCCTATTGTGGATACCTTGCTCTTCCAGAATGGACACATTTGTGTGTCTGAGAATCCTGAGCATTTTTCTCCAGCACTGCATTTCGAGGGTGTCTTTCTGCTTTCTTTTGCTGGTTCTAAGTGTCCATGTTTCCACATCGTACAGAAATATAAGGAAAATCGACGCCATAACGAGTCTCATATTGGAGGTTTTCTTTGAGCCTCTGTTACTCCATTTCTTTTACATTTTACTCATGGTGTCTTTTGTCATGCAAATTCTTCTTATAAGTGTATGTAGGGTATGTATGTATGTGCAAAATTACTGGGGTTACTAGTGCATGCTTTTGACTTGATACAAAACATTGCAAAGGAGATACGAGTATGTACAAGTAAAAATGTAATTTTAAAATGTGAGAATTCTCTGTTCTTATGAGATTTAATGAGCTGTAAAAAACAAAACTTGAACGTGGATATTATAACAAAATATTCGTTGTTGAAGACTCCTAGAAATTATCAAATTGCAAAATTTCAAATATCAATGCTTTTCAGTGGCTTAGACTGTTAACAAGCAAAATCAGTTCAATCAATAGAAGCAAATTGTGTTATTTTTATAGAAAATGTATTATTTAATAAGAATGAAACTCTCAACTCGTTAACAGGCATCGCTTTCCACAGCGATACGGGTGGAGAATTTCGTTATATGTGTATAAAAGACCTCGGTTGCTGAGTTTTTCCCCCACACTGAATTTTTACTGCTAAGGTCATAAAAAGTTACCAGCATTTCAAGAAATAAAAGTGTATTTAATTTCCTTAATAATTGTGCTAATAGATTCAAATATGCATATTTTTTTATATCGCGTTTGTTAAATAGAACATGTTTTGATCATAAACCAAAGTGGTTAACATTCTGTTAATGTTAGAGTTTTTTCCTTTTTATTCGATTGTACGGTCATAGCGCACGATCTTATCATAAAAAGGTACTAAAATCCTTTGTGCTACTCTCGTTTAGGACCTTAACGTCATCAATCAGAATTAATGGCGGATTATAAAAGTCATTTCTTCACACAACATTCACTAGTTTCCCTGCATTAAATTTTTGGTTAAAGATAGACCTTGCAGGATTCTACGAAAGTCCTATAAATTACCTCACCCCTTTCGTTTAGAGTAAGTACTTTTGTAAAGTAGAAAAGTACCAAAATATTATGTGTTATCGTCCTGCCGCCGATAGCTGCGTCTTACTCTGTTTTTTTTTATTAGGTCCACATAGGCATAGGCAGTAGGCACTGATGGCCTATGTCATTTTTGGGGATGCTCTGTGGTTGGTATTTTAAGGAAATGAGGGAGGAGATTCTCGGAAGGAAAAAAGTATATCCAGGAGTGACAGACGTGTAAATCCATCACTCCTATTGCAGCACAAGGCGAATGATCAAAGGAGTCCGGCTGGGGAGGTCAAATTAATGGTCTCCGCCAAGACCTAGACATATCTTATTAAGATGTCGTGAGTTTACTGTGTTCGGAACCGTTAAATATAATGATATGACTCGTATAATTATTGAGTATATTTAAGTAACGTTTATCGCGTGGTGGTCAATGGTGAAGAGGAGCTCTCATACAAGACATGCCCTTTTATACCTTAATTCATGTTCAAACAAAGAATCCCAATCAATATTCTTTTGTTCCTATTCAAACTTGGATCCACATTCATTACACTTAGGATGATCTATGGCAGATGTGTTGGTATATATGCCACGTCTGTATTCATCGTTGTATAAAACAGTTGAAATCCTCGCTTAAATAGTTGTCCACCTTCCTAAAATCAATATTATAATATGTTGTTTTTGCTCTTATTTGCAATTTTTGCCGTTTATTTACCTAACTCTAGTATATTTGAATTTGGAAGAGTGAGATAGGTGGGCGCGAATGTGTGCGCAATGTTTTAATAAATGGGCGATTACTAATTTGGGGTTACGAGTGACGATCGGGTGTATAAAATCAATAGCATTATGTTAAGTGTTCAGTTACAAAAACATGTTATAAATCGGAGCTGGACTTCTTAATTACTTCCTCTAATATATCAAGGTACAACACTATCAAATTAAAACTATTTCACCTCTGCGACCCGCGACTTCTGTAAATATGAATGTATTAAATTATCGTTTGCTTCGTAAAATCTAATTGGAATGTTTTTAAGTATTTTAATGATAATTTTATTTGTGGTTTTAAGTCTATTTTCTCGTTTCTAAAGCATCCTTGTTACCATATTTTTTTCATAAATCAGCGTTGTAAAATAAAGCTCAAAAATGTTGTTGTTATAATTATTTTGATGACGGTTCTGCCAGCAGATTACGTAAACGGTTATACGTTCAATCCCTAAATCCCGAAACTAAAATCAATATTATTTATATGTAGTCCATCCCTCCCAATAACGATGCCCGTTAGGTAGGACATGTATTGTTCAAATATTTACACACTCATAATTCCTACGCAGCCATTTTCAACTCTAGCGTGCTTTGGAAGCTTAAAACTAGTTGCTTTAATAAATAAGTTCGTCCTGTCTATTATTTTATGAAACCCTTTCAACCTCTACGCAAAATGTAGGCTTTATTAAAACCTGTTTTAGGCGAAAGGCTGTGTTGTGTTTTTGCGAACCTCCTTTTACCACTCGGTTTTGAATCCATGATTCACGTAGTTATTTGAATACATGTTTCATTGGAGTTTTTTGAAACACAGCTTTGATTCCCTTGTAATTGGACAAATCTTATGTTTCTGTATCTCTTGTCATTGTGCCGACGTAATAGCAGAGTTGGAGTATAGGGATTGTATTTAAACCTTCGTCAAACGTCAGGCGAAATTGAAATCATTATCTTAAATACATACACATTTACCAAGATACTGAATATGTTTCCATTTGAAGTAACCTGTCAAAATATGTTTAACGAATTTAAATAAATAGTTGAAGAGCTTTATTGTGGCTTGTTCAAATGTGATACAACACAATAGTTCTTACCGTCGAAACCAGTGAAAATATGAATTCCCGAATTGGAGAAATTCTTTTTTTTTATTGAACACTTTAAAAACAGTTACAAATTGTTTTTTTTGTTGTTGTTGTGTATGTACTTCACTACGTATTATACCTGTTCTGAAGGCCACATTTTTTTACATTATCTTCACACAGTAGACCCTGAAGAAAAAATATTCCCTCGGGGCCCATGTCATTTTTGGGGATGCTGTGTGGAGGGTATTTGTAGGATAAGGACAAAAAGGAAGATCTGGGAAGGAAAAATATATAAGGAGGGTGTGGGAATCTGTGGGTCAATGCGTTTAGGAGTGATGAGCGTTGAATCCATCCCTTCCACTGCGGTGCAAGGCGATGGGTCGAGAGATTACGGCTGAAGACCTCAACCAGCTTCTCCCGATAAAGCCCGCTATGCAATGGGTGTGCAAAATCATCTACTACAAAGACCCAGACAAATCTCACCTGTGACCCGGGTTAAGCCACCAAACTTAGCGAACTTCTTGGGGTGACCTATGGCAGGGCTGTTGATTATCCAATAAATGGTTCCCAGGACGGTGGTGCCACATGCGCGCCTCCCGCACGACATAATAGAACGAACGACTAAAACCAAAAATAATTGATCCAAAATGATATTTATTTTTTTTACGTGAGCTCCACACAGAAGGCCCTGAGGAAAATAATTTGCCTCAGGACCTATGTCATCTTTGGGGATGCTGTGTGGAGGGTTTTTCTTATGAAAGGAAGGAGAGGAGAGTTCTGGGAAGGAAAGGGATTTAAGGGGTGGGTAGGAATCTGGGGTTCAGTGTGTCCTGGTCATCCGCCTTCAGACCTAGACAAACCTCACCCCATGAACCTGATGATATGTACGTATTACAACCTTAATATGAAGTACCTAAATAAAGAGTAAATCTAACATAAAGTGAATATGGTGTAGATTTTAATGTATTGCTTTGTTAATTAATTGTATTGCGTTTTTGGTTCGTACATATATTTTGTTAACATTGACTCCACACAGGAGGCCCTGAGGGAAATTATTTCCCTCAGGGCCTACGTCATCTTTGAGGATGCTGCGTGGAGGGTGTTTTTGAGGAGAGGAAGGAGTGAACATGGGTCTTGAAGAGACCCATGTTGTAGGAGGGAGGAAACACAGAGGCCGGCAAATCGTTCCATATGTTATTCTATATCCAGTTAGTTTTTTTTATGAAATCTTTTCATATTGACTTGATCCATTTTTTTTAAGTGAAACTCCTTTAGCCCTGTTATTGATTTGAAATTCGGATGAAACGGAAGTGCGTCATTAAAATTTATTATTTGATGGGTCGTCGGTTCTATTAAAACGCGATTAATGCCTCCCCCATAGCGCAGCGAGTAAGGCGTTTGACAAATCTCAGCGGCCAGAGAGACAGAATCCTATGAAATCAAAAAAAAAAAAAACATTTTTATTTTTGTGAAATCAATATCCAATCTTCAAACCACTTTAAAATAAACAGGCAAAAGAAAGCGACATCTAGTTTCACACTTTCCCAGTTTTTGAAAGCTAGATTGATAAATTTGTGTTTTAATTATGTTTGTAATAATAATATAATTTTTTTGCTACAATTAATGATAGTAGTTTAAACATTTCCAAGCATTCCAACAACCGTTTCTATTAGTTTAATTGTTTTTAGCCAAGCTTTTCTCTTTATTTTGTTCATGTTTCGTTAAAAAACGGCTGAAAAATGACAATGACTCGCATTGTAATACTTTGTCCGTGAAGCATTCGTCATAACTGTGAGATAAATCGTTTGTAATTTAAAAAGCAGAACACAATGTTTTCATTTCAAATTTGGAACGTCATTCTGATTAATGTCTCGCCATTCGATTTATGATATAAAATATTATCATGATTTATTCATCACGAAATGATATTGGACGGCGCTTAATATAATATGCGACGAATGACCGAAGTATAAATGCATCATTTTAATATAATTCGTTACTATAAATCTGACAATCTGTTAGTATGATGCTGCATTAACCGTCGAACGATGAACTTTGGCGTCATGAAAATTGCTTGTTTTTCTATCCAGATTATGTCTTACGGCTGGCGTGGTCTGGCGGTAAGGCTTTTGATTCGCAATCCGAAGGTCGCGAGATCGAATCCCATCGAACCATAGATTGTATAACCAACACTTCTGACGTAGGATACCACAATTGGTTCGCTACTTTTGGAGACTTAGAAATACCTTGTTACTTCTCCAGCAGGACTCTCTCGAACCATCGCCTTGCACCGCAGTGGGAGGAATGAATCCAAATGTCCGTTACTCCTGGATTCACTGAACCCCAGATTCCTACCCACCCCTCATACCTTTTTCTTTCCCAAATCTCCACACAGCATCCCCAAAGATGACAGGTCCTGAGGGAAATTATTTTCTACGGGCCACCTGTGGAGCTGATGTCAAAAAAGTTAAAACTCGGGCGAAACCGGGTAGCAATATCTTTTTTTTTTCTCTCATGGCCGTTACAAAACTGTTAACCTTTCTCTCTTTTTTCGTTCTGTCTATTAAATCCGACGAGTTTTCAGATGTACCTAGTTCTTACCTATTTGGATTAAAGATCTTAAACAAAATCTATCCATCAGTCATCAAAAATGTTTCATTTTCGACAGCGCGATGCCTCTCATAGCAATATTTTAAGAATTTTCTTATATGTATGAAAGCGAAGCTTTACGCCAAATCAATATTTTAGACTTACCTTTACAACGAATCCGTTTACATTATAAATACAAAAAAATATTTTATTAATGAAGACAATATTAGCGAAACTAATATCAATTATAATCTGAAGCATACACATCAGAAAAAGATAAGGTCACATCTAGGACTTGAACCCAGTTAAATATGACCGAATCGGATAGGAACACATTAGCTCAGTTGGTAGAGCACTGACCCGGCAAGTCATGGGTCCTGGATTCAAGTCCCAGATGTGACCGTATCTTTTTCTGATTTTTCTGCGCTTCAGATTTTTATTGAGTTTTACTCATAGTTAAAAATAAAAATAAACAAAAAAGTATTCTTAAAATACATTGAAGCTTTTTCTACCGTTGCCATTGAGTAAAATTTAAATTAAATTGTTAATTACTTTTTTTAAATAAAAGCGTGAATTACCATAAAATGTAGTTTTGTATGAACGCATACAAAAAACAACTTCATTTTATTTCAACAAATTTCATATTGCCATAGCTCATTATATATAGAAACCTTCGCTGGCATACGCAAAGTTTAATCGCAATCGGATGAATTTTATAGCAAAAAGTTTCATAATTCCAGAGCTCACCTTTATATATAGAAACCTTCACGGACGTGCGCATAACAAATCACCAAAGTTTCATCGCGATTGGATGAATGGTATAGGAAATAGTTTCATGACGTCAGAACTCAACATTATGAATAGAAACCTTTGCGGGTGTGCGCACACCAAATCTTCAAAGTTTCATCACAATTGGATGAAAGATATAGGATAAACAAAGAAACATAATTTTATTTATGAATATTATTTTATTGAGTAGAATTGATTGTTTAAAATTAACACGACACATCTGAATATAGAAAGATGCTAGGGCCCCGTTGTTAGGGAAAAGTAGACGCTCAGATGGCGGAAGGTTGAACAAATTAATATTTTCGTAATAACCATTATTGGAGAACTACGAAGGGTCGGAAGATTGATGTGATAGCTCAGTGGTTAGAGCTGACCCCCGATAGCGGAAGGTGACAAAATATTAATATTTTCATTTAGAGAACTATTTATTATTGATGTTGTTGGTGTACCCTCATTTAATTTCAACAAAAGGAACAAAACAATTGGAAATTATGTTTTTACATAATATATCTCAAATGAGGTGTGTAAAAGCAAAGGCAGCAATCTCCACTTTCGTTTTTTTTTAAAGATAAAAAACACATTGATATCTTTGTCTTTGATACATATTTTCAGACTAAGATTTTGATATGCAGAAAGCTGACAAATTCAGCTTTCTCTCATCAAAAGCAGAGTTTGAAAATATGTATCGAAGGCAAGGATATCAATGTGTTTTTTTGCCTTTTTTTTCAAAAAACGAAAGTGGAGATTGCTGCCTTTGCTTCTACACACCTCAAATATTTTATAGATAATTATTATATTGAGTTTCATCTTAACCTTTACGATACTGTAGGTAAAAATAACGTATCACTCGAATGGGGTCGCAAGAGTTCCCGTATACCATTATTCATTGTGTCCTTAATGCAGTGATACTCAGAAAACTAATTGATTTTATACCTTCCGTTTTTACCGGACATCGCCAATCTTCACCCAATGTAATGTGAGTAATTCAAAACGGTAAAAAACGAACGTAATGTTATTGTACCTCTTTCCAGGAAAATGCACTTTTTTCGTCTACACTCGCAGCTTTTTTGGGGCAAGGGTTTTTTAAAGTAATTGTTTTCGTTGGTGGGGATGGGAGGATTTTTTCAATGTATATATGTGACGTATAAAGCAACTTAGATATCACACAAAACTCTCGTATGGGGCAGTGTGTTACCCCCCTCCGGTATGGGAGGGTTTTATTTACTAATCTCTACGGTACAACATCCAGGCGCTAAACGCCAAGAGCAGCAGGTTCATACCAGAAGTACGTAGGTTTGACGAGTCCCCTGTACCCCGCTGTGTCAGTCACCGGGCAGAAATAGCCCGTGTGAATACCTTCGTGAATTCTTTATGACCTGCTCATGTAAAGGGGGGCCGCCGCCCTTCCTAGGACAGTGTAACTGGGAGATGCAGGGCAACTACGAACTCTTAGTTGTTTTGGTGAACGATAGTAAGTAAGCTTGTACTTGTAGGAGTGATTAGGCAACGAAAAATGTACCTTATTGTCTATAAACGATATCAGGTTAAAGCGATCCTTCAGAAATTATATATTATGATACACGTATGATTTTAATTGCTGGAAGATAGAATGTTGCTACTCTTCAATACCCTTATTAAAGTTTTAAAGGGCGGGTTATTTAATAAAACTTAAACAATTCATCAAATTTCAAAGTTCATTTTCGAGTTTTGTAAACGTTCTATTCAAGTTCTGTTAATATTTCAGTTATATGAATAATGATAAAATTACAAAACTTGAATAGAACAGGACTAGAAAATTAACTTTAAAATTGAATGAAATGTTCACATTGTTATTAATTGCTTAATTCGTAGAACTCCATTAAATTTAATTTCAGTTTGGAAAAGGCCTTGTAAGCCGAAACAGCTATCACAATAAAAAAACTGAAATACTTGCAGAACTTGATAATATCATTATTAAATTTGCTTTAAATTCAATTCATAAAAAAGTTAAAATTCTTTAAAAAAAAAACTAGCCGTTAGAAATTTAAAAGTGCTTAAAAATTACCTAACCTAACACTAAAGACATCCTAACATAATCTTACCATTAAGACCCATGGTTTAAATGTAGAATTTTTCTTTGATTTCTTGGAACATATTTTAATTTTTTTTCTTTTATTGAGGAATTCACAGTTGATTATTGGCTTTATTATTGCATTTGCTATGATTAGAAACTACATCTAATTAGAAATAGCAAAATCATTCTGACTTTCTTCTAACTCTTTTCCATGTTCCACTCATTAAATTCATTAAAACTTAGGTTACCGTATTCCCACTTCTCTAGTCAATTACGAGGACCCTTGCAAAAGAGTTGTTGATATTAATTTCCTCGTATTGCCTATCTTTTTCTTACCACGTTCACAATTTCCACGAAATGACTACCCAGTAATCAGAGTAACACATCACTTCACTTCCGTCACTATTGTCCGCCCTCACTCGATGGGCGGAATATGTAGGGCGGGTGAACGGACCCTACCAAACTTGAAGGTTTAGGTGTAGGAAGACAGCAATTCCTAGGAAAATACCAAATTTGACGTTGAGATGGGTTACTTAACCGAGCGGAGGAATTTGCGACAGTTCAAAATCGTCGCTGATTCCACGCTGCACCAAGGCTTTTAGGATCATTTTCGCTTGAGAGGAAGAGCGGAATATGGTGTGTGTCACACATTATATTTGAAAGCTCTTAGCAGAGTGTTTTAGGGCTCAAGGTTGAGATTTCTGTGTTCACGCGGGTTGTTCCACCTCCCTCAAAGAAGATTTTGTGAGGAACTTGAGCCTGTTGCAGAAATTTTGTCTTTATGTTAAGTAGATGTGAAAGAGACGGAGGTTATGAATTTGAAAACATTAATTAATTAATCTTTTTAGATCCAATAACTACAAAAACCAAAAGCTTTTTTTCATAACTTTGTGGTCTATTTTTAAAACTAAACGAAAGTCTCTTTTATTGATTTTGAGTGAATGGATTTTGATTACGTAAATTAAATGCATCAACGTTATTTATCGTTACTCTGTCGACACAATCATTTTTAAATGGTTTTCAATGTATTTCTGTCACGTTGAAAAGAACTACAAATTTATCCCCGTGAAATATCATAGGAAAAATTTCAATTTAGAAAAAGACAATCACAATAATTTGTATCTAAAACATTGTAAGTATTATTTATTGGTTTTTACTAAATTTAAATTTTTTTTTGTCTGAATTATTTTTCACACAATCAATTGCAATTTTGAAAATGACACTTAAATTCAAAGCAAATTTGATTTTATCGAAGCAGATTTGAGGCTGGAACAACTAACGCACATCGCAGACAACCAAAATTAGTATGTTTGATTTCAAAGCTTCATAGAAATAATCTTTTAGAGCTGAAAAGAGTGCGATGAGCCAGAAATTCCAAATAGAAAACTCAGCATTTTTGTTTTTTTGTGCTCATCATAAAGGCTTTTATGCTTAACTAATAAAAACATTATAAAATACATTTTTTATCATAAAAACACTATATCTCAAAATATGTTTATATGTTTAATAAATTCGATGTTAATTCTTTATACTTACCTGCAGTTGTATTTATTAACATATGTACACTATTGAAATTTGTCACATGAGAGCGGGTCGCTATTACGACTCGTTCTTGAGTTCAACAGTTCGGCTGTGGAATGATTTACCGGTCTCTTCTAGACCCATGTTCACTCCTTCCTCATCAAAAAGACCTTCCGTACAATATCTTCAAAGGTAACATAGGCTTCTGTGTCCTGATTTAAAAAATAAAACGGGAATCCTCCTAGTTACAGTCAAAACATCTTAGAAATAATGTATATATAATCATGTATTAAATAAATAAATTAATAAAAATAAAAAATTAGAGTGTGTATTTCACACGCGGTAGAAGTGAAACTAAAAAGTCGCCTTCTTTTATTTTGCCTGTTTAATTTAAAGTGGTTTGAAGATTTAAAAAAAAATATTTTTTTTTTTTTGGATTCGAACCTCCGTTCGCTGGATTTCTCTGGCCGCTGAGATTTGTGACGCACTATACCGCTGCGCTATGGGATGCTCGTGGCGAGGCGCGAATTTGGCGTATTATATTAGAACCGGCGTATTTCTGTCATATAATAAATTCTAGTGACGTATTTCCGTTTCATCCAAATTTCAAATCACTATCCGGGCTGTAGAAGTTTCACTTCAAAAGTAATTTATTTTCCAGCTTTAATCCCAATGACAAGCAGTTGAACAGCATTGCACGTGGCTCTATTTTTACGGTGCATATAATTCAAAACGTAATCGATTTTACCGTAACTGAAGGCAAGTTACTTCGATTACCCAGAGCGGTCACTTTATCATCATAATCCGGTTACCACAATAAAATATCTCTCAAGTGTTTTAGGTACTGTTATGTTATATAATCCGTGCAATGGATTGACTTCCGACGCTGTAGGAGATTCAATTGATGAAATAAATGTACAGGATACATTATTTTACAATCAAATTTTGTTGTTACTTATTTATTTATCAAAACGAACTTAGTCCAATTTACAATAAAATAAGATCAAATTTAAAAAAAAAAAACGTTCAGAGATAAACATTAGAAAATATAAATGACCAGTCAAATCAAGACCTGGAGTCAAAATAGTTTCAAATCTGTATCAAAATTGTTTTAAAATACCTTCAATTGCATACGTTTTTAGATTTTCGCGGCGAAAAGTATTTTCGTTATTTGTTTTTGGGGTGTTATGCCGTGTTGCGCTACCTCCTTCTTTAGCCAACGTTTCTGACAGCGTTACGTATGCTAAAGAAGGAGGTAGCGCAACACGGCATAACACCCCAAAAACAAATAACAAAAATACCTTCAATTGTTTAATGACAGAGAAAAATCATTTAGACTTAAGAGGTTATATACAGTTAGGAGGTCCAAAAAGAGTGGTATTTTAAGATTTTTTCTGAGAATACCTTTACATTTATTAATATAGAAATCTGTACACATATTTTAGCGACTTTTACCTGTATTTTAACATTTTTTGTATTTTTAAAAATAATAATTTTGAAAGCTGTTATAGCTGATCTCCAGAGGCTCCTCTCAAAAAAGGCAACTTGCGGTGACAACCATACCTCTAGACTGGATCATTTAAAACGAAAAAATCAAACGTATTTCGTTTAAGTAATGTATAATCTTCTAATAAATTGAAGGACAAAGTAAATTTTTTTTTTTTTGACAAAATGGCGGCTTCTCAAAAAAAAAAAGCGATTTTTTACTAAAATTTTGGCCTTAAATTGTTTATAAAAATATATATTTGTCGGTGAGATCTGACCTTCGATTAATAACTAAAAAAATACTGAAGAAGCTTGTGTTAAAATTTAGAACTGATCGGTTTAGGCGTTTTCGAGACATCTTGGTCGCCGACCTTAAAAACACAGTTTTGAGAAAAACGCGTTTAAAGTTTGCCTCCTTCTGTCAATCGCCGGATTGACTTGAAATTTTCTGTGTGTGTACTTAAATATAACATATGTACATTTCGAAAATTAAATTAAAAAAAATCGTTCTTGAAAATTCTAACTGTATATAACCCCTTAAACCAAAAAATCAAGGTCTTGACTCGAGCTGGCCAGTCTACACATTCTGGACAATGGGTGAATAATATCCATAATTAGTTGACTGATGATTGGAGAAGAGCAGTTCTTTATTTCTCAGTCTACGGGAAGGTATATTGAAAGAGATGAGTTGTAGTAATGTAAGTGAATCAATGATACAATTGATAATTTTGAAGAAACAAATGAGATCATATTTTTCCGACGGTCTTCTAATAGAGAAAGGTTTAGAGTTAGTTCATTTTTATCATTTGAATGATTGCTTCTTACTGACCCTAATCTAGCAATCCTTCATAAGAATTGATGTCGAACGGATTGAATATGTCGAATATGGACAACATAAAAAGGAAATGAAACAACGCAAGCATGATTAATATAATTCAAGATGAGGTTGAACCATGTAACCGTAAAGAGTTCTTATGGTTTTTATGGTTATGAGGTCAGATGTAATTTAGACGTAGTTTAGAAACCAAGCACTTTGAAAGATTTATTAACTATTTCGTTTATGTGTTCCCAGAAATGAAAGCTTGCTTAGAAAGACACTAAATGGCAAATATTATTTAATTTGTATTCAAAAACAATCGGTTACGATATCACTTTATTCTCTGACACTTTCATTGAAAGTTGTCGAGTGGCATTTATATAATTAAAACAATAATGGTTATTTGGTGTATTGACACAGGAAAAACTGTGACATTGTGAACTCGTTGAGGAAAATCGTGACAGAGTGAAATTGATGTGGTTTATATATTGTTTAAAAATGTTACATGTTGAAATCTAGTTCTTACAAAATAAAGTCCCATGTTGAAATTTGTTGATGTCCATATTTCATTGCAATACAATGTTAAATTTCGAGTCGTCTAAAATTGCATCTCCATTGTGTTTTCTCTCTACTTGTATAATCCAAGATACGTTCTCCCGGTCGAGTCCCTCGTCGCTCCGGCAAATTTCTTTTAGAAACAAGATGACCGTATTTAATTTAACGAGATCATTTGTCAGTATTAATATAACAAAGAAGAATCTGTGTCCTGGTAACGATCTCCGTAAAGTGGAGAGTCGAGGCTTACTTTCAACGCTGGACCGCCACGAGATAACAGTACAGAAGTCTCGTCTAGTACCTGCTCCCGACTAGGCTATTAGCAAGCTCGTCACGTCGGACATTAGACTGTACTTAATTAAATACATAACTTAATCAGTTCAAGCCTTTCATAATCAGCTGAAGTAAAGCTTTTTTAAAAAGCTTACTATAAATACTGATCAATGTTATAACTTGTAGGCATATCGCGTTAGTTCACCTCGAAAGGCTCTTAGTGGCTTAACGGCTTTTATCCCATTAGTTGTTTTGATGGGAATTTGTGGCTTATTTCTATTTGCTACATTTTTTTAAGTAGCCCATTTTGGCCCCGTTAGTGATTTGAAATTTGGATGAAACGGAAATGCGTCACTAAAATTTATTATATGACGAGTCGTCGGTTCTAATATAATGCGGTTAAATCGCGCCTAGCCGCGAGCGTCCCATAGCGCAGCGGTATAGTGCGTCGCAAATCTCAGCGGCCAGAGAAATCCAGCGAACGGAGGTTTGAAATACGAAATCCAAAACAAACAAACATTTTTATTTTTGTAAATAAATATCCATTCTTCAAACCACTTTAAAATAAACAGGCAAAAGAAAAAAAGCAATATCCTTTTTTTTCACTTTTATCGGGTGTGAATTACACACTCGAACTTTTTTCAACTTCTTTATTCATATTCATAACATTATATGATTTTTTAGAAAAGTTTTTTAATGTGATTTACGACTACCAAACTAGACACAAGCCCGTATTATGGTAGTTGAAATTTGATATGAATGGCGGTCTTCGTGATCGCGGTCGCGGTCGCGGGTACGAATCCCGGCGTCCGCAAGTAAATGTTATTTCACAATTTATTAATTTAAAATATTATGTAGTAAATTTTGCGGAACGTTCCTCAGTATCGCCCTGAAGCAAGACCACCAATCAGAATTGAAACGTTGCTTGAACTAGCTTTAGCCATGTTTAGTGACCAGATATGAATAGCCAGACAATTCCCCACCTTCTTCTTCCTTGTCCACACTCCCTTTAGCCTCACAACGTACCTCAATTGGGGATGCCATAGTCTCATTGGCTCCAGACGGGAGGGTGTCTCTTGTGCGGTATTCACGTTAAAAAAATAAAAATAAACTTTTTTTGTTTTGTTTTTAAAATAGTTTTAAACTACTAAAGAGAATCCAAATTTGTAAATGGCATATCTAACTCACACCATACCAAAGATATTTACACATTTCAACACGATGAAATATGTTTTGCAAGTGTTAGACATCGTTTATCTCGATACAATTGTTAATCGGGATATTTGAACCTAGCGTTACCAATAATATTTTTTTAAAAAGACAGACATAGGCTAAACCGAGCTACTGAGAAAATAAATGTGACGCGGTACTTTGAAATATGTTTTCCCCCCATTAAAAATTAATATGTTCTTAATTGTTTAAAAGTGATGTGTCTGCTATTATTTAAACGTGTTATATTAGGCTGTGTAAATGTACGTTTTATTATGCTCGGTTACGAATAACCGACAATATTTGAAAATCTCCTACTACCACCTCAGTAAACTGAGATTGTTGCTTGTATCATGATGGAAGGTCCAGCCAGCCGAAATGAAGTGATGATTAGTTTGTTGGTAAGCTAAAGCTATTGTAATGAAGCAATTTCACAGAAGCTTTAATAATGTTAACATGCAAGACGCAAGCGGATGACGAAATTTTGATTAATCAAGCCAATTTGAGCGTAGTCCGAAATGCATTGGAGCATGTAATGCGTCAAAATGCTCGCCTAACCTTTCAATACACCTAACTACTGGTGAAGTCACGAATATATTAATATAAATAAATGTTTAAAGTGACTTGTAGCGCCTGATGGGTTAAATGCTCATCAATTCTCATCAGTGCAATTAATTCGCTTCTAACCGAGGGTTAAATGTATATTCGTGTCGCACTAAATCATCCAAGGGGTAGGTAATGACGTAGATGCGTTTATTGTTACTGTATAGTTGCGGCCGTCTTTATTATCTTTATATTGTTAGGTACACTTAAACGCTTAGATTTTTTATTTATTTTAAGGCAGTTTGGAGTTTGGAGTACCTTCCCGCAAGTTTCTTAGAGTTGTGTGTTGTGTACCTACTTGTAACGTACAGCATCTGTTAATCTGTTTTCAGAAGGTTCCAGTTTCTCACACGTTGGCGTTTACCAAACTTTAGTTAAAACTCTCAGAGTTGGACGTTTATCACTTATTTATTTAGAGACTGTCTTCGTGGTGTAGCGGTATAAAATACCCATGTAAACACTTTATTTTGAGTCTGAAGGGTGCGGGTTTTGTGATGTAGAGATGTTGTGATGTTGGGTCGCTGTGATGTTTTGATACTGTCATGAGATGATCACGTGATGTTATAATGTTGTGATGTACTCGTACGTACGATGCAGTGATGAAGTGATAAAGAAGCAATGGATTGATGAAATGGTGAATTCAGGTATGTTTTTAGGTTTTCACGGCCAAAAGTATTTTTGTTATTTATTTTTGGGGTGTTATGCCGTGTTGCGCTACCTCTTTCTTTAGCCAACGTTTCGGACAGCGTTACAGGGTCCATCATCATGGCTCATCTGCCCTGATGATGGACACGTAACAAACGCAATCAGCGCAACACGGCATAACACCCCAAAAATAAATAACAAAAAAAAAGGTGAATTCGTTTATTCGACAGTATACGAAGTGGTGAATTGACGAAGTGTTTAATTTATTTAGTATGCTGTGGTGATTTATGATGCGGTTACGTGATTTTATGATATGTTGATGTTACAGTGTTGAAGTGGTCAAGTGATGTTATGATGATTTTTATTATTATTTAGGAGAAAACACAGATACAGACAGTGATTAACAAGACAATATAAAGCAATAACAAAAAAATTCGTCTACATGTTGTGATATATGTACCAATGATGAAGTGATGAAGGGATGACGTAATGAAAGGGTGAAGCGATGAAGTGATTCTGTCGTAAAGTGATCACGTGATGTTGTGAAGTGTTGATGATGCAGTGATGAAATCGTCAAATGATGAATTAGTAAAGTGATGAAGTGCTGAAATGATGATGTGAAAAATGCCCTGGAAAATTAACAAATTTTTCTGAAGCCTTTTTTTTAATTTTGAACAAACATTATATATTCAAACTCTATTCATCGGACAGCCAGCCGAGCATCTAACCCACCGCGCTATCGACCACCTAAACACAGGTTGATCGTCCTCCAATACAAAATGCAAGGAGTGGGTGCTACATTACCTCATTTTTTTGCCAGTCGGATTTTCTTTTGCGTGATTAATAGCCTAGCTTATTTGAATATATTATTGACGTGTTAAGTCCCCGGGGACAGATTTATCATTCCGGCTGGGAACTTAAAGAAAGTGCCTTTAGGAAGCTTCGCCCGTTATTTACGTATTTATCCTTAATGTGAAATCACTCGGCAAGTGAATTTGAGATACCTACATTTTTTTTTATTTTTTTTTATTTAATATAGATATATAAGAATACAGAGGTGTTTTATAAATTACAAATTGGTACAGAAACTATTTAAATCGCAAATTAAAACTATTTAAATTGCAATCTCACCAAAGAAGAAGCTAGTTCTTGTGCTTGATGAGCGAGTTACACTAATTGTAACAGAAATAGAATAACATTATGCAATAGGTAAGTATATAATGAAAACAATTGAAACTTCTGGATTATCTATATGTGAAGGTGTACATACATAGGATATGGTTACATACTAAAATATTGTGCACTTTAGAGGAATTCGAAAAATCTAAATAAAATAGAGATGAATATAGATTGATAATAAATAGAAAGAAAGAGAAAAACAGGTAATTATTTAATTAATTATTCCTGATGAAGTATAGCTTCAGTTTGAGTTTCAGTTTATTGATGTCTTTGATTTTTTTTATTTCAATCGGAAGGTTGTTGAAATAAAAAATACATAAAACGGAATATTTCAGCACCAAACTCCTACAAATTATTTGTTTATAAGCATATTTAATGTGAGACCCTTGAGGTGATTTTTCACAAAAACGGCGCTCTACAAATTATCCAATTATTATTATTATTAATAACTACTCATTTCTTCGTTAATTCGCTTAATGCCCTAAATTGACGCGTCCCTTTCTTAATCTTGGGCATTAACTATTTAACAATTTGTAGACATTTTGTTTTGGAGAGTTTTATTTCGCATTTACATTTATTACTTTTTATTTTTATTTATCTGCTACCGATTTTGATATATCATTCACTGGCAATGTCAAATATCATTCACTGTGTCGTGTTATTCACTGGCAATCTTAAAACCTAAAAAATTAAATAACAAATTGTTAGCGTCAGCGTGCGTGCTGATGCTATCGGCAGGGTTGGAGAAAGCTCCCACATATTTAATACAAATTAGTTGCTGTATCTGCCCCAAATAAAAACTAGCTCAGGTTCGGTGCAAGCAGGGTTTCTTTTAACCTCAAGGCTAGTGCTTGTGGTTCGGAACTTCACGCTTCTCCATCCCCCCAGGGCCTCTCTCGACAAGCAAAACACGGTAGGTTATCACATAAATAGTTTATTCAATTCTAGGAGACACAATAATAAATAAGAGGAACGATCCTAGCTGAAAGTTAGTTTGAACGTCAGTCTCTGCTCTCTACACGCGTGGTTAGGGCTAAAACATTATTTGCACACAAAGGGTAACATGGTAATTGACTCACGTTTGGTTTATGGGCCAACAGCGGCTTTACGCGCTTGTTCTCCCGGTCTCAGCAGCGTCCATGCGGACACCGGAAGTGCACAACCGGCGAAACTGAACTTGTGTCGCACATGTTCGCGCGGGACGTGGGCCCGGGAAGCTCGCTTGCTGAAGACCTGACTTGAATGGCGATGTGCGGCGCGTCTCCTGATCCGTGGGTCGCGGGAGGGGTGATGCGCCTGCGCATTACCGTCCCGCGGTGCAACAGTATTTTAGGGCTCGATTCGCTGACTGTCGAAACATGACGGTACTTAAGACTCGATTCCTTATTCTTGTAACGTAACACTTCCCCCCTCGCCGCAATAAAAGCGACGTGGCAATGGAGCTGTAGGGCTAATAAATCCTCTTACCCTTTCAGCACTTGTGCCAAAAACATTTAAGAGAAACGAGGAGAGAGAGAGAGAGAAATTCCTAGCTGGAGAATAGTTATGAACAGAACACAAAAGAGATGATACATGGTGTAACAAGGAATTGTCAATAAATGTATATAAAGGCAGTGGCATACATAAATACAGTTGCAAAGAACAAGGATCTGTTGAAGAAAGGTACAAGGGTTATGCAGTGATAGAAAAAAAAACTCTAATTGTATCATTGGTCTGTGAGCTAATGTTTGCGAACGTGGTTTGCGTAGGATGTCTGGGGTGGTTGAACGTTTCACTGAAGTTACAAGGTTACTTTGTCACAGTGACCTGGCCCATTTGAGATTACACTCAAGGGACACTAGGGCCTTTAAGAAAATACGAGGAAGAGAACACATGATGAGGCTTCTAGGTGGTGTGGAGAGTTCTACCTGTCACAGAGGTCGAAAGGGTAACTGCTTCCGGATCCTGTGGGTGAGCCAGTACGAAACCATTGAAGTATTGGAGAGTGGAATCGTAATTGGTGGTTGGTACACTGGTTTTTGTATGTAGTGGGATTGTTTTGTGAACAATCGTTGGTATTGTTATTTGTGCAAGGGCACAGGAGCATCAGCACAATGGCAGTAGGGCATTTGCATTATGCAGCAGGAACATTTGCATAATGGCAGCAGAAACATTTGCACAAGGGCAACAGGAACATTTGTATTATGCAGCAGGAATATTTGCATAATGGCAGCAGAGCATTTGCATTATGCAGCAGGAACATTTGCATAATGGCAGCAGGAACATTTGCACAAGGGCAACAGGAACATTTGTATTATGCAGCAGGAATATTTGCATAATGGCAGCAGAGCATTTGCATTATGCAGCAGGAACATTTGTATTATGCAGCAGGAATATTTGCATAATGGCAGCAGAGCATTTGCATTATGCAGCAGGAACATTTGTATTATGCAGCAGGAATATTTGCATAATGGCAGCAGAGCATTTGCATTATGCAGCAGGAACATTTGCATAATGGCAGCAGGAACATTTGCACAAGGGCAACAGGAACATGAACCAACCTAGAGCTGGCGTGCTCGGGTTTGTTTTGAGTGTCGGTTCTTTGTGGTGATACAATTCGCAACTACACGCACGACTCACACTAGGTTATGTTAGATGCGGTCGGGTGCTTTTGGTACGCAGGGATTGAAGGCAAGGGACCTCCGTGACGGTAGCGAGGGCAGCATGAAGAGGCGCAGATGTAGATAGGGTGCAGAGCTGCTGGTTTTTTTTTTTTAAAATCCGGCAAAAATTATTATTAGAACAAAATTCTTGAAGTTTACCTGCCTAGTAGACCAATGATGAAAAAAGTTTGGAGAGAAACAAGTGTGCATGTTGAGAAAAAGTTGGATTTGTTTGGCGTGTAGAGAGAGAGACGGAGAGAGAGCTAACTAAATGTGGCTAATTCCTAATACATGTTACAAAGGTACGTATTCAAGGACAGGTTCTGTGTAACCCCTTTTGGTTTTTTTCTTTACCAAATACATTTCCAAGAATACGTGGTTGAGGGATTGTACGTATAACAAAATTCCCCATTCGAAAGAAGTTGGTCTTCCATGACCTATGCTCACGTCTATACGGTAGCATTTTTTCTACTTTCGAAAAACAAAACATTGCGTACAAGATTAGTTATAACAAAGTGGGAAAGGAGTAGGAAGTTGAAAGGATCCGCGTATGAAGATTGTCCCATTTGACAAACGAAACGCCAAGTGCGTAACGCATATATCCCCATTCACGGATAATTTCGAGGAAGGGGGAGGGTGATAATTGGGAACATTTGAACGAAGAAAACTGTTGGGGACTCGGCTATTTCCGAAATTCGACCTCTGGGTGGAGGTGAAACAAGGTCTACAGCAGTCATCCTGGCACATTACAATAATGACAACTGGGAAAGGAGTAGGAAGTTGAAAGGATCCGCGTATGAAGATTGTCCCATTTGACAAACGAAACGCCAAGTGCGTAACGCATATATCCCCATTCACGGATAATTTCGAGGAAGGGGAGGGGTGATAGTTGGGAACATTTGAACGAAGAAAACTGCTGGGGACTCGGCTATTTCCGAAATTCGACCTCTGGGTGGAGGTGAAACAAGGTCTACAGCAGTCATCCTGGCACATTACAATAATATTTGGTAGTGTTGGACAAAAGAATACACTGACATAAAAGTCTAATCCTCTACGTGTATTGGGCAGAAGATTAGGGGTCGTTTTATTCTCCTACTTGTTTGCGAGAAATGACAGACCCTTGCTCAAATCTCACAAACCTGGGGATTTTCTTTGTTCGTCTCCCAGACAACGAGTTAGGTGTTTTTGTGTCCATCAACTTAACTCCCACGACACGATGCCCCATAATCATGAGTGAAGCGTATGATTAGTCCTTTTGAGATAGTAGATAGTTCCTGGGTTCTTGTGACAGGAAGTCCACGGGCATATTAATGATTACAAAAAAGGGGTGTGGACTACATTGAGTAGTTCACACATAAAGGTTTGATATTATTTCGTTCGCACGATTCATGGTGAGTATTATAACGTCTTCACGTATAGCGTACAAGATTGCAAAATCAAAAGATTTGCAAGTAAGTTTTATAACGTCTTCACGGATGACAATGAACGAATTACAACTGGGTTGCCCAGTATTGAAGGGAGGTGCAAAAGACTAGGTATTTATGACATTTCTGACAAAAACCCACAGAGTAATTATAACGGGCTCCCCGTATCGCATTTAGTAGATATTCTGAGATTCCCATCTATGACGGCAGATTTTATAAGGTTCCCACCTATGATGGCAACAAAGGTTAACGTTCATATAAAGGTACCTATTCAATACAGACGGCGAGACATACTGATGTACTTAGTACAACAATACCGTAGCATAATAAATCCATATTAGCGTACGTTAAAGACTTGCACAAAGGCAAAAACATATTTGAAGATCTGGCCAAGATTTTATACTTCAACAATTAAGGGACAAAAAAAATTTGGCGTGCTGATGGAATGTGAATTTCATCTAAGCTTACCGCAAAAGAGATCCTTTGTGGTACAACCCTTTTGGTTACGCACAGAGTATCGTATCGTGATGGTACAACTTTTGTTGTACTTACACGTACGATGGTAGCAACAATACAAGACATGCGCTTATCGTTGTTTGACAAGGAAAATTATTTACATTGGTCCGATTTGAGTGTTTAAGACCTTCTAGGTTTTACTTACTTAAACAGACTGCGATGGACACACCTTGGTGTTATGAAAATTATAATAATGGGATGGGTTGTTCACAGGGTGGTTCACTTGGAGACCTGGCTTCTTGTTGTGACCTCGTACTTTGCACGTGATAAGTCACAACAAGGCAACCCCAAAATTTCAGTTTGAGCAGTTGAGACCCAGGGTGACTCAATGTTGCTGAAATGTTGTAAAAAAATTTATCGTTAATGAAGAGGCACGTTGAAAGTTGTCCCTTTTATAACGATACTTTCCAGACTCCACATCCAGTTCTGGGGAGAGCTAGAGCAATTTGGGTTATTTATTGAGCGCCATTCTATTTTCTTAAAAAACAGAAAAAAAACTTAGAACGGGTAGCAAACATCTGATACCGCCGTGGGTTTACACAGGTTTGCTTACCTAATTTAACTACATATGACATAAGGGTTAGATGCACTTTGGCGAGGACCCGATATTTAATGTACAAAAAAGATTTTTCTAACATTTAGAAAGGGGTGACGAGGTATGACATGATGATGTGAAAATATGATGCTGCGAGTTGTGACGATGCACAAAACCTTGGGCACGTAGTCTCTGACTACTTGCAGTAAGCCACAGGGAATTCCTTTCTCCGAAGTGATCAATTTCAGGTAGAGGTGTGCATGCTTAGAAAAAACGATGTTTCCAAGGTTTGACACCTGGGGCAGCAATTAGAGGCGAATGACTGATGATGACGAGATATTTATACAAACAAAAATAAAATAAAATGAAACGAAACCACAAGGGAGAATTATAATTTCTTCCATGACTTTGGCTACAGTTGACACCACTGTGCCAGAGCTAGAAAGGTTTCGTTTGAGTGTCCTAATGAGTGACAATCGTTTACGAGAGGCCGCTCATTAGTGACGAAACAAAAGGGTTGACTTCCATAGTGATCCATGTCACGGTGTAGACGAATGGTTGCTAGGAGTCAAGGAATAACCGTTGGGGTTATACGGGCGTGGCAATGGAGTTTGTTTCCATGTTACCACTTTTTACAATGTCCTTTATATGGTAGTTACCTATGTGTTTACCAGAGATGTCGGACAATCGGTAAACCAGGTCTGAGATTTTCTTTAGGACTTTCGTCTTTACAAAACGGGGTGCCAATTTGGCAGAGAAGTACAGCGCACCTTGTGACAGAGTGTTGTTTCTCCTCAAGACGATGTCTTCTTCCTTGAACGTGACGTGCTTCCTGATGTACTTTTTGTTGTAGAAAGAAGCATATTGAATAAGGCATTTTTTGGATTTATTCCTGGGAGAAATCTTTCTACTTCTCAGGGCCTGTAGTAGTTCTTCCTTTTTTGACGTAGAAATGTGGGGGATTATACCCAGCGTGACTTGAGGGACTTCCATAGTGTATAGGGTCGTGTCAGGGTGACCTTACGTTGGGAGAAAAACGAGAACTCGACTCTTTATCCGTAATTGGAAAGAAATTTTTGCCAGGGATTGACCACTGGGGACGTATATATATTTTTTTTTTACAAAATGCTTCTGCGAAAAAACGCGTATTTGTAAGTGTTTGGGTTATTTGAAAATTTGGGCAGAGGTTTGCCTCTGGCCACGTGCTTTTTAGGAAAAATCCAAGCGTTTTGGAAAAAAAATTTCGAAAATTAAAAAAAAATCGAAAAAAGGAAAAAATCGGAAAAATTTTCAGAGTCCGAAACTGGAGAAAATTTGGGCAGCGATTTTCCTCTGGCCATGCGTTTTTAAGAAAAAATCCAAGCGTTTTGGAAAAAAAATTTCGAAAATTAAAAAATCGAAAAAAGGAAAAAATCGAAAAAATTTTCAGAGTCCGAAACTGGAGAAAATTTGAGCAGCGATTTTCCTCTGGCCATGCGTTTTTAAGAAAAAATCCAAGCGTTTTGGAAAAAAAAATTTCGAAAATTAAAAAAATCGAAAAAAGGAAAAAATCGAAAAAATTTTCAGAGTCCGAAACTGGAGAAAATTTGGGCAGCGATTTTCCTCTGGCCATGCGTTTTTAAGAAAAACTCCAAGCGTTTTGGAAAAAAAAATTTCGAAAATTAAAAAAAAATCGAAAAAAGGAAAAAATCGAAAAAATTTTCAGAGTCCGAAACTGGAGAAAATTTGGGCAGCGATTTTCCTCTGGCCATGCGTTTTTAAGAAAAACTCCAAGCGTTTTGGAAAAAAAAAATTTCGAAAATTAAAAAAAAATCGAAAAAAGGAAAAAATCGAAAAAATTTTCAGAGTCCGAAACTGGAGAAAATTTGGGCAGCGATTTTCCTCTGGCCATGCGTTTTTAAGAAAAACTCCAAGCGTTTTGGAAAAAAAAATTTCGAAAATTAAAAAAAATCGAAAAAAGGAAAAAATCGAAAAAATTTTCAGAGTCCGAAACTGGAGAAAATTTGAGCAGCGATTTTCCTCTGGCCATGCGTTTTTAAGAAAAACTCCAAGCGTTTTGGAAAAAAAAAATTTCGAAAATTAAAAAATCGAAAAAAGGAAAAAATCGGAAAAATTTTCAGAGTCCGAAACTGGAGAAAATTTGAGCAGCGATTTTCCTCTGGCCATGCGTTTTTAAGAAAAACTCCAAGCGTTTTGGAAAAAAAAATTTCGAAAATTAAAAAATCGAAAAAAGGAAAAAATCGGAAAAATTTTCAGAGTCCGAAACTGGAGAAAATTTGAGCAGCGATTTTCCTCTGGCCATGCGTTTTTAAGAAAAAATCCAAGCGTTTTTGGAAAAAAAAATATTTCGAAAATTAAAAAATCGAAAAAAGGAAAAAATCGAAAAAATTTTCACAAGTTTTCGTGGAAGTAATTTGTTTGAGAATTCAACAATATCTTGGGGGCATGGTTTCATTACGCGGCTTCCTATAGCCTGATTTTATACAGCACCAATTTTCTGGTATTTACACGCGAATTCCCTTCGTCTTTTCGACAAGATATTACCTTCTTTGTCAATTGACAAGGTATTATAGTGTCAGATGTCAAGGAATCCACGTCAACGCGAATTTAGTATTTTTTGCATTATTCGAATGTGATTCGGCATGACCCGGTTTCAGCAGACGACAGAGTCAAAAATACTTAATTGTCAAATGACAGAAAGAATTTAAATCCACTTGTTCCCTAGGTGTCAGCAAGTGTCCGTTTAAGAGACGTACCAGCGTGCTGCAGTATAGTATATTATTAAAAATATTTAGCACTTTCGAGACCAAGCGGATGATTTGTTTATCATGTACATGATTTTAATTGTTGAATAAATTCTTCTTTAATTTGTGTTTATTTCCACTATTCACTTGTATTGAAAATAGCAATTTTAATCGGCCGACACTTTGTAATCACTGTATTATTCGCAGCGACAACTTCCTAGGTTGGGCACCTTGCGTTGGAATACCGGTAATATTTTGTCGAGTGACGACTCACAAATGATAAAATCGCGCCCGTAATAATTTAAATTGTGATTCGAAATTACGTTCGCGCCGAGATTCCTGTTGGAAGTGCTAGACAATTGGGAATAAACAATACATCATAATAACATTTCAGAGTTTACAATTGTTGCTTGGGAACGAGGCCGTGGTGGAACAGAAAAAAATTTAAATGGCCCCACGTTGGGCGCCAGTGTTAGCGTCAGCGTGCGTGCTGATGCTATCGGCAGGGTTGGAGAAAGCTCCCACATATTTAATACAAATTAGTTGCTGTATCTGCCCCAAATAAAAACTAGCTCAGGTTCGGTGCAAGCAGGGTTTCTTTTAACCTCAAGGCTAGTGCTTGTGGTTCGGAACTTCACGCTTCTCCATCCCCCCAGGGCCTCTCTCGACAAGCAAAACACGGTAGGTTATCACATAAATAGTTTATTCAATTCTAGGAGACACAATAATACATAAGAGGAACGATCCTAGCTGAAAGTTAGTTTGAACGTCAGTCTCTGCTCTCTACACGCGTGGTTAGGGCTAAAACATTATTTGCACACAAAGGGTAACATGGTAATTGACTCACGTTTGGTTTATGGGCCAACAGCGGCTTTACGCGCTTGTTCTCCCGGTCTCAGCAGCGTCCATGCGGACACCGGAAGTGCACAACCGGCGAAACTGAACTTGTGTCGCACATGTTCGCGCGGGACGTGGGCCCGGGAAGCTCGCTTGCTGAAGACCTGACTTGAATGGCGATGTGCGGCGCGTCTCCTGATCCGTGGGTCGCGGGAGGGGTGATGCGCCTGCGCATTACCGTCCCGCGGTGCAACAGTATTTTAGGGCTCGATTCGCTGACTGTCGAAACATGACGGTACTTAAGACTCGATTCCTTATTCTTGTAACGTAACAAAATATACAATTGAATTACAACTCTGCAAAACCAAATATATGCTATTTCCTATATTTCTCACAGGATCATAAATGATTTTACCACATATATGTCTTAGGAACCTCTTTTTATAATGGAATTTTTGTCACAACTGAGAGAGCTTTTATAAAAAATGGCAATGTAAAAAAAAGTTGTTACGAAAATTACAGCTTTACTCCTTTGCTTCTCCACTTCAGCCTACAAAAAGAAAAGAGAGAAAACATTGCTTTTATACGCAATGGAATTTCTGTAAAGACAGGACATTCAAACTACCTTTATAAAGCTTTTAAAACATAAACACCTCGTCAAAAAGGCACGCAAAATACAAATGTGAGAATTTTGACCTAGTTTTTTTAAAGCACACCTTTTATGGAGCTTTTGAAAAGCTCGTGAGAACATAGGGGCTCATTTTAGACGCGCTCCAGGGCCGAAAAGTGCACAATGCAAGCGCAGCAAATGAAAATGCATTCCGGTGCATCATGTTTGTCAGCTTGCGAAATCTGCATATCACCGGCCATATTGTATCGTCCCGCATGTAGATTCTGCAGTCCCTGAACTCGGTTTGTATGGCACGCACAATGCGCTGATTGCTGATGAGGTCTGGATAGTTTTTTTAACGTCCTGCTGACGCGTATTCGCTGAATAATAAATTGGAATTTCAATTAGGTTTGTCACAGCGTTTTGTCGTAAGAAAATAAATAACGTTTTTTTGCTGGCTAGCTTTACTATTCGACAGCAATGTTTTTTATTCTAATTGTTGAAATTTTTTTTTACGTCAATAGTAAGGCTGAAGGTTAAGTGGAGAGGGGAAGAAGACGGTGGTTAGGCAATGTAATATGTTTTTTTCTTGTTCTAAAAAATAATTTATATATTTATATTGGTGAATGGTAAATTTGGCGGTCTCTTTGGATTATCAGAGACACTAGTATTCTTCGAAAAAACTGCTAAATCATCATGATCGGCTACAATGGATCAGAGATGGCGCTCACTTGTCCGTTTCGAGAAATAATGCAGTTTTGCACCTGGCTCTTCAGATCTGGTAACTAAACACTGCTAAATTTCATTCATTATTAAATTTTGAAAATACAAATCAATCAAAAATGTATCTTTGCACACCGGGATTTAAACCCGCGACCTCCGGATCGCTAATCGAGGGCCTTGCCCGTCAACCATGGAGACTATCAAACAATTGGCAGAGGAAGGTTGAAGTGATTGATTGTTTTTTTTCGGATAAAACAGCGAAAACTTCTAGATTAGGGTATTTGCGTCATACTTTATATGGGAAGTACACTTCTGGAAAACGCTGCTCAAAAACCGTTGGTATTATTATTTATGCAATTTTTCTAAAGAAACGTCACTACTTCAATGACAATTCTTTTTTCAAACATTCTTTAGGCAGGTAGATACCACATAATTAAAAAAATGCGAATAATATAGTCCAAATAAACACGACGATATCACATTTGAAAATTATTATTAAGTTAACAATTAAAACGGCCGCCATCTTGAAACGGAGACGGAACGTAAAAATAAATTTACAGACAGACAAAATGCAAAACGTTTGAATTTAAACCGGACGCTGAGTTGCTGATACGCGGAGTCACTAAACTTGTTTTTCCTTTGTCAAGTATTGCGTTTCAATGAACGTGCGGTTGTGGTTGTATCTCATAAACGTAATTAAATCATCGATTCTCTGTTATAAATAATATCAACTTTCTTATAGGTAACAAGTCTATTCAATTAGATTTATTACTTTATCAGTGAAAATAACCATATCACCATTCTAGTGAAGACTTCCAGTTCCAGTGACTAATGCAGCTAACTCGACTGACCGGACCGTATAAATTTCTTTTGAGTGATAGTGATTTCATAAATTTCAGTTTTAATCCATTTCTAGCGACAACAGGCGCCATCTATAATAAGAAATTATTATCTCAGCACTTAAGAAATACTGGTCTAAATATTGAACAGAAAGTTCCCAGAAGCTTGGTCTACACCGACTTGAAACTCCGATGTCGCCAATTTTTACAAACAAGAATGTTCGAATCCTAGGTACAAGATGAAATTAATTGTTCCAAAAAAATTTTTGGTATTTTAAAATATTTTGATCAATTTTACCAAAATTATCTAAGCAATAGATGATGACCTCCGTGGTTAAACGGGTACGATCCTTGGCTATGAATCCGGATTTCGCGGGTTCAAATCCGGGCGTACACCAGTAAAATTTATCATTGATAAATTTGTGTTATTTCACAATTAAAATTTTGTTCGATACTACGATTTTCGCCCTAGTGAAAGATCACCATTTTGAGATTAAACTTGCTTTTGGTGATATCTGAATAACCAGGTACTCTCCCACCTACCATTTCCCCATCTTCTTCCCCTCCCCGAAACCATCAGCCTCACAACAAACCCCAATCGTTATCGATTGCCTCACTGGCTCCAGATAAAAAAATAAGAACGAAAACTCTTATCAATTTTTTCGAAGTTTGTAAAACATTTATGGTCCAATTTTCTGTCAAATATTCAAGTAGGTACCTCATTTTGACATGTTCGTAAATCTCTCATACATGCGTTTCAGATATTTAGGGTAAGTATTAAGAAGTACTTATATGATCCAAGATATTTATGATCCACCTTTTAGAATTATTGGGATACCACCGTGTCGTAAAAGTCTCTCTTGAACGGCCTGCACTTTGATAGAAATGTATTGATTGAGAAACAGTTTTCAATCATACCTGTTGCAACAATTCACAGAAAGGGAGAAGGTCACGCCGCCACCTCGCGCTCCGCGCAACTTTTTTATTCCCCTTTACCTGATTTGCTGGTCTATTAATTTGGCTATCTGTGAATCAAACCAACCTTGGCCGCGAAAATTTTAAAAGCTACAGAACGACCAACTTAATATTTTAATAATTTTATAGAATACTTAAATTTCAATCATTTTTTAGAATACTTTGAGTACGTTACACTTATAAAATAGAAAAAAAGTAGATTTCGATTCTGTCAGAATGATAAATAATGCAGTTTGTTTAGGTACAAATTTGTACGCAACCATAAAATTTTTGGATTCACGTTTCGGTGGATTTTTCGATGTTCTATTTTGCTATTTTTCATTCAACCTCATCACTATTTCATCGCGATTTCATCTCATAAAATCGGTACAAAATGGAACGCGTGAGAATGCGGGTTTTCGATGCAACCACAACATTGGTTTATATTTGAATTTGGAATCGGTGTTCGCGGTTTGTAAAGATATAAACGAAGACAGACAATCATAGACAAGTTTGATAAACAGATAGATAAATCTAAGCTTTTACCGCGCCATTTCTCTGGCCGAAGTGTTCTTCACTCGAGATGCAGTCAGTGATGCAGAAATGCTCAGTTGAGACTCCCTAGCTATCATTCGAATTAAATTGACCTTACTATAGTGATGGATATGATAAGGATGAATTATAATTTCTTTAAAGTTCGATTAATACATTTATTGAATCTGTACTGTCAAACTGTCTGTCAAATTCCCTCGGAAGGGACGGAAGGTCATACAGCTATCACGCGTAAAAATAAACAACATGTAGTACTTTAAAAATAATTATGTTGTTTTACAAAAATAAATTAACATGTGTATTTTTTTAAATAAAAATTAAATTTTATAAGTAGTTAATAAAACATGCAGATAAACATAATTATTGTTGAATTATTCGCTCCGATAAAAAATTCTCTACAATTTTATAAAACGACAACATTCTATTTTACAATGGAAGTATTTGTTTTATGACATTTTTGCACTGTCAAGCGCCCTTGAGGAGATATTTCACAAAAATGGCACTATAGTAATTACCAAGTATTATTTTTTTTGGACGTCAACCCTGTCCAAGTATACATATTTTTTTAACAATAGCTCCGCACTGGAAAATAATTTTCTTCCGTGAGGAAAATAATTTTCTTGAGGGCCTATGTTATCGTTGGGGATGCTGTGTGGAGATTCTTTTTAGGAAACGAAGGAGAAAAAGTTCTGTGAAGGAAAAAGATATAAGAAGGGGTAGGTATCGGGGGATCAGTGTGTCCAGGAGTGACAGACGAATTTTTTTTTTTTACATGAGGAAAGGAGGCTCTGAGGAAAACAATTTTCCTCGGGGCCTATGTAATCTTTGAGGACGCTATATGGAGGGGTTTTTAAGGAAAGGAAGGAGAGAGTTCTGGGAAGGAAAAGGGTTTAACGAGTGGGAAGGAATCAGGTGTTCAGTGTGTCCTGGTCATCCGCCTCCAAGACCTAGTCAAACCTCACCCCGTGAACCCGGGCACCCTGCTAAATCACCAAACGTAGCGAACCACTTGGGGTATAAATCAAACTCTCCCACTTCTGTGCAAGACGATGTTCCAAGAGAGTCTTACCGAAGAGGTCAAAAGGTCTTCCTCAACCAGTTTCTCCCTGTTCGTTCTGCCAATCAGCTGGTGGGCAACCGCCGCCAAGATCTAGACAAACGTCATCCCATGAACCCAAGCACCCCTGTTCTACCTATCGCAGAGGTGTTGGTTATCCATTCAAACAAATCCAGTTCCTGGGGCGGCGGTACCCATACCCTCCTCTAAATTTGAAATTGCATCGATCGATTATTCGAATTATTTCAAATCGACTGTTCAATATTTTGCGATTTTCCCATCACTACAACACTCCCCATTGACATCATGATCGCAGTATGACGCAATTGATCTAATGAAAATGGAACTGTCTCATTTTTAGAATAGCGCTGGCAAATGTAGTTTTTATACGACTTAGCTTTATCGCTGGGTGCAGCATTGCATCGACGCTTCCAGTAGGAACAACTTTGAGGCGTGCCCATACTGTCCACATTGCATTTGTTTATTAGAACCAAGATTAGTTTAACGATACCAAATTTATATTTAGAGGCACATGTAACGGCGCAGACAGTCGACCATGACAACTAAATAATTAACTAATGCAGTCTCTTGATTAATAACACCCAATTAATTAGCGAAATGCTAATTTGAACCTACTGTCAACCCCTTAAAGACGAAGAACGGAGAATTTCATTTTATTTTAGATGTCTCTTAATTTAAAATTTTAAGACAACTTAAGATGTGGTATGATTTTAGGTTTTCACGGCCAAAATTATTTTTGTTATTTATTTTTGGGGTGATATGCCGTGTTGCGCTACCTCCTTCTTTAGCCAACTTTTCGGACAGCGTTGTAGTGTCCATCATCACAGCTAAAGAAGGAGGTAGCGCAACACGGCATAACACCCCAAAAATAAATAACAAAAAAACGTAAGATGTGTTATATATAGGCTAGTGAGATTAATAGTCGATTTATTAAGATCGTTAATGTTACAAAGAATATTTAACTGAACAGATGTCCTTACTAGACTAGATGCCTTCGGCCATCATCGTCGTTCGTACACACGAACGATGATAGATGGTACTCTTCTAATATCAAACTCAACTGCGATCTGTTGGGATATAGCAGAAATTTGTATTACTAACTTTGCTATCGACATCTATTGAAGGAAGCTGAAATAATATGAATAAATAATACACTACAATTATTTTTATCCACTGGAGCGACTGAGGTCAAAATATGGACCGCTTTTATTTTTCTGCGATTGACAGCGGTCAAAAATTGAACCTCATTTTCTTTACCAAAGTTTTTGGACCAAAGTTTACGATTTTATATTATTTTTTTTTATAAATTCTACGATTATGTGATAATCGATAAAATATAGATGAATTCATTGGCTAACATGAAAAATAAAGGCTTTTAAAATTTTCTAAAATTGCAGATAAAAAAATTTGTGTTAATTTTAAGAAGCTTCGGCTCACCGCGTGATTTTAGTACGGCACACTGAAAAACACATTTTCTGCTTCTTTGAAATTTTTCATGTCCATAAACTCGACGTACATTAATCCTGACTGTATTTGTAAAACAAATATGCTGGGAATTTTCTTCAGACGATGTCCAGTTATTTACAAAACTTGTTTTTTTACGGCAACGCTCATCTCAAAATACATTTTCCCTTCCTAACCCAATTACGTGCATTTAAACAGAGAAACTGGTCGTTTTCGTTCCGAAACTTGGTATTTCGTTTCGTGAAGGTTCAGGGATACATAATTTAAATGCAGGATTAACAATCTTAACTCTTTGTATTTTCAAAGTTCCTACTTTCCTACGTACAAGCAAAAAAACATTTTATGGAGTAAATACTAAAAATGAAATAAAAAATAATATAAAGAGACGAAATGTTGATTGCTGGAATTGTGTGATGATATGTGTAGGAAAAACTAGGGATGAACGGGAAAATGATGACCAACTACTTACCACTGTTCTTTTCCGAAGGAGCACACAATCACTTATTATTTATTAACTGACTTACGTCTAATTTACATAATAAGTAACAGGAAATAATAATGAAAGTGTAAATTATAAGAGTGAAGGATGTTGTATGGTAGCGAAGACGAAAGGTGAAGATAAACTTAAGAAAAAGGAATGATAATATTAATTTATAATATGTCTTCACTTGTTTAGTGAGAGACAAATAACCATTTAGATGTGGACAAAAAAAATAGCCAGCCTGCACATTCTGGACAATTGTAAAAAGTATCCATAATTAGTTGAGTGTTGATTGAGGAAGAGCAGTTCATTATATCTGCGTCTGCGGGAAGATATATTGAAAGGGATTAGTTGTAGTAATGCAGGTGAATCAATAATACTATTTATAATATTGAAGATTCTTGGGAGTAAAAAAGAATTTGGGGAGCGGGTATGGATACCGCTTCACCGGGAACTTTTTATTGGATGACAGACACTGAGCGGTCGCTACGTGAGGTGGCTAATAAGGGGCGCCCGGGTTCATGGAGTGAGGTTTGTCTAGGTCTTGGCGGCGAATGCGTTTGGCCCACCTTCTTCATGGCGGATCGGATCTTGAGAGACTGATTGATACAACGGGGCACCCCAGTAATGACACATTCTTTTTCAAATGTAAAAAAAGAAAATTAAAGATTAAAAAAAAAAAATTGAATTAAATGCCCTTCTGACTTTATAGTATTTATCCGTATCCAAAGGCTACCGACAAACCACATCAGATCACTTCGACTTATTAGTCTAAATTAAACTGGATCAATTTCACAACATCTTGATGTCTTTCTATCCGATTCGCCATATTCGTTAGACTTGAATCGTATAGGCTTCCTGTACACGTTCAATTCAATAAATTATAATAATATGTGAGATAAAAATGATATACGCATCCTCCCTTCGTATTTAGCTGTCATTGGTAATTCAGTATTTCCTGCATCTGTGTACCCAGATAAAAGTCGTGTCCTTTTTAATAAAACAACACACAAGTAAAGTACAAGTAAGTATTAAAAAGTACGTTCAATTTTTTAGTCAACTTAAACAAACTTTATATGGGACAGAAAATATCACTTAGCGTAGAGTAGAAATGAGAGCAATCTTCAATATATTTTTTTAATTGAAACTTTTTGGAGGCCCTGAGGAAAAAAATTCTTTCAGAGACTAAGTCAATATTGAGTATACTGTCTGTAAGGTATTTCGTGGAAACGAAGGTTTGAATCTGGGTTAGAGGAAACCCATGTTGTAGGAGGGAGGAAACACGCCGATAAATCGTTCCACAGCCGAGCTGTTGAACCTTGTGCACCGGTGCCTAAGGTATCAATTCTAGGCTAGTTCCTCGGAGCATTTTCCATTGAAATTCTGGTAGAACACGGACAGCGGTCCCACGTACTCCAAAGATTGCAATCCGTATGTTAAGATAGAAGAATATATCAGACCGCCGTTTTTGCACGAGAGTCAAGGTTTTTTCAGGTATTTTGGAGCTCCTGACCAGAGGTGGCCGTCAAATTCAACCGTGAGGTGATTTGTACAGGGTTAACAGTTGTGTATTAATAATAATTAAGTTGTGAACTATTTTCTTCAGTCATAAATTCAATACAATAACATGACAAAAGCATTATTAGTCAGATGCGCCTCCTACGTCATACGTATGTCTGGCAATAATAAATTTTCTTGAAAAAAAGCTTATGGGTCCGAGTGGATAACACATTAAAAATTATTTCCTTGTTGTATTTTAACTAATAAATGTATTTTCTTTTTGTTACAGGTGAGTTTGCATACACAAGAATTTGTTTCCGATAATTTCCAGCATTCCTATAAGGTAAAAGTTTAATATTATTAATAATTTTGAATTCGTCCTTACTTAAAGCAATATCCTTAGATAAACCATCTACCTGCGCTTTTTAATGCGCTAGTGCAAAAAGTGAGATAAGCAGCCCTCATTCGCAAAAGGAGTTTTTTTTCAGCCAGGTGCAACATTTTCCAACCTGATTTTGTATAGACTCAGACTCCTGAGTCCTCAATGCAGGCATTTAGTTTTCATACAGTATCTATAAGGCGAAATCTGCAACGTTCCAAAAAATTCCTTTAGAATAGGAGACATTAGGCAGCCTTACGAAAGTCTAGAATAAAATACTGTTTCCGTTCAGTCGTTTATTAATAGGTATAAATATTTAAAAAATATTTTTAACGCGTCTGTTTTGTCTCAATGCCACTAATAAGGGCCCGAATATCGGGAAGTCTCCTGTAGTGTTTATTAATTCTAGTGTTGAATTGTGTCGGGAAACTTTCAAATAAGATCGAAGTTCATTAAGGTTACAAGTTACTTTATTTAAATCTGAACCAGACTACATTTCTACAGGAAGCTCTAAATTAAGCCGCAACCTTTCGTACATTAAACACGAACGGCGATAGATGTTACTTTTCTAAATTACTACTTAACTGACATCTGTTGAGATACCATAAAACTACATATACTAATGACATCTGTTGAAGGATGTTGAAAGTACATGACTAACCCATACACCGTATCTGCAATTCTGTACTCTAATTTCTGTGCCTCTCAGAGTAGAGAAGAACCTCGAGTAATAATTTTAATTTTAATTTAATAATTTTATTTTAATAATCATAAGTAGCTACCTACCATCATTGTTCGGAGATACTGCGATTTAAGCACAGCGTTTTGTACTTAAGTCTTTTCTTTTTTTACCATTTTCACTTAACTCTTTGTTGTTAGCTGCGCTTCCCACGATAATCCTGTGGATTAATATTCAAATTATCCGCACATAATACGCGCGTGAGTTCCCTCCGTCCTCTATCCCGATCGCGGCTATTAAGATATTAAATAAATCCCTAATTTCCCTTCCAGACGCATAAATCAAACATCCTGGCGGCTCCGGGGCCCTGTTTAGTTTCACAACACAGGGGCTTCTTGATTAATGCGGTCATTCTAACAAAAGCATCCTCATGCGAACCACGTCTCAAATGATACCTATTCCTTGCAGCAATGGACTTTTGCATTTGAATTGCATGCTTTTTTCATCAAACAAACTAATTTCGGATGTGGGTCTTTCCGTTAGGATGGGTTGTTTCAAATAATTTTAACAATTTATCATATATCTGTAATAAGGGCTTAAAAATGTTGGGATTTATAACTGGCTAACTAGAAATTTTTAAGTTACTGTTATATTTTGCTTATGTTAGAAGTCGGCTTGAGTACAATTCTCCCGTCTGGAATCTACATTATAATACACATGTACAAGCTGTTGAAAGAATACAAAACAAATTCTTACGTTTTCTAATTTTTAAAATGGGTATTCCAGCAATTATGTTGAACTATAACACTCTGTTAAATGATATGAATATGCTCAAATTGTCAGATAGAAGAATTTTCACTCAATTTTTATTTTTATATAAAATTCTAAATGATTTAGTTGATTGTCCGGTATTGCTTGAACTGATAAGCTTCCGGATATCACAACGTTATACCAGAAGTCAGGATTTATTTCAGAGATAGAAATTCTGGGACTAACTACCATATGTATTCCTCTTTGCCCAGAATACTAATGCAGGGAAATAATTATACCAAGTTAGTAGACATCTTCAATTTGTCTTTAAACAAATATTAAATATTGTTTCTGAGGCAATTCAATTATGCACAATAAATACTGTATATTTCTTATTATTCATGTGAAAAACACCCTAAAAGGGCGTTAAAAAAAAAAAAAATTATAAATATATATATATTTATATACATATTTTAAGATAATTTTCACGTTCTGTGCCAGTTGCTTCAAACACTGAAATAAGCTTGTTAAAAATAATAACAGAACTTGAATGATCATTGATGAATTTTTGAAATTTTTGAAAATTTTTAAATAACCCATCTTTAGTGATTGTAACTAAGGGGCATTAAACTCGTATTTTCTCTGAATTATGGTGTAATTTTCAAAATTGCAACTGCTATGTCAAGATACTGGTGAAATTACCTGCCAATAATTTAATTTTTTATCAGGAAAATATTTTCAATGTCATAGTATTATTTAGTAACATAAAAATGACAATTCCTTATAAAAGTTCGGGTAGTTATGAATTTTTAATTTATTTTTGGGTTGCCACAGTGCTGATTAAACCAAATTTTCGATCTTGGGGAACCCCCGCCCCGCTTCCCGGGAAAAACAGCAAAATTTAGGCACTTGTTTTCCTTTTTGCAGTATATTTATAAAAATAAACTTCTGTCGAAAAAAATCATTCACATATTTTAAAAAGTAGAGTAAATTTGCTTAAATTTGAGCGCAAGATGAGCTGTGTATGTACGACGATTCCCGAGATACAACTTTTAAAAAATTGCAACCACCCACACCACATGAGGCCATATATGTATTTCTCTAAAATTCCATGCCAACTGAGAATAAAGTCAACTCAACATCTCTCTGAAAAATCGTTAAAAGCTATGAAAATTTTTTTTTTTTAAATAGCTCATAACTCTAACCCATTTTGGAAATATTCTTTTATCACTTTTAATGACTTTTCTTAGGTGATTCTGAGTTGATTTCATTCTGAGTTGTCCGGTCACCAATTTTAACACCCCTTTGGAAAGTTATGAAAAAAAAAATAGCCCATAACCTAACCTAACGTAACCTGTTTAACCAATTTTTATATTATATTTTTTCATCACTTTTAATGACTTTTCAAAGGAGGTGTTGAAATTGCGTGATTCTAAATTGTCCGGTTACTCATTACAACACTTTATATGCGAAATAAATATCGGTCTTTTCCATTCGGCATTTGGCTCGGCTGGGGGTTGTTGACACAAGTTCCTAGTTAGGAAGATTCAATTCTCAGTCAAATCAAAGACATTTCAAAATAGATGTATTATAGTAAAAAAAAATTGTTTTATACGGGTTCATATTTTTTATAAATAGAAATTTAAATTCCCTTTATACTCCCTCAAAACTCCCCTTGTCCCTTTTATTTAAAATTGTTTTCATCTTCCTTTTCCTACATTCAGTCATTAAAGAAACTTAATTTAAGCCTCGAATCGAATCGAACAAACATGGCTGATATTTTGTTGAATGTGGACGTCTTTCAATCCCCACAATGTCCCGCCGTACACGAGTAGGAAATATAAACACAAAGGTCATTTCCTTTTGAATTGCTTCTAAAAGAATTCCGTCTTTGTGAGTTAGGCCTTTAACGTCTTCTAAATGTCGTAAATGATCTCGCCGCGTCTCCACAACTTTGTAGCTACAAATACGAAAGTCCCGTAAAGCTTTTGGTACTAAAAGCTGTGGCCGATAAAAGATTAACGTTAACCATTTGCGCCGACAGCTTTTCAATGGTGGCCGAATCTTTTATGGCGTTTTAATCTGATTTGTTTTTGATAATATGCTTTTCTTTTATAAATTAATATCTTGATAGCCGACATTACAATTGTTACTAATGACTTTATCTGTGCGTCCAAAAAGTTGTTTGACTTTTATTACTAGGTTATTTTAAAGAAAAATATTGTAGAAAACCGTACAATTTAGTACTTTTCAGTACCTACCAATTATTTATTTTTAAACCTATAGATATTATGTGAGCAAAGATAAATCGTATCTTTATATATAAAAATCTTGCGTCACGATGTTTGTTCGAGATAAACTCCGAAACTACTTAACCAATTTTGAAAAAAATTGGCTTACTGTATGTAATTTGGTCCAACTTAAGAGCTGGTTCACACTCAGCTATCAAATATAAAAGATCATAGCACGCCAAATAACGCTCTCCATACAATCCCTTCAGACCGTTCACACCTAAGCGTTTTTAAGCGCAGATCAATCATAGACAATACACATCTCAGACGTAACCGCTCCAGACGCGATTTCCCAGAAGATAACTCTCCCCTTCTTCGACTAAAACAGGAGAGGGGGTCATTGTAATTACGGAGCTGCCTAGATCCGTGGATGACACATGTCAAGTTGACAGATTTCAGTACAAAAAATATGCGTTCCGTTGCCGCTCCCTAATTCGACTGACCCCCTCTCCTACCACAGGAAGAAATATTTGATAGCCTCGTGTGAAAGGACAAAAGATAAGCGCTCGCGAATCAACAGATATCTGCTCGCAGATATATAGCTCAGTGTGAACTAAGCATTAAAGATAAGATAGTTTTTATCTCGATTATTGACCTCAATATTTATTTTTGCGAATTAAATGTTTGTTATAGGGCAAACCTTATAATTATTTGTAAGTTCCATAAGTTTCTAAGAGATGGCGGTGTGAATTAATTTATCGAAAAAAACCTTGCTTAGGTTAGGTTGTAACAATGATAATTGTTATTTTATATCAACCTACCAAAATCACTTCTCTGCTCAGGCTGGAACCCTAAAAACAATGATCAAATGGTGTCCCAGGATCGCCATCAAGCAAATATTCAAAAGTAAAAGCAACTAAGGGTAGATTTAAAATCAACACTCACATTGTTAAGAACAATTAATATTTATTCATAAAGTATGCGTGCAATTCATTTATAAAATTATTACTTAATTAGGAATTTCTAATAGAGAGATCAGACTATGAATAAATAAATTAAGATTAACTCAGGGGTGGCCTTCTAGAATACTTGAATCTAAAAGATGTTAAATTCTGTTGCGTCATCGTAACATGTACCGACATATTTAAAAAGCTACAATATCAAACCTGGTTGTGAGTGCCATCCTCATGTGAAGCATGAGACACTAATAGAAACATGGTAATTCACTAAACAAAATGTTATAAAATATTAAACATGATCGACTAACAAGAAACGAATTATTCTCACGGACTCCGTCACACCAATATCTGCAAGGCTCGAACACCGTGTCTTCCCAAAGAGAGCTCAGCTGGAACTGGCCGCGCCGAAAGAGACCGCACCCGCGTTCCCTCTCTTACACACCCACACGAAGTGTTGGCAGCAGTAAAACGTCGCGTGTAGGTACTGTTATCAACCTGTTATATTACCCTCCCACGAAAAGCGAAATTTTCATCAGAAAATTTCGGACGCCTCCTGGCGGACGCCTCCTGGCGTTGAAACCCAGTATGGACATTCTGCAGATCATGCCTAATGTTGATCCAAACGGTGGAGAAAATGATTGAAGGAATCTTCTATGGAATGTAGTCCATGGAAACGCAGCGTGACCGATGAAGAGTGATGAGTCATGATGACAAACACCAAAACATCTCAGGTGGAATAATGCCTTCCGGTAGTGAGGTATAATTGTAGCGGACCTCTTCTACGCTCCACTCAGTAGCGGTAATTCCAAGAAGATAGGTGTCCAGATGAAAGTACCAAATTGTTCTGAGTATTTCAAAGGAAGCGTTGAATCGAACTCTTCCTTCACCAGGTGCTGCAAGTGGGTATGTTGATTGGCAATACTGGATCCAAGACACTAATCACCGACAGGTCCGAAGGAGTGATCAGAAGACATCCATCTCAGTCTTGAGCCAGAATTGAATAATACAGTCCAGCGACAACAGAAGCTTCTTCAGAAATGAAATTGGCAGACAATGTTTGTAACAGGAACCATCTTGAGCCTCTTGAAAAGCGCTAGCGTAACATACTCGCGGGGAGGAGGAGGTGTGATAACTAACCCAGAATACTCTGTATCTCTTGAAATCTTGAAAATCCACTGCATGGAGGTCCACATCTTCTTCTTGTGAGAAAATTCGCTAAACTAATCTACTGCCTAGCTATAGAATTACCAATATAAAAAACAAGTGATGCTAAGAATTTATAGTGCTGCTGTAAAATTGTAAAAATTACTGAACTACTGAAAATTAACAAAAAAATACTGAAACCTAAACTCAATATGACAGAATAATTGAAATATAATTAAAAATTAACAAACTTAAAATTGAGACATCTCTTGAAAAACTCTGAAAGCCTAACCACCCCAGACACAAACCAATAAGATTTATACTAAAAAAATCTAAGAACTTGCAATAACCGACTGAAGGTGTCAGTGAACTACATCAATAGAGATAAAAATCAATATTTAATATTTAATTAAATCAAATAGCGTAATCATGAAAAATATATAATTATCTTTTCCTTGCCACCTCTGACGATCACAAGGTAAAACAAAATAGAATTGAACAATATTAAGAAATCAAATAAGTCGAGAAAAATGTCCTCGAGCTCAAAAGACAAGATTCTCAAGTTAAATGATGTCACAATATTGATTATAAAACATGTTTATAGTCGAAAATGTTAATATATAATTATCCGGAATTGAAGAACATACGAGGATCAGCTCCCACCACATCTATCATGAAAATAACACCCGAAGGAGAGCAAGAGCTATGAAAACACCTTAATATAGTTAATATCCATAGTACTGAATTAATAAACATGCAATCTAATAAAATTTACTGTAAAATAGCACATTGTAAGAGAGCAAAAACCAGATTAATGACATTTAATATGAAAATTAACCAAGAGGGTGATTCCTAAATCGTAATAGGTATTTTACAGCTCCTGAGACTTTCTTGTGAAAACTCTTGGCTAAAATTCCTAGAAATTATACAACCAACATAATCAACTTACATAAATGATACCAAACTAATTTTAAATTATCAGTAATGAAAGTAGATCAAAACACCGTCACTTATCACATTAAAAAAAACTCATTCCATAAATTTACACAAAACAAGTGTTAATCATCCTTCCCCATTGAATATGACATAAATCAATTATACATTAATTCGCTACATAATACTATGACAAGACAAGACAACATGTAAGACGAACAATGTCTAAACAAAATTATGCAACATGTGGTGGTCATGTTTGCACAAAAAAAAAAACTCCCACCACGAAATGTCAGAAGTAGACACAAATCCTTCATCACATTTTGAAAAAAAAAAACCCCACTTTAAAACCAAGATTCATTGAAAACCTCTGAAAGAGATGAAAACAAGAGTATTCCCTACACATATAGGTACAAAACTACATTTTAACTTCCCCAAAATGAAAAAAAAAAACCCAAAATATGGAATTCAAAATTCTTAATAATATGCCAACAGAAACGAATCTACCCTCCTCTTAAGAACAAATCGATTAAGCAAAGGGTTCTTTCGTCTCCTGCGCTTGAAAGTAACTCGTCATCCGAGTTTACATACAACGGTCAATTCAGAAGAATTGTGTGTGCAACTCAGAGGCAGGAAATGTACCGGCATGGAAACACACAAGAAAAGCGAACGAACTCAGAGGATTTTCCAGCCGGAAGAAATCATGGAACGTGCTCAAATACCGAAAACGCAGCAAATAAGAAGATCTCGTGAAACCATACCACAGAGCATTAAAGCTAAAATTTAATGTTTAACCCGAGTTCCCTAATACAAATATCCCATAATAACTTGCGGACATTAAATAATCCTGATAAAGAAATTCAAAAATATCCCATTAAAATTGCATTTCAATCAATAGAACACTAGCTAAGATTCCAACCAATTCTGAATAGAAACAATAAAAAGAACCATTTGTTAAGTTTACCGTAATGTGTAACTGTTAAAAAAAAACAAAAGATGGCAATAATCAATGTTTATCCAAAATATAATTAAAAGAAGGTAATAATAAGCGAAGACTGGAACCAAAATATTTAGTTTTGAAAAATCCAATAGATGGCATTGACGTAAATATTTACTTTAAAAGATTTAGCAAATGATTAAATTTAAGATGTGAAAATTAATGTTAAATACCCAATTAGATGAAAAGTTAAAAAAAAAACTACGAACCTGATAAAATCAAATAAAATAATATGTGCTTTCTACGTTGTACCACTTTATAGCGAATAAAATAAATTGTAATATTTGAAAAATCCAGAACAAGGAAAATTAAAATTTGAAAACCCCAGCAACAATTACATATTAAATTTAATTAGGAGACCCCAAAATGTTCGATGGAAGTTATTCACCATAATGAACACTTTTCAAGTCCTTGTTCATGAAACGCAATCAGAAATAGTTGAAAAATTCCATCAAAGGAGAAAAAAATTGTATAAAATATTGTCCCAAAAGAAGATATTGACTTTAGCAAGGAACTTATCTTTCTTAATAAAAACATGCACAAGAAAACTTCATCGATAAACCCAAAACACCCCGGACAATGAATTATAGAATTTAAGAAAATTGAAAAACAAACTTTAGTTGCCTTGCATTATCAGGTCAGCTGGAAATCTGCAGAACCCAACCGTTCACGACGTCATGTGATCAGAAGAATACCCGAAGAATCCAAGAAGTCTGAAATGCACGTTTGGTTATATTTATTAAAGATGAAAAATAAAATCTGAATATAAATGAGAACCAAAAAAATAAAGGGAAATAATTCATTATTAATGTAAAAGACCACCTTGTAATAATATTTGAAAAGTTGGGTAGACTGAAAAATTTTATTAGTTTAATCATTAGAATTGCAATGATAACCTAAAAGAAGGTAGGAAAAAAAATTTTTTATCACATGTGATCATATACTGAAATTTTTATGTAGGTTTTGATAACATTGTTAACAATCACAGTGAAATAATTACAACAAAATTGTTGAGGTAAATTAATAGATAAGATAAAATATTGCCGCCAAAATAATTGGAACCAAGATTTATGCCATCAAATCAAATATAAGGTTAAAAAAAATTAGCTCAGCTATAGTTACATGAAATTAGCTTGTAAAATTAAAAATGAACTTACTAAGTTTCCATCAGAAAGTTGAAATGCTAGTTGATTGAATCTGCATAAAATAAACCCCATCCTATCAGCTGGTCGTATAATATGTTCCATTTGTGAACCGGTTCTTCCATCCCTAGCTAATAGGAAGATAGAAAAAAAAAATTAATACATGCAACTAAAAAATTTTGTAACAAATTATTTCAGCCATGCAGTTCAATCCAGAATTGTATTCAAAATTAAAAAAATTCTGAGTGATGCCAGCGAACTGGGCATCAAAACAATTATAAGAGACGATAACCGTCTTGAGCAACAGCTGAGATCATGTACAAATTATGAATTTAAATTAAACTGGAATTTACTAGAAGCAGCTGTGTTCGGGCCTTGCAGACACGGAAACCGCGGGAATAAGCCGCCTTGAGAGTCGATCTAGTTTGTAAAATATTAACAATAATGTACATTATGATACTATGACACAGCAGAAAAGAACATTTCGAAAGCCGTTGGGCGCCATTTTGTAACAATGATAATTGTTATTTTATATCAACCTACCAAAATCACTTCTCTGCTCAGGCTGGAACCCTAAAAACAATGATCAAATGGTGTCCCAGGATCGCCATCAAGCAAATATTCAAAAGTAAAAGCAACTAAGGGTAGATTTAAAATCAACACTCACATTGTTAAGAACAATTAATATTTATTCATAAAGTATGCGTGCAATTCATTTATAAAATTATTACTTAATTAGGAATTTCTAATAGAGAGATCAGACTATGAATAAATAAATTAAGATTAACTCAGGGGTGGCCTTCTAGAATACTTGAATCTAAAAGATGTTAAATTCTGTTGCGTCATCGTAACATGTACCGACATATTTAAAAAGCTACAATATCAAACCTGGTTGTGAGTGCCATCCTCATGTGAAGCATGAGACACTAATAGAAACATGGTAATTCACTAAACAAAATGTTATAAAATATTAAACATGATCGACTAACAAGAAACGAATTATTCTCACGGACTCCGTCACACCAATATCTGCAAGGCTCGAACACCGTGTCTTCCCAAAGAGAGCTCAGCTGGAACTGGCCGCGCCGAAAGAGACCGCACCCGCGTTCCCTCTCTTACACACCCACACGAAGTGTTGGCAGCAGTAAAACGTCGCGTGTAGGTACTGTTATCAACCTGTTATAAGGTAACCGTCCAATAGATGTCATTGTGTTTCGATTTCACGTCACAGCAAGGCGTAGCCAAGTCAGCTAGTATTTATATAAAGAATATCTGTTGCGAGTGGGGAGCATTTGATTTTTAAATAAATCTACAGTTTTATTTAGAAATTGATGAATTTTTGTAGACATCACCTTCAAATCAAGAGAAAGGTCACTGTTTATTTGAAATTAACCTTAAAGCAGAATTTCGGTATTTGCTTGTTGAAATTTTGCACTTTTGAATTTCAAAATAAGAGAAAACTCTATGTAACCCAGGCAACGCCGGGGACTTCAGCTAGTATATCAATCAAAAAAATAATAATAATAATAATAATAATAATGATTGGACAATTTGTAGAGCGCCGTTTTAGTGAAAAATCACCTCAAGGGCGCTTAAATAAACTTGAGAAAGCAGACTTCTTATAATAATCCTATTTGAAGTTCACTTGTTAAATCCTCATTTATATTTATAAGCAGATTTCTTATAATAATCCTGTTTGAAGTACACTTGTTAAATCCTTATTTATATTTATAAGCAGATTTCTTATAATAATCCTGTTTGAAGTACACTTGTTAAATCCTTATTTATATTTATAAGCAGATTTCTTATAATAATCCTGTTTGAAGTACACTTTTTAAATCTTTATTTATATTTATAAGCAGATTTCTTATAATAATCCTATTTGAAGTATACTTGTCAAATCCTTTTTATGGTATATTCTCAATAATTCTTGTGCTTCATTTTGATTTTTACAGTATTTTCTTAACAATTACTGTGCACCATTGTAGTTTTAACAGTATATTCTCAAAAATTCTTGTGCATCATTTTAATTTTTGCAATATATTCTCAATAATTATTTTGCATCATTCTGCTACTCAAATATCAAACGCAAATATCCATATCTTTGTACTTGCGTGCTTAATTCTACTTGCACCAATAATTACTTAGCATCAAACCAGGTGTCGCACCAAGCACGTGCATTTGACAAATTACCTGGTGCTTCATCAAAACGTTAAATGGATAGCATAACCCTTTATCGTTAGCGGCCATGCATTAAGCAAACATACGGAGCATACGCGTGAACCCTGGGGTTAAACGTTGTATATATTTTGATTGTCTCTCGTAAACCTTGATTTATTTCATCCACTTTTTAATGACCTTATATAAAGTTCTTGTTTGTTCAGTGGCCTTCATTGATTCGTTCTTGTCATGTCCCCTATCTAATGTTACATCCGCTAACCACTTCACCACAGAGGTCAGTGTCTGCTTCTGTATTTCCTATATTTTGATCAGCCAGTTGACTAGTCAGTAGAGAATGCAATCCCGAGAATGTATTTAAATCCCGGGATTACGGGATTTTCAAATGCGTAATCCCGGGATCCCGGTACTATCCCGGGATAAGGAAATGTGGTTAATAATTGGGATAAAATAAAATAGAAGCATAGATTGTAAGTTCTTAAACATTATTTATTAATATTGTTTGTTACAAAGGAAAACTTTTCCATACTAATATTATAATTGCGAAAATGTGTGTGTTTGTTTGTTACGCTTTCACGCCGAAACCACTCAACCGATTTCAATAATTCTTTCGCCAATAGAATGGTACATTATATGCGAGTAATTTAGGCTGTATATAATGGTGAGTTCTGGCGTTATGAAATGTATTATATTTATTATACGTTTATTGTCCCTCACGCAAGCGAGTTATTGACAACGCCAGACGAAAAGCAAAACAAATCGTTGTCTTGGTCAACAATTGTCTTGGTCAAAAAGCAAAACAAATCGAGAGATGTCTGACTAATCAACTGGACGATCCATATACTCTTTATTTCAACATCCCTATTTATCGTTTCTAAAAATGGTCAACCTTTCTACACCCATTGTCGCTTGTAGTTCAAATTTAAAGTTTAACGCATGTAATTCAGACCGAAACACAAAAATCTCTTTATATATCGACATTAAAAACCATGTGTTCGTATGTACCTAATTATGTTTTGGTTTTGCACTAATTCGCAATTTTTTTTCTTGTTTGACCTTCATCTGTTTTTAATGTGACAGTTTATTCAACAAGTCCGAACGTTGTAACAGCATTATCTCAGCTATTTAAACACAATATTTTCTAAATGACTTATTGTAATACAAGTATTTGAAGGCCTGAAGTACGGTCGATTGGTAAAGCCCTAAGTCAATACGATATTGACCAAATTCGTCAACTAACGTCAGTTGGCGTAATTTGCGAGCACGGTAAACGCATGATTCCGATATTCAATTGACAAAAGCAGCCAATTTTAACTCAGCCATACACAACATTTTGAATAGTGTCATTCGTTATGCAAAATAACTGGCTTATTAATGAATGGAGGTGAACTAACGAAGCTATTAGAATTGAAATAAGTCGTATGTTCGATCTATGGACTTCATTTCTTCATCAAATGCAATCAATTTAATCCGTTGGCTCTTGGAGAAACGAAAATGTTTCAAATATGACAAAGACCTCATTAACTAATTAACTCCCGTTTAGTGTCAAAAATGTGCCATACGATGTACCTGTGTACATTTAAATTACTATTTCAATTCGAAATTGTCTATTTATCAATTTTTTTTTGCGGTTTGATGTTTGTCAATGTAAATCCATTAACAGATCCGCCAGTGTTGCCATCGTATATCGATTTCCCGTTTATTCCCGTCAATTTCGGTTCGGCTGTCAACAGTGCAATTGTGCTCGGGATATCCATATAAAATCCATGTTATAGTTTAATATTCTAGCTTTAGCGTACCTTTGGCCAAGTTAAATTATTATTTATCTTTTGACTACACTGACAACTAAACAAGTTATTTTAGCTCGCACCATTTTTTTCAATGATTAACTAGGAAAAATGTCGTTTCGGGTAAACCGACTGATTTGCATAGGTCTAGGTCTACATGTCAAGGAAATAAGTTTATTACAGACATGCCTGCCCATTTCTACCTACCCTACCTGGGCAAGCCACTTCCTTCGAAGTATTCCCGTGGTACGTGTCCCGGCTTACAATTGAAGTTAATCAAGTGAGCGTGTATTTCACATTGCCATATACATTAAATCAACTGCCTTTTGCTGTATCAACAATAACTTTGTGATATGATTGGACTGCTTTCTCTTGTATTTTGTTGTTTATTGTTTTTGTTGCTACATTTTCAATACTGATCGTAAATACTACTATTAAACCCATGTACAGTGTGATACATTGTTACTTGAATAATCTTACTTTACTGCTAGACGCCGCATTCGCAATCATATTCACACTGTATAGCCATTATTATTGGGTTTTAAAAAACTTGTGGTATATGGAAACTGACTTTACTTAAGAGTTCTATTTATTATAATTTTTTTGTTGTTGTTAACGTACATATTCTTTTATCTTATAATATAATAACTACCGTGTATGTTATATATCTTGTTTGTAGTATGCTATTATAACCAGTCTACTATTCATCGTCCACCTTAGAACAGGCTCGGAGTGACCTAGTTATGTGAAAACTGCAGTGAAAACAATGAATAAAAACCAGTATGAAAACCTTCACATAAATATAGATTTTTAAATTATTATGGCAAAAATATTAGGTATCGTTTTTTTTATTTAATGTAAATCAAATTTAATAATGTTATTAAGTTCTGCCAGTATTTTTTTGTTTCTGTGACGGATTTTTCGGCGATCAAGGCCATTTTCAAACTTTGGTCAAGCCACCTTGAGACGACTTATTTATATGATTACCCCCTCCACCCCCACAATTTCAATTTTCATGGTGCACTAGGTATCGTTTTTTTAATTTAATGTAAATCAAATTTAATAATGTTATTAAGTTCTGCCAGTATTTTTTTGTTTCTGTGACGGATTTTTCGGCGATCAAGGCCATTTTCAAACTTTGGTCAAGCCACCTTGAGACGACTTATTTATATGATTACCCCCTCCACCCCCACAATTTCAATTTTCATGGTGCACTAAATGGTCTTTTACCGGTTAAGCGCACATTAAATGTTCATGTTTTCTTAGTTGTTTAATAGTGACGTGACTAGGTGTCATATTTTAGTGGTCCTTCGAAAACTCAGTAATTATCGTGCGCTTTTCAATTTAACTACGAGTATATCTAGAACTTTTTAAAATATAAATCTTGCATCTTCCCGCAGAGCTTTATTTCGTTGAACAGTAAATCTACGCGTAGAAAGGAAATGCATTATAAAACAATGCTCACAAAGCTTTGAGCTCAAAATGCACGTCAAAGAATGAATATTCCATTCTTTCTGTGATCCGTATAATGATTCCAAACGCCCGACTCGCTGTGCATTGATAGCGGTGTATTAAGGACGAAGGACCCTTTATGGTAAATAGTCTAAAGCCAGACGGATCCACTTAAATAATATCCTGACTGAAAAAGATTCAGAGTTCCATGAACTGTATGCAATAATCATTATGTTCATTTTCAATCACGGAGTTCGTATTAAAATTTGATATGATACCACATGTCTCTAGCAAACTATCCTCATTAAGAATTGGCTCAAGTTGTAAAGTAAAAATGCCCTTATGGTTCACTTTTGATTACAAACATTGATTTGCCCTTATCGACTTGACGAACATCTGTAATAAGGTTCAAACCGATATAATTCGGAGTTCCAAACGCGCCCCATTTACGCAATTGGTAATAAAATAACATTGATAAAAATAACGAACCTTCGAAGTTTATGTTCTGTTAGCTTTCGTTAGTTTGTTAGATAACCCTGGTAAGGACAATAATTTTTATTGCCTTCGTTAAATTTCTTTCGCAGTCAAGCGATACGCATTTGGTTTAGTTTAGGCTATATTTATTGATTTTTTACTAACTCAACGTAATTGGAGCATTCCATGTCGTTTGAGTCGTCTCAGCCTAGTCTTTCAAATGGATTGACAAATTTAATAATGTCTTTTCCAATAATGTTTTTCTTCTTTGATTTAAAGAGTCGAAAACAGGAAGAATTTCATCCCTGTCGAGCATTTAATGATTTGCGCATTTTTAAATTATATTAAAGAACCAATATACACTATGTATCAAAAAGAGGATGCTAAAATACTATTATAATACAGTTTGTGAACGGTGAATGCTTGGAGCAAGTAGATGAGTTTGTGTGTTTGGAATTATATTCGTGAAAGACGGAAGGACGGATAAGTACATTGACACTAGGGTGAATGCAGGAAATTCAATTAATGGAGGACTGTATGGTGTAGTCGCCAATAAATAGTTGTCAAAGGAAGTGATACTAGAAGTTTCCTACGATGTTGTGATACCAATTGAGGTTTGGAAAAGAGGCAAGGAAGTGATAGAGGAAGGAAAGTAGAAAAGTGCAGTTGAAATGAGATCTTTGAGGCTGATGTATCATAAAACCTTGATCCACCGTTTTGCGATTGGGGATATTTCGAAAAAATATCTACAAGAACTCGAAAATACAAGATATATTAGTTAACAGAGATTAATCGTGTCTTGAATTTCGCATAGATTCAATATAATATTATGAAGATGGTAAAATAGGCAGACAAGTCATATGAATGGGTCATTAGCCCCTGAAGGATAGGCCACGGTTTTACTTTTTTGGTTCGTCACGACGGTACATTGTTTGACTTCAAAGCGGCTTAGGTTGGCCATTGCCGACATAAATGTTTACCAAATATTACATAGTCAAAAAATCCAAATGAAGGACAGAGATAGCGAATTCATAACATTTAAATTTTCCTGGTAAGATTACACAACCGTTGGTTACAGCTATATACAGATTTGGACCAGATAAAGTTCTGTTAGAAAATTATACAAATACTTTGTGTTGATAGGACTGGGCCTACAAGGAGTTCAATCAAAAGCCGGTCAGTGGCTGACTTGGAATCGCTTCTGGGTTCCACTCAGGCATCATGAGTTCAATTGCTCGGCTGACTAATTACTCCATCACGACACAAGCAACATATTCCGCTTACTGTGGTTGTAATAAGAGATTTTCAAATTACGCACTTTATGGTACAGAAGTGGCTGTACCTTGCATTTGCAATTTATCCTCTCAGATATTAGGTTTATTTGCATAACGATAAAGATTCGAACCGTCATTTGTCAATTTTGTCTTAAATGAGATTTTTCTGAACCCTTTTATATTGATGTGTATAAAAGGGTTCAGACAAATCTCATTTAATGTGTTCAAAATACTGGTTTAATGTAGTAAGATTTAGTATGCATGGAGATTTTCCGCATTTATCTGTTAATTTTGGTTAAATTATTATCGATTACTAGCGCCATTTACGAATTTCCTCCCTTGTTACAACTGTGTCGATCACACCCACGGTAGAAAATAACCCAGCAACTATACAAAATAATCTGACAAATTTGAAATAATCGAAATCACTGCTTGACTAAATACCACAATCTGGTATTTGCTGAACACCGTACTGAATTTAGTCGAACTCTCCAAACAATCCATAATTTGAAATTCTCGTTCACACAAATTTGAAATATCCTCTCGAAAGTGTGTATGGATTTCGCAAGGCGAAAATCCCCGATAGCCTGCCTGATACCTGGTACCAACACTAACACTGTAGTGTTGTTAACGAGACTAATGATGTTTATCGCCGCCAAAACTCGTCCTCTTTGGGACCAGTAAGCTCGCCGCGCATACGAAATTTTCCAATATTTTTTAACTCTTTTTACTGCAACCATGAACTCTTTCAACGCTTTCGGTCCGATGAGAGATTAATTAGACCGTGGCGACATCTGCCTGCGTTTTGTTGTTTATTTTCTCCATGGGACATATTACGTCACCGCTAATATTTATATTCCCGTCCTTTAGCTTAGCAATGAGGTCACTCTCTAACAAAAAAGTTTTTAAAGCTATACTGAAAAAAGGATAAATGGGAAAGCAAAGGAGTCGAGTAACTGATTTGAAACAACTCTTTTTGATCCACTGGATCGATTTAATGAAATTGGAAAATGGAGCACTTAATTTGACAATAAATCCCCAAATTGGCTAAAATACACAGGAGGGTTCCTCACTTCCAATCGAATTGTTCAAAATGGGATAAATGAATTTCCGCAGAACGTATCGTTGGTATTTCTAAATACCTACTTAATTACTTACTAAGAGCAATTCTGGATATTGGCTCCCGTTTTTTATTTATTTAATCCGTCAAATTGTTTCAAACTAACAAAATCCCGTGAACAATTTGATTTCAATCATTTCGAATAAATAGTGAAAGTTCACAATGGATTGAAGTTATTGATTTATAGTGAAGTTTTTAAATTATTTGGTACTTCATTGCAAATCATTATGTAGACCGGTTATCATGTATATAAGTTTATTTATTTTTTCTTTCTTATTTAATTACTTCTAATAACATAATATCTGAACCTATTTTACAATGGCCCTACTCCACAATTCAAACACGAGAAATTCTTTCTCTATTAAGTTGGTTAGCTTGCTAACAAGAAATTAATATATTCAATTAGTTTTAAGAACCATATTGTTTTCCTTTAAATCTGGTATATGTATGTAAAACAAAAAAAAAAATCCGCCTGACTCTTGACTGTTTCAAGAGTAAATCAAGAGTTTTTCACAAGTAGTATTCAAATATTACTTATTTTCAATTAGTTCTAGAGTAAATGATATTATGGGATCCTCCATAGATTAGGCAGGCGGATATGGTTACCACCGCCCCGGGATTTATTGGATAACCAACATCTCTGCCATAGGTCACCCCGAGTGTTTAGCTACGTTTGGTGACTTAGCAGGGATGCCCGGGTTCGTGGGGTGAGGTTTTTCCGGGTCTTGGTGGCGGATGCGTCTACCCACCAGCTGCATGGCAGGCCGGATCGGGAGAGAACGGTCGAGGGAGTAGCTTTGACTTCTCCAGCCGCACTCTCTCGGAACATCGCCTTGCACCACAGTGGTAAGGATGGATTCATCTATCCGTCGTTCTTGGACACATTGACCTCCAGATTTCTACCCGCCCCTAAAACCCTTTTTCTTCCAAGAACTTCCTCTCCTTCCTTTCCTCATACGACATCCCCAAAGTTGACATATGCCCTGAGGGAAATTATTTTCCTCAGGGCCTCCTGCATGGAGCTAATGTAAAAAAAAATCCTGGCGAGAGGATAGTTCTGAATAGTTCTCACCTTGTATACGTTTTCTTTCCATTCCTTCCGCCTCACATCATCTCTCAATTACCTTTATGTCATCTTATCACTGGCTTCGGGCAGTTAGGGTTCGTGTGGTGTCACATTACAAAACAATTAGTTGTAATTATAATTACCAAAGAATGTACAGCTTATGTCCATAGCGGTAAATGATAATGTTGGTTACTTACAATCATCAAGTACACTAATTGCGTCGTTCAAAACCTTTTAAGCATCGCTTTGATGTTTATTTATTAACTAAATATGGCCAATTAACAGCGATGATCAATTTCAAGAGGTAATGATTTTCTGCTCAGAGATGTTTTGTTCATTCAATTATAACTAGCAGTTAAAAACCCGCTACGTAGGTACTTGCTGCTAGGCCTTTAGTTCGGTTTCACCCAGTTAGTGTTGGTGACCATTTGATAAATCCAATAGGAACTGGTTCCAAAAATAGCACGTTCCCCGGATCCAATTTCATCCAGTGATAGCTAGTCACCGGTACAAAGTAACCGGTACAGGCTTGATACTATCACTCACAACTGAGTATAACCGTCAATCTTTCAATATCCGGAGGGATACTACGAATTCACAAATTCGTAGCACTTGTACACCTGCCTGAGGCATGTCTTCATGCGACCTGCTAACGGAAGTGGTGACATCTTTTGACGAATTCTTGAATTCTAAACCGAATTACAACCGCAACTTTGATTAAAACTTCACGTTCAGATGTTTATATGATGCGGCGCGTACGGCGCGGCGGCAGACATGTACTCGAAGCCGGGTTCTGAAATTCAATTCATTTTATTAGATTTAGTGAACTTAGACATGATGTCATCAGATTTGATCTGAATTAGGTTTGTTTAGAACTGTTTATATTGTAATTTTATGAACTTTAGGCATCTGTTGTTTGGATTTATCCCCTTGAATATTGATTCCATTTTTTTTTTAATTTTGGTACATTTTAGATACATTAGTTTTCATTTCATAGTATAATTAAATAATGTTGGCCTCACTAAGTGGCTTACCAGTGATGAGGCCTCAATTTAATTAAACAAAGGTATAGTTGTACATAAATTCGCAAACATAGCAATGACCCATCGATGCATCTGAAATCATTTCGGGTGCCCTTTGTAGAACAAAGAAAATATTTAAAAAAATTTAAAAGAAGGCCGCCCTTTTCGAAGCAACATCGATATATCTAAAAAAATATCGTGTTTATGTTACGCTCTCAAAACATATGTGTTTTTATTACTTGCTTGAAGTGGTTTCTGTTGGTTCTTTAAGTAGAGGTTTTCGATGTCTGTATTATGTGTTATGGGATCCAGTTTTTCTCATCTCTGGACCCTCCCAGCTTCATTATCCGGTGCCGGATGATGCATTGGTCTGCACCGCCCTGACCGTTCACTTCCGCCCGCAAGCTGCGAAATCCCGTCCCATCTGACGCCATCCGCCATCCACCATCCTCTGCAGCTTATTGATAAGCGATATAAGCACGCACTTAACTGCACTCAGTTATCTGCCTTTAACTGCAGCCAAGGTTGATTCAGATCCCATAAATTATTCCACCTGGCATTTCCTCATTCTTCTGCCTTTCTGTAAAGTGTTAAGAATGCAATCGAAAGCTGCTCAGAATCGTTAAAGGCCTACCTGTAAGCTCCTTTGTAACGTCTCTTTCTGTTACATAATTCGTTTTGTGTAAAAGACTGAGCGAATCTGCGGAACGCCTTTATTGCGCAATATAACAGCAAATTTCGGGGTAAAATTCCAGAGATCTCTCAGAAATGTATTTCCAAAATGTTAAACCTCGGCTTAAAACAGTAAACAGAGATCAAAATTATCTGAATGAAGAGTGCTTTAAGCTGCAAATTACAATTTGGCATTTTATATCTTTCAGATTGAGCAATCGCGAATCTGGTGGCCAAAATCCCCAAATAAAAATATGTTTTAATGTACGAGTATTTTCATGCCTCAGTAATCTCGGAGAGGTATTCCGTTTGCCCTTTAAATAGCTTAATCGGGTAGAAGTTATGCCAACATAACTGAAAACTGAGAACTTTACACAGACAAGGATTAGAAACTCGCAATTAATTCATGTTCAAGTCACTTTCTCTCCAGAGAGTAATTAGTTGGATGGAACGATGGGATTTCCCTTTTGTTGAGGCTGCTCCAAAAAACCTACCGCGTTGGTAAAATTATAAAATTATAATCATTCATTACTGTATTATGGTAAGTGGATAAACGTCTCATCTCCATCGGGATAATATATTAGTTAATTGTTTAACATGTTAATCTTGCGATCGCACAGTCAAGACTGGCTGTGTTAATTAATATCCAATTAAGATCTCGCGTTGTTCAGTTGCCTGCCATAGGGCAGGCGTTCTCATCTCTGTCTCTGTTCGTACAAACACTTCACTTTGCTTTGTCATGTTGTGTTTGGCGTGTGGGTTAACAGCGTTTATAAACATGGGAGGAAAAATATTATCCCTCTTTATCTCGCCGTTAAACCTACGCGAATGTGTTGGCTGTCCTGTGCTAAATATAAAATACTGATATAAATCCAATTAGTTTATTGTTGGAGCTCGAATTCAATGCATCATTATCTTTGGGAACTACAGAATGATTGACATTATTTGCAACTGCTTATCTCAAATTTGATAGCTCTTTGGTTTATTCTTTTTTTAAATACTATAATAATAATAATAATAATTGGATAATATGAAGAGTGCTGTGTTTGTAAAAAATCACCTCCGCTCGATACATGGCTTCCGTTGGTATGTAAGCCATAGGCCTCTTTATGATATCGCCTCTGTTTCATCTTATACCATTGACAGTTAGCCCAGACCCTTCAAAGCTTTTCCTTAGGCGTTTGGCTATGTCTCCTGGTTCTTCCTGGGACTTTCCAGGTATTTGAACCTTCTTCCCATATACGGGGACATTGCCACCGTAGATGAATCGATGCTTCTTTATCCTCTTCGTAATTTCTACAGCTTTGGTGCTTTCCACTCCCAACTGCTGCATGCGTCTCTTAGTGACATTCTTGTAGTCTTATTGAGTGAACGTAGTGTATTATTATTTTTATAAAATGTCACGTTCCGGTTCAAGATGGCGGCAGTATTAGATACTACCTTTTAATCCCAATAGAGTTCGCATTATCATGGTTCCTACTTTGAGCTATGAAAACGGAATAATCTATATTATGGTGTCTGAAAAAAGTTTGTAAAAAGAATTGTCATTGACATTTGAATACCGAAAATTTAAAAGAGTGTAAGTGCCATTTACAAAAAAGGAGGTAGACGGGAATTCAAAGTACGCTCAAGCACTCAAAGAAAACCCTATTTTATTTTTATGCCAAATAAACAAAGTGGGAGGAATGGAGACATACGTCCTTTGGCATATAAATAAAATAGGGTTTTCTTTGAATGTTTGAGCGTACTTTAAATTCCCGTCTACTTCTTTTTTTTATATAAATGGCACTTACACCCTTTTAAGTTTCCGGTATTCATTTATTAGGACAATAATTTATTATTTAAAAAAATATGGTTTTTAACTATTAAGTCGGTATGTATGCAAGTACCTACCTTCAAATTTTATAATTTCAGAGTAAATTTTGGTTTTAATTTATTGATAAAGAGAAAAATAGAAACATACTTTTTGGCGAGGTCTACTGTAAACTGTAACAGAACAACTCGGCAATAGTCCTACAGTGAGTATAATACATATTGAGTAGATTTTTTTATGACCTCTAATACTGTTATTTTCAAACATAACAAAATTAAGCCGGATTTTCTGCATTGCTTATCAATCAAAGTATCACAATTCTTTTGACAACAAACGAGCTTAAAAGACTCGAATGCTGTTTTTTGCTGGGATTAAAGTCTGTAGCATTGCTAAGCTGTTTGCGGGGAGATTCACCTCGTTCGATTACTCCTGTCATGTAGTGTTTGGCTGTTTGTGAACGCGCAGTATCCTGCATCCTAGCAAGACGTTTTTTTTGTAACGTTATCCCGCCACAATCAACCCGCTATGCCTACTCAATTTACGGTCAGAAACTCGGACTGTAAATCTGAAGAGGAAACATTGAAACTATGAAAGGATGCTGACTCTCTTTCTCTCTTTTCAATACTTTTCATAAACAGACAATTATTCAGTATTTAAAAAGCCAGCGATTACAGCTCGAATGTTGACTTTTAGTACTTACTCCTGTTTTATTCCCTGGCTTCACCCGAATTTCCGACACAATTCACTCTAAAACAAATCTATTAATATTTTCTATATCTATAATATTTTAATATTTTAAAACCGTACGTATAGCTTTTGATTAATGACTAATGACCTGTGAATTTCAGGATTACGTGTCTTTTTCATAACGCCAGACTGACAATGCCAGAAGACATCTCTGTTTTATAGCCAAATTTTGCATTTTGGGAGGCGGGTATGGGTACCGCCGCACCGAGAACCATTTATTGGATTGGTTTACCAACACCTCTGCCATACGTCACTCCAAGTGCTTCTCTACGTTTGGTGACCTAGCAGAGGTGCCCGGATTCATGGGGTGAGGTTTGTCAAGGTCTTGGCGGTCGATGTGTTGCGGGCCGGATCGAGAGAAGGCTTTTTGAGGAGATCTTATGATCGCTCCAGCCAGAATCCCTCGACCCATCGCTTTGCACCGCAGTCGAAGGATTCATACGTCCGTCGCTCCTGGACACACTGACCCCCAGATTCCTGCCTACCCCTCATACTATTTCCCTTCCAGAACTTTCTCTTCTTCCTTTATTTAAAAAAAAAAACACACAACATCCCCTAAGATGACATAGCCCCGGTGGGAAATTAATTTATGCGGGGCCTCTTGTGTGGAGCTAATGTAAAAAAAACAAAAACTTGAATTTTTTCCTTTAAATAACGATAATAATTTATAGTACAATAACTTATATACAACGAAAATAACTTATATACAGCTCTCACAATCGTATTCCAAAAATGCAATATTGGTTCGTTTTTTTACATTTTGTTACTAAACGGGCTAGTATAAAATCACCACTTACCTACTACTCCGATTTTCCTCGGGGGCACTCTAAAGAAATGCATGAATCAGATTCTAAAGAGATTCTCTTACGATTCCGTATATAAACATCTCTTGTGAGCAAAAAACATATTATTATTCTTCCATCATCATCAAGCGGAGACCCCGCCGCGTGTGTGAAATTCGTGTTTTTTATCAGACATGTTTGTGTTTTTTCCTTTTCTTTTTTGCCTCAGCCGCTGTGCGGCGCGGCGCGCCGGTCGCCCGGCCGTCAGTTTTTGCATCTCCAGCCACGCGGCCGGTGGCATGGAGCACTCATGCGCGTGCGCGCTGCTACAGACGTCAAATTTGAATTCCGAGTCGCGCGAACTCAAATTTGAATTCCGAACCCGCGACCTCAAATTATGAACAATTCCGAATCTGCGAACTCGAATTTTGAACTCCGAACCGGCAACCTCAAATTTTGAATAAATTCGAAACATTTATTTAAAAACGTTCTAATAGAATAAAAAAACCGAAATAGATCTCGGTCTGTGAAACAAAAGTAAATATTTACATTATGATACTGTTAGTATTTCCTCCGTGTTAAAATCAAATTGTAAATTATACAAAATTTTAGTGGCTCGTTGAGTAATAAAATGTATTTTATTGTTTAATTCAGATGAACTTGACATTGGTTCAATAACGTGATAAAAACAGAACAATAAAGTGTTATTTTAAATAATATTTATGCGTGACTAATAATATTTAGCAAATGGCACGTTTTAAAAAGTAAACACTTTTTTGTTGAGTTGTGTATGTTTCGCGTTGCATTTGCATTTCGAATGCAAATCTGCATGTATTCTCAAAGGAAATCTTCCCTAAGTCGTTCTTTACTCGAATAATATCGAAGGAAACAAAAGACTGTCGTGTTATGAATGAAGAAGTTGGTATTTTAAGTAGGTGTGACAGTTCCCGACTGGATGGCGTCTGCTACAAAATGCATTGAAGAAAACAAACAATAAAATTATTGTTCGCCGTCTGTCGCGCATTGAGTCATCGTTTGCTCCTCTGTGTCCCTTTTCTTCCCCTTTCCCTCACCGGGCGTGAAGAGAATTTTGATTCAGTGACGTCACAATTCCGAGGAAAAGTTTTGCAGTTTTCAACTTCCGAACGCTCGCGACGGTTTTAAAGTTTTTAATTTCTTCCCATTTTATTAACCCTGTCAACTGCGTGATATAAAGTGATATTTTTTACTCGATGTTTTTATTAATTCTTAAACCAATATTTATAGATTCGTTCAATTTATTTATTTTATATTTTGTGAAAACTGCTTTTAATAATAAAGAGTAGTGGTCCTAAATGGGATCCTTGAGTAAAACCCCGAAAACTTGTGTTGGAAATTATGTGTAAATAGTTGTGGAATTTTAAAATTTGTGTGTTGTGGTGATAGATGAAGTGTCGAGTGATAGAAGTTTCGATGAAGAGTGAGTTGGAAATGTTGACAATGGTGGCTCACGAGGAAGTGAAGATGTCGGAGAAGCCGGAACAGGACCTTTCGGAAGCGGAACTGTTTTATTATGAGCTTATGAGGGCCATAGAGGAAGAAGACGAGGTGAGAAAATATTTTTCGATTCTCATGAATCTCTGACATTATAAGTGTCTGTAACCATTTACTTGAAATGACCATAAAGTGGAAAATCACTTTGTTTGTCGGAACAAAAACTTTTTATTGCTGAGCTCTGGAGTTGTGAAATTTCCAGAATATTTTTTTTTCTGGAATCAATAGATTTAGCCATTTTGGGCTCACTTCAACTAATTGATCAATGAAGACATGTTTTTTTATTATTCATGCAGGACGTATTGTTTCACAGAATTTTAACATTTCATCAAATTTTAAGGATAAAATTCAAGTTCTATTTAAATTCCTTTAATTTCCTTGAATTGAATTTTTTTATCCAATTTTTATTTTCTTTAAATTGATTTACCACGAATTATTTACTTTTATTTTTATTATTTTATGTCAATGTTCATTATAATTCAAAATAATGATGTTAAAAAAATATCTATTGATCCTAAGTTTAAAAAAATAAAAAAGATTTTTACTAAGAACCCGTTCACAAACTGCTATTTATATATATATATATATATATATATATATCAGTTTAACGTACTTCATTGTAACTGTGAAACATTTAAATAAATAAAAATAAAAAATTTAAATCATCATGAGTCGATTGTTTTACAGTACTTGAATAATAACAAAACTTGAGTGGGACTCTCACAGAAATTGAATATTATCTTTGAAATTTGATGAATTGTTCACATTTTGTCCCGAGAAAAAATACATCGACAGAGAATTTTGATATTCGAGCGAACCTGGTCGTAATTTCTTAGTTTTGTGGAAGAATTACCCACAGGTACTGAATTCATGCTTTTTATAGCTTGTTTGGAATTCAGTCATTCGTACTTTCAATGTACTCAAATGGTATTAACGAATCTGTTATTGTATGCACAACAAAAATTCCACCGCAGTATAAATCAGTCGCCTTCACGTTGTCAGCTTAGTCCAAATCTTTTTGTCGCCAAACAACCTTTTTTAATTCAACGTTTCTCTCGGTGGCCATTGACTTGGCGATTAAATTACCATCTGCAACCAGATAAGGTAACAGGAGCACAGTACTACGTGGGAGATGCTGTTTATCTGCAGCGGTATCTTAGCCAGCATCTTGTCTGCTAGATCGATCCTCGCTAAATGAGATGACATCCCATGGGACTGGTCTTGCCAAATGCAAAACTAAAATTCCAATCAACGTCACTTATAATTAAAGAATTGAAAGATTCGAGACGATAACGCAAAATTTTTCAATTCTACGCAAATAACGCAAAATTTGTAATTTTCGGGCAAATAACGCCAATTTGCGTATTTTTCACACTATTTCCAAACGTATATTTTTATTTTACGTTATCCACACAGGAGCCCTGAGAGAAAAACTTTCTTAGGGCCTATATCACGTTGGGGGTGCTGTGTAGAGATTCTGAGAAGGAAAATGGGTGGGCAGGAATCTGGGAGTTAATGTATCCAGGAGTGACGGACATATTAGTCGTAAAATTATACTTTCTGAATATTTATTTTCCTTTGGTTTCGACAATCCAGGAAAATACTTCTTTTAAATTTTATTTTCTGTTAAACGCGATTACGTCAAAAAATAACGCAAAAAAATAACGCGATATTTTCATCTCCCTACAATAATTGATCATAATATTACACTCGTGTAATGTCATTCCACATATTTCAACTCATTATTCCATAGAGTTTAACCCCCCTGCAATAGTTTTAATTTTAGATAATATTTTAATTGGGTAAATAACTAAGAGAGTTCCAACTACCCGAACCCATTTGAATTATCAACAAAATAGAGGGAGAAGGTGGAAGTTGATTTCAATTAAGAATTACCTCGTTATTAGTCCCAACTACCCAAAGCCAGTGAAACTGCGCTATCTAAAATTTGGGGTTTGTTTTGAGGCTGAATGGAGTAGGGAGTGGAAATAAAAGTGAAGGGTTAAAAAAACTGGCTATTCAGATTAGGGTACTAAATACGACAAATGCTATTTCAAGCAACGTTTCGATTCGAAGTAATGGTCTTTTCCAGGGCGATACTGAGAGTGTCCATCATTCGGGATATAAATTCACATAACTAAAGCCATGTCAAGCAACAATCCAATTGTGAATGGAGGTCTGAATGATGAATGAAGGAGTGTAAAAGTTTTTTAATCTAAACAAAATTCAAATTTTTTGCTAAATTTAAACAAATCTTGTGTTGAAACCACACACATAACATTACATCACACTGCGTGTGGTTAAAAGAAATATTTATTTAATTTAATCTAATTATGGCAACACAAGTAATTGCTTTTTACGAACACGTAAGATATTTTTTGCTCTCTATTCACAATGTCTGTCTGTGTTTGAATTCAAGAAATTACGTGTATTTAAATTATAAAGTAAACAACTTGCGTGTCATCATATTAATGTTTATGTTTTAACTTTTTTTGTCTATTCAAAACATTATCCAAACATGAAACGCTTTCCGATCGTTAATATTATTATTTATTATTCTTAAACGTCGTCATTGCCCTCTTCGCTTTATACGAAGTGTTTACACGAGGACAAAAAACACGTAGGCATAAACAACAAAGAAAGTAACATATTGCCGTTTACTCTAAACACTTGATACATAAAACAATCACAAACATACACATGCCAACACAAGCCACAATACAGAAACTTGGGACGCGACAATGAATACTAAGTTGCTGGGATAAATCCTGAGATTTGATGACTAATCGTTACATTGGACAAAGTTCCAACTGACATAATACGCTTTATTTATTTATTTATATTAATACTAGCTTTTACTGTAGCGCTTGCACTTATCAATTATCCCCCCTCCCCCCCTCCCGCTTTCCTACATACATTCATTCCCGGTACATTCAGTTTTTAAACAGCTCACGCGCCACCTAAATTTCATGATGCCAGAGCTCACCAGTAGTAAATAAAAGAATTATCCAATTTGTGCATTCGTTCGGAAGTTATGCGCGTACAAACATTTCGGAGATTCATTTTTATTTATATAGATAGATAGATACTAACTAGATACGATTTCCCGCAAATATATCAACATCGTTTCCTCTGTGATGTCATTTGTAAAAATCTAAATTATTAAAACGCGTAGATGTAAAATTGCAAAATATGTGAAGTCACACTAGGGGTGAGGGCTCTCACAAATGTGACGATGTGTGACAGGGACGGGGGTCGTCGAAAAATCATGAAATTCGTGTGACGTAATTTATGGATGGCCCCTTGCATTTGGTTCTATCTGCATGCTTTACGTCCTATTTAAATATTATATGTGTTAAACTAATATACTTTACACAATATTCAACCTCAAAGCCACATATCGGTAAACCGATAATGAGAAATGGTATTTGCAAACTTTGACACTTCATATCTCAGAACAAGGTTAAGTGAAGTTAGAATCCTGTCCAACCAAAAGTGTAATGTATTATTTTGTTTTGAAGAGTTTTATTTCACATGTACATTTGTTACTTTATTTTTATTTATCTGCTACCGTTTTCGAACATCCGTGTTATTCACTGGCAATCTTAAAACTAGAGAAAACTTTTATTTACGGATACGTCGAAACCTATAACATATAATTAAAAATTAAATAACAAATTTACATGTGAAATAAAACTCTTCAAAACAAAATATCAAGACATTATTATATAGTCCAAGAAATACAAAAATGTTATGTTTTATCCCTGACTTATTGAAGTTAGTCAATGAGTCAGGGATAATAATAATAATAACAATAATTATTGCAAAGTTATGATTCAAGAATAAAATAAAATAAAGTAAATGTTGCTTTATTTATCCTCTTGTGTTGATAACGAATTAATGCTGTAGTTTTTTTATTGATTAAATATCTTCAATTGACAGAAAATGAAACATGGGTAATTTGTTTCCTTTTCATACTATGATATTTAAATCGAAGGTCTGGCAAACATAGAAGATAATGTTTTTTTATTAGAAGTCAGTACAATTTGTATTACTAATGTCCTCGTGTGTAAACATTACATCTGTGTGTACGCATTCAATGTAGTGCTAAAGAAGGAAGTGAGGAATTACATTGGATTACCAGCAATTAGTTTTGTCATTTTTATGCTTCAGTTTTAAAAAACGTATTCATGGTTTAGTTTGTGTGATTCATATATATCAGTATATAAACAAGAATATTTTGTATTTCATGTCGTATGGGCGCTCTCAGTCAGAGTATCGCAACGTTGTGAATATTGCGACGTTCGTAGGGGACACTGTTATAATTATTATTTTTTAATGTAAACACAGCACAATCAATCAACTGCTCCCAACCGTCTGAAGCCAGTGAGAATATGACATCTGTCCGAAACGTTGGCTCAAGAAGGAGGTAGCGCAACACGGCATAATACCCCAAAAACAAATAACGAAAATACTTTTGGCCGTGAAAATCTAAAAACGTAACATACTTAATTAACTTATGAAATCATATCACTTTGTATACACCACTTATCAACCAATCACAATTATTAACATGCAACATACCTTAATCACAATTATCAACATGTTTCGAAACCAAAGGATTTTTCGTCAGGATGAAATGAAAATAAATAATGATAATAATAAATTTTTGATTTCGAAACGTGTTGATAATTTTGCTTAAATACGAGTAAGTGTAATTTTATTAAAATGACTCCACAAAGCTAATATGCTATTATTGAAGAAATAATTTACTCACCAGGCCTAGGTACACGACAAATTTATTCAGTGTTTACGAATTACCACTAACGAGTCACTTACTGATAGCTTTTACAGTGTTTCAAGGACACTTTATTTATTTATTTATGTAATAATTTATATACGTAGGTACAAGATTATAAACATGGTTGTCTAAGTAAAGACGGGCTTATTTCTTTGCTCAGTTTCCACCTAACAATTTATTGTAATGAACGTAGATCGGAGTTCTTCAGAATAACATAATAACAAGTTGAGATGAATTTATGACGGGAACGGTGGATGTAAAAGGCGAGTTTGCGTGTCAGAAATCCTCTTTCCTTGTACACCCCTTTCCTTATTGTACCGGTACCAAATAAAACTACACATAACATTGTCGCGGCTACATTGTAATTGAGCAACTAATAACTTATCAATAAGAGGGAAAGAAAATAACATACGGTGGGTGTTAGTAGAAGGTAATAATAATAATAATAATAATAATTGGATGATTTATATAGCGCCGTTTTTGTGAAAAATCACCTCAAGGGCGCTGCACAAACTTACAATACATTTCTAAAATCTAGAAAAACTACAAACTAGACAAACAATTAAAACAACTAATGGCTAAAAATTGCATCCACCGGTTCATAAGAAAATATATGTACAATGTCTCGACCAATGAACGCGATGCTTCTTAAAAATGTATACAGGTCCATACTTACCTGGGAGGTCGCTTGAAATTAACACTTATTGTCTATTAAGAATTAGATATAGTTCGCACGCAGGGGACATTATTGTGTACACTTGTTATATGTGTTTAATCCTGAAATATATTTTAATATTAGTATAAAATACATTCTTTGATGAGTGTATTTTGGAAATCAAAAGCAACATTTTATAGTAGGCGATACAGTAGTACAAGGATTTGATCTTCCTAAATGTGATTCGTAACGAGACAGATTGATGTGCAAAGATTCAAGTAATTAGAAAATTAATTAAAAAAGTGTAATTAAGACATATCATAGAAAATAACAGTATGATACTCTCAGATAGGTTTATTTAAATTAAGGATATGAGAGCCCAAAAAGGTAGGTTTTTAATTTGGACCTAAATTCTGTTGGGCTTGTTATGCATCTTAGTTCCGGAGGGAGTTTATTCCAAGCCTTAGGCCCAGATACTCCAAAAGCGCGATCTCCAAACTTTGTATTTGGCTTGCGTTTAGGTTCCATTAGTCTGCCTATAGCTGATGATGTTGCTGATCTAAGGGTTGACTGCCTCGGACCAGTATTTTCCGGGACACATAGTTCAGAGATATAAGGTGGGGCCATTTCATTGATTGATTTAAACACCATCCAGCACAATTTGTACTGGATTCTTTCAGGGCACTTGAGCCAATGAAGGTTACGAAGGTGTTCTGAAATGTGTGAATATTTAGAGACTCCGGTTATGAGCCGTGCCGCTGCGTTAAAAACGGATTGAAAAAAGGTGCATTCAGTTTGCGTGTCAGAAATCCTCTTACATTCCTTGTTGTACCGGTACCTAATAAAACTACACATAACATTGTCGCGGCTACATTGTAATTGAAAAAAAAAACTTATCAATAAGAGGGAAAGGAAATAACATACGGTGGGTGTTTGTAGGAGGTGCTTGGTGGTTGGTGGGATCACAAAGTACCTTCTTAAATTCGCCATGAAGGTGGCTTTTGAGAGGGACCCCGTGTATCTGATCGCACTACCGGTATATTCAGATGTAAACTGTACGAGTACAACCCACGTAGTACACACCACCTTGATATTTGCAACTCGTTAATATGTTTTGTTGGATGTTGAATAGATTCTATTTATCTTTCGATGGCCAATTATTTTATATTGCTGATGTTGCCGTTGATACCGTAAGCAACTTGATGAATACGTAGAACCTACCCTTTTTCTAAGATTATTCCTGGAAGAAGGATCGTTCCGGTGATTGTAATACATTTTTAAATGATGGACGCAATCGCACGGCTGGGAACATACAAAGTCAATCTTTAAATCATTTATCAAAAGTTCTCTGAATTGTCCGGTTACCGTAATTGAATACCGGTTTTAATATTTGTACTCTCAATACTCTTTATGGAGGAATAATAATGCGAATTGCATTCAACACAAAAACACACTAATTCTATCAGTTCACATTAGCAATCAAAACGTCCGTGATTTGGCACTATTATTGTTTCGCGACAAAAAAAATCGCCAGTCTTACCGAAATTTCTGTAAAGTTACGAAAATCTACTTATGTCAGATAAATTCTAAGTTTACCGACAATAATTGAAAACTATTAAGTGCTCTGTAGTTTTACATTAACTCTTTCCTAGTTTGATTCCAAGTTAATTGAATTTTAAATGGTCCACCCTGCAGCCAATTGCCAAATAAAGAATAAAGAGCTCGTCATGATGGCAGCAGATACTTGAAATCTCGAAGGACACTGGTATCAATCTGAACGAAGAGGACTGGACTTGTAGAAGCAGATTACTTCAATTTACATAACATTTTCGAACTTGCCTACCAACCCAAGGCAACCAAATCTATCAGCAACCAAAAACTGGACTTCTGCACGAATAGAAAGAAAGCGAGATCTAGAAAAATAATGATTTTTGGTTGTTATTATTATTATTTCTATTTTTATTATTATGTTCTTCTATCACCATAAATTGCGCCTAGTTTGGTTGGTCATTTAATAAACAAATAAATCTGTACAGAATCTTAACAGAACGCTTGCAGAATGTTCATAAAGCAGATATTACTAGTCCGGCGAATTTCCAATAACTCCCGAGTTTGCTCTTGTTTCTGCAGTTTATTGTTATTTGCGATTTGCCTTCAGCGGCCTGTTCAAACAAAGTAGAACCAACTCAACAAATAGCTGTACATTGTTTTGAGCATAACTCGACGAAGAAATTTGTAATAATGACTAATTGAATGACTCAAACACTAGGTAACTAATAATTAAGGCTTGATTAACTCGCCCAGAATCATGGACATTCCTACGTCTATGCCCAGAATCTATTTCTGACGTCAAAAGCGATATTTAATACATTCTTATTTATTGCACACATTCTTTTGTAAAATTCAGAATCTTCTCAATCTATACAAAATGAATGAATTATTGGATTGCATTTAACGAATCTTGTTTTAAATGTTATTTTCTACTTGGACTAATAAATATAGTTTAAACTATGATTTATCAATGAACATTTGAATGCATTATTTATACAACGCGTAAAAATTGCATTTCGAAAAGCTTAATTTAAACAATGTTTTAATTACATTTGGCAAGTGATGTCGTCTTTTGCTCGTTTCTTAACAAATTAATTGATTATAACGCCTTGTTAACAAAAAAAGCAGTTAACAATTATTAGAATAACCGTTCTCACGAGAATGTGGCGATATTCGCAATTTTCAGGCAGATAAGGCAATTTTTCGTATTTTTAAATTTTAAAATAAGAAAGTAAAACATTTATTTATTTTTGTGTGGTTTCGCACACTGCAACCATTTTTTATTTTGTGAAAGTAACTTGAATTTTGGCTAAAACAACGCAAATTTCGCCCGAAAATAAAGCAAATTTTTGTAGGCCCTATCGATGAGATATTACAAACGTCTACATTTTTTTATATGAATACTGCACAAGAGTCCCTACTGCTCCCGTCTCCCGAGCCAGTGAGACTATGGCAACCCCAATTGGGGTATGTGGTGAGGCTGAAGGTAGTGGGGAGGGGAAGGAGATGGGGAAGAAGAAAGTGGTATTGAAAGTGGTTCTGAATAGCCAGGAAAGAGTACATGGCTATTCAGAACTGATCACCAAACACGACTAAAGCCATTTTAAGCGACGTTTCAATTCTGAATGGTGGTCTTACACCAGGGCGATACTGATAGTATCTTCCACTCTGGAACGTGCCGGAAATGTACTATACATTATTTTAAATGAATTAATTGTGAAATAACACAAATTAATCAATTAAAATTTATTTGCCACACCGGGATTCGATTCCGCGACCTTCGGATTGCGAGTCAAGAGCCTTACCGCTTGACCACGCTGGCCTTCAGATAAAGATAATCCGACGTCTGTACGAGATACAGCGATCAAATAAGTATTTTTTTTAATTAAATTGCTAATATTTCAGTTCAACCTGAGAATGCCATTTCTCTCAACGCGAGATTTGTCACTTTCTCTCTCTGTTACATTTTCAGATTTCAGATCCGTTCTTTCGATCCAAGTAAATGGCAAAAACCCTCGATTCTCAACAAACAAAAACAAATTGCGTCACAATAAAAGTGCGACATTGTTTTTTTGCATGTCGCGTTTTTGTGTCGTACTCTGTTTTCGTCTTTACGCGTATCGCGTACGGAACTCGCGCGCGGGTAAACAACGCGCGCCCCGTCACGCATGAAGCAAAATGGGGAACGTCAACAAAGGGAATTGAAACAGTAAAAAATAAAAACAGAGATGGCGCTTCATCCTCGGAAATAGGGAATTTTCAAATTCGAGAAATGCTCCCAGCGACGCACTCAGTAATATATTGCAATTCATCTGAGAGCATTGTTGAATTATTCCATAACTGAAGGGATCTTAGATCATATATTGTAAAATACGGTTCCATGACAGATGATCTGCCGACAGTTGGCCCCTCGACATACTTACATACAATATGCAGTCAGTTAAGGGAAAATAGGTATACCTACTTTTACAAAATATTACTAAGTGACCCGACGGGGTGTGCAGAGATAATACACCACCGAATAACAAAAGAATTAAATATATTATCATTAAAATGCATCAAGGATAAAACTACTTGTCTGTATACTGTATATACTTGGGTAGAAGTACAAAAAATCGACACTGTGTATAAATAAGTTTGAAATTCATACCGATTTAATAGTTATTTTTATAATGTGCAAAAAATTATAATTTTAAATTTTATAGTAAATATCGTTTCGGGGGGGGCAATTTTCGAATCTCGTTTTATTTAGAGTGTTGGATACTCTCAGCCAAAACATGCAAGTATTCGTAGTGTGTCTTACATCGCTACTAATACAGGTAATAGGCATAATAATCGCTTGGCAAACAAACGGAGTGAATATAATAATATGTATAATTTTATAAGAAAGAAAAAAGTTCATCAATGGAAATTGTCACAGATAATTGTAGCCATCTTTACATGGTATAAATTGAAGTTGCTCCCGCTGTCTGTACGCTTAGATCTTTTAAACTACGCAACGGATTTTCATGCGGTTTTCACCAATAGATAGAGTGATTCAAAAGGAAGGTTTATATGTTTAATACATGCATATTATAGCAGCGGGCTGGCAAGCGGGCGGTGTGGATTTGACATGAATGCAAATTAACAGATGGCGTTGGTTATAAACGTTGGGTAATGGTGTCGTGTTCCGTTAGCCACAGCAACGTGTGGCCGGGTCTGCTAGTAAAGTTTTTTTTTGTATCAATAATGTAAACCGATTCGTAGTAAAGATAAACTAAAATGGTGATTTAGCATTACGCTTCGCCTTAAGTCGTGTTTAGCGACATCTTAATAGTTAGGTGCTTACCAACCTTCCTCTTTTCGTTCCCCGTCGCATTTGCCTCTCCACTCCCTTCAATGCTGCAACATTCCTCAATTTGGCGATGCCCATAGTTCAATTAGTTTCAGACGGCCAAGACCAAATATAATAGATTTGTATTCTATTATTAAATCGTTCATTCTGGAATCTCGACATTTGAAGCAATCCGAATAGTTTGAAAATTCCTTAAATCTCCCAAACAACACCGAGCACAATAATTAACCCCTCAAATTCACACACTAATTGTCGTGATCGAAAATACCTTAAGTTATACCTCGGATCCATTGTTTATACATATTTAATGCCGGAACCAAAGGTTGGGGTCAAAAACCAAAGGATCAGACCCCTAACCGCGGTGGAAGGAGATGGCGACCCCTGGACCTCAATTGAAATCTGTCATCAGAGGAATTCAAACCTTTGTCTCCACCTCTGACTGGAGCAAAGTTCCAGACATCAGTGAACTCGGAAGGCAATGCCTTTATTTACCTGTCCCGTATTTGCCGCTAAATGTAGCTTACCGATCCTGTTGTGATTAAGTTGCTCTGCTGGTTTTGATTTGGTTGAGTTGGGAGCGCTTGGGAAGTGATCATTATTCAAGTGAGAATTTTGAACAGTGAATTAAGATAGAGATAATAGAAACTTTAGTACATTATAAAATACATTATTACATCAGCTTACATTACTCAGTGATTTTGGCACTGTTATACTAGTCCCAGAGGGAGGTTGTACGTGACGTCATCGTTCTAGTATCTTATGAATTCTTTGTTTTCATAGAAGATGTGTGAGAAGGAGAGAACAATAGTCGGTGACGTGAAAACGAGCTCTCTGGGACTACTTTTTTGCGTTAAGGCGACGCTTCCCTGCCCAAAAAGAAGAAGATGGAGAGATATATAATTACGAATGTAGGACAGAGCGCGCCAATATTTTCAATGACAAAATTGATGCGAAAATTGGGAAAATGCTTAATAAAACATGACTCGTTTAAAATAGAGCAAAAATCTCGTGGAAGGTATCGTAAGTATCATTTAAAGAAACATAGTGAATTTTTCACAAATATAACTTGTAAAATCATAGAAAAAGACTTGTTTTAAATAATTTTCGGAGCATACTTTGCGATTTTTTTCTATCGAAGGAATTTCATATAACTTGCGTTTCTGCATGGAACGTATCTAGATATTATCTCAAAAAATAACATATTTTTTTAAGAGCTTAAAAACGTCAAATGTTTAAGGGAGATATGTAAGAAATCGGTAGAAATTCGGGTAGCGGCGGCTTAAATTAAAGATTTCTTCAGTCTGCTGGGCTAATCTTACTGAAATTTCTGTAAATTTTTGTAATTTATGTAAAGAAGACAAATCTACAGTTATACAAATTTATACATATTTATACAAATCTACAGTTTTGTCCCGTGAGGTTTCGAAAAACTGCCTCCAACCCCTTTTCTCACCCCTTGAAACAGATTTTTGACATTTAATTAAATGAAGACACCATGAGCGACACTCAATCGAAAATCTGGAAACAAAAAAATCAGAAAAAGATATTTATAAACGGTCTTGATGTTTGATTTTGTGTCAAATAACAAGATATTAATATTTTTGATAAGGATTCATGATGCAATAAAGTTTCAACGATGATTTCGTGTATATAAATCCTGATAGTTTTACGAAGTTAGCCTTTCCACCGCCGAGAGATCTTCCAATCTTTGGCCCCTTGTGTAGTGAAATGAGAAGAGATTGAATAGGCGATTAACACTGACATCGATACTGACCCATACGCAGTACCCGCAAGCTTATAATATAAATATTCAGTGGCTAAGTTGGCATCGCGTTTGAGTCACACCCAGTCGTCATGAGTTCAATTCCTCGGCTGACTAAGTCCTCCATCACGACACAAGAAACATTTTCCGCTTACTGTGGTGGTTTTAGGAGATTTTCAAATATTGTCAGGTTATTCGTAATTCGGTAGCGATCAAACTTGACGTTCTGAATATTTTATTACTCTCTCAACAAAACTCTTTACAAACACGTGAATGCGGGCGATACATAAAAGTGTGGTCGGCCCTAATTAATATGAATTAACCAAAGAAGCACTTAGAAAATATGCTTTTTGTTTAGTTAGTGTGTATTTCCATGAACATTGTTCTTGCATACATCATAACCACCACATTAAAGCAATCAATTGATATTTATAGTAAAATTAATAACACCCCCCAAGTGGTGGACTCAGATAATTAGTGTTTTACGATTGGTTGAATTAATACAACGTAATTAATGTCACTCATCATTCTATTCCCCTATAAGTATAGCATTTCTGTAAACGGCCGACCCCGGTATTAGAGCCCGAATTACGTCTGATCGCTTCTGGAAACTATGTTACGATTGGGATATTAAAATGTATCCGAAGGAATTTCAAATTCTCAAGTTATTTTGTGGAAGTGCTCACAGCGGGCTGACCGCAGGACTGGAGCCAAGAACTTACTGCTCGGCCAAGAATGGATTTCTGGAACGCTTTCTCCTTCTTGTCTTCCTTTTGCAGAATGAACTGTGTATTATTTCAGTCTATATGTCACTTATTGCTAGAATTGTTGTGTATTTTGACAAAGCATTTGTTGATATACGCAGCAGTGAGTATTAGAGCTATTACTGTGCAGATATCAGCATCTGAGATATCAGTACTTCAGATATTAATGAGTGGGAAACATGCTTATGAGATGTAAGAATCTAATGTATCAGCATTTGAAATATTAGCTTCTGAGATATCTGAATTTAAGATGGGCACCAAAATGTGAAATAATAATGTCTGGTATACATGCTTCTGAGATATAAGAATCTAAGATATCAGTACTTGAGATATATGTATCTGAGATATCAGTATTTGAAATAATAATGATAAATGAGGCATTTGAGAAATTGGGTCTGAGATATCAGTATTTGATTTTGTCTGAGATCTCAGCAACTGAGATTTCAGATTCTTGGATGTCCGCATTTGAGATATTACTTAGTAAGTATCAATCTGAGATATCAACATTTGAGATATGTATTAGTATCGCACATAAATATTATCAGCATTTCAGAATTAGTACCTATTTTAGATGTGAATATCTGAGATATCAATGAACCCATGTGTATGGGCGCGCAAAAGGTCCTAAAACGCCTACATTTTGCTGCACTGCACCATCTTATTTGCATTCTCTCTTATCTATGCTATCATCAAACGTTCATAGGGTCATCAGATACGAGACGTGGCGGATTTTAATGATTGTATTTTCTAGATATTTCGTGGACATAACTTGTTATATTATTCCTCCAGCAATAATAAAATATTTAAGTTTATAGCATAACTGTAAGTTGGGTTGCTCGTATCATGCAAACATTTTCTAGTATTTATTGGCCAAGCTATTAAAGTAAAGCCCACTTGGGGTGCAATATCACCAAATTGCGCTATATAAATGCAGTGTTACTGTGTAACTTTGTATGCATCTATAAACAAAGTAACAGCATTTCATTAATGATTTAACACAAAGTTATATCTCCTTACCAACGTCCTTCAGTACGTCACGTTTAGCGCCAATCACCTGTCACCTTACAAGGTGAAATACTTATTATAAGGAGAGAGGGAGTATGTAAGCATTTTTCACTACAATGAATATCTATTTACAATAATAATATAATGAATAGATCGTTCACGTAACTATTTAGTCTCTAAGAAAAAAAAGCTCGTATGGAATTTCGAGTTTATCAATTCAACAATGGCTGTCTGCTGTCATTTTAGTTCAAAGTCGGTAATGCGAAAGATAATAATTAGATAATGGTGAACATGTGTAAAAGCCATCTCGTGTTGCCTCAAATTGCCATGACGATGGTTGTTTTAATGTTTTTTTGCGTCTCGTTGAGATATGAAATATTAAGCGGACGTGCCTCGCGGATGCCAATTGCTCTGTGAATTGATTATCTACGCTTTTAGATAGAGTTCTTTTGAAAAAGATTCTGATGGGTAGTTCAATAGTTTCATGTTATGGCGGAGTGACTTATATCGGTGTAAGTAATTGTGATTTGTGCATAAATAATGCCTACAAAACTGACAACCAAAGAAAAAGTTTTCTTTCATCTTGCTCTACGTTCGTAGCTTTAGTGCAAATGCTGTTGCTATTCCTTGACTGATGAAGTGATGCTCGATTTATGGAGTTGTTGATTGTGATCGTATTGTGACCCAGTGCCTCAAAGGATATACGGGTCGTTCTTCTTTTTAACATACATAAAGTTGTCTCCACCAGTTAGTGGAGAAAAATTCAATAGAATTACCAATATTATTTTATAATTACTTTAAAACCTACTGTACTAAAGACGTAACGACTGTGCGCGTTTAAAAAAAATGTGCTTATATTTTTGTAGTAAAAATTACTTTGCAGAGTTGTAACTCCTCGTGACAGAAGTGTATTTCATACAAATCACAGTTGTCTTCTGCCATCTCGACTTGCGTATGTTTTATAATATTACAAAAAAATTATATGACATAAAATATTAAACTATTTTTAAACTCCAAATATAACTTCAAGTAACATATTATCAAGTAACAGCGATTATTATTTTTAATGATGTTTAATAAAATATTTTTAAAAATCTCAAAAACTTGTCTCCCCTACAACTTTTATGTCGTAGGTTAATTCTGTCATGCGGGTTGTCATTCGAAATAGGTATACACGCAGCTCGTGTTTGTCACCCCCAATAGGCATTTTAAGCCTCCTTCCTTCCTTGCTACAATTTTCCCTCTGAGATCCAGAGGGAATTCATTTATAATAAAAACAAAATGTGATAGTGGTGGAAATGTGACAGAGTGGTAAAAGTTATGAAGGTTAAAAAGAAGAACCTTCGACACTCTGACAAATCTTCGATAAATTCTTCTGCAATTGCAAATTGTATTGGGCTGCATATTAGCCTCCTTATATCTAGATCATGTCTAGTTGTACGTGTGTTTATACAGAAAGATCGAAGGTTCTTTTCACTATCAGTATAGTATCAGTATTGCCCTGGTGTAAGACCACCATTCAGAATTGAAACGTTGCTTGAAATGGCTTAAGCCGTGTTTAGTGACCAGATCTGAATAGCCAGGTACTTCCCCACCGTCCTCTTCCCTATCTCCTTCCCCTCCCCACTACCTTCAGCCACACAACATACCCCGATTGGGGATGCCATAGTCTCACTGGCTCCAGACGGGAGCAGTTGTGACTCTTGTGCGGTTTTAACTGTAAAAAAAAAAAAAAAACTTCCGTGGTGCATCGATCGAAACGACCCGAGATCATGTTTGCACAATGTTTAACATTCTCTGCTGTCGCTCAATACCATCGTCAACCCGTTTGTCTTCTCTAATGCGGGCAATGCTTTCCCCTGAACGCTTCTCCCAGACGAGTTGCTGCCTTTTCTTATCCATACAAATATTTATATAAATAACTCAATATGCGAGAGTGTCTAGTAAAATATACGGCAGTCTGCACTCGGGAAGCGCAGTATGCACAATGTCTCCCGAGGTATTCTTGCGTGGACTGTTTTGAATAAAGTACGAGGAAAACAAGTCGATAAGCCAGTCCGAGGGGACCATCTAGGCTAGACGGGCAGCTGCACTGTCTATATTTGTGCAAAAAGGAATGAAAGGGCTACAACTGAAGACTCTCCCAATGGATTGATATGACTACGGGCACTAGGGCCACGTTTCTAACCTGGCGTGTAAAAGATCCCTTATTATCTAGAACTCTGAGTTATGGATAGAAATATGAGCTTTATTCACAAGTTTCGTAAGCTTTGGTTGTTGAGTTGTGTTAAGTTGCCCTGTAAGCTGCACCTGTTGCTCTATCTTCCAGTTTATGTCGGTGATTATAATTATGTCTGTAGTTAGCAAGATTACTTTATTTTTAGCTTAAATACGAGTAAGTCAATGTATAGTAGCTGCACATAATAAATTATTACTTATACGCAGTTAACGGTTTGAACAATTTCTGGCGTCGCGGAAGACAATAACTAAGTGAATTATGATGGAATAATCTTTATCTTTCCGACTACTACTATTCACCTACTATTGCATCTACCAATGGTTTCCAATTGACACCAAAAGCTTTTAAGTTCGAACCATAGAAAGTCGGACATTAGAGTACCCAACTTAAGGATATTGTGAGGCGGGGGGTTAATGATGGAAGGAAAAGAGAGGATCATGGTGTTTATATGTCTTCATCGTCTAATTTCAGTTCTGGGAGTTAGTTTAGTTTGTATTTCACGCATCATTTCGTGACTGAATCGTTTTTCTGCTCTCAAACTTGATGTAAATATAATAGTTTACACACTTCACAGTAGATTTTCTTGGACGTATGTGGCGATGTTAAAAACTTTGGGCAATCTTTACTTTATTATTGTAATTTAACGTTGATAAATGAAGTAACCTTGCAATTCGCCATTTTTGCTTTTACGCTGTTAAATTTTATTTGTTTCCTATGCCAAAGAACAGTTTATTTTTCTGATTTGAGAATGTTATTTATTTATTTATTTATTTATTTATTTATAGATAAACGCCCTTTTTCGGGGCTTTTACATATAAAGCATAGAAAAAACATTTTATTGTACATAACTGAACTGCCTCAATAACAATATTTTATATTTATTCAAAGATAAATTGAAGATGTCCACTGACTTATTATTATTTGCTTAACTCCATACATTGTTACTAGCCAGGACGTGTGAACAAATCATATTATAATTCCAATTTTGAAAAAACAATTAAAATAATTTTCTCTTATAGATACCTTATTTACGTAGGTACCTTCTTTATTGCTTGTCTGAATTATTCTTCACACTCAGTTTCCAATTTTTAAAATGACACATTAAATTCAAAGCAAATTTGAGTTCATTGAATCAGATTTCACGCAAGAATAACTAACGCACATCACAGGCAAGATAACCTAAATTAATATATTTGATTTTCTGTTCGTTTTTCTTTTATTCGTGTGCTCAGTGTCTACAATGGTTTTAGCTCTATTCAAAAAACCACATCTGAAAAGTCAGTTGTCTGTTGCGTCTTCCTCCCTGCTCCTGTGGCCAAATTCTTTCCATCCAACACATTTGTCAATAAGGAATACCATTGTCCAATTGTCTCGGAGTGTCTCTGAATTGTCTCCTTACAACTTACGGTAAATAATTTCAATAATATTATGGACTTCCAACGTTCCTTTTGAGAGATTTCGCTGTTTTTCAACACGCAGGTCTCCAAATGAGTACAAGTTAGGTACCCAAAATAGGAAATACTGTAAAATTACTACCAATTTTCACACTCCATAATATTCTTCAAAACCTTGGAAAGATGAAAGGATCATGCCCATGTAGGAGTGCTTTGTTCTCTTTGAATAATCTAGAGTATGTTATCGGTATGGGAGTTAGACTTATAATAAAATAATATGTAAAGTTTCCCTTTGATTTATCGATTTCAAAGTGGTATTCATTATTCCGTGTGTTGGAGATAGACGTAAAGTTATTATGGAAATGCGGAACCCCTCCGAGCGATCGTGTGAACAAGTTTATTCCAAGGATTATTTAGCTGTCGAGATGAAGCACAACTATGAAGATATTATATTTTTCTGATATCACGGCAAGATGGCGTCACACAAACCAATGTTTTCTTTGAGAATCTTAGCGGTAATAGAGTTGAACACAATCATTTATTCATTTTTGAAGTGAAACTTCTTTAGCGCCGTTAGTGACTTGAAATTCGGGTGAAACGGAAGTGCTTCACAACTCAGTTCTACACAAATACTCGGTTCTAATATAACGCCGTAAATTCGCATCTCGACGCGTGCCTTCCATAGCGTAGTCGGCAAGGTGCCTGACAAGTATCGGCGGCCATAAAGACAGAGATCAAGTGATCGGGGGTTCGAATCCTACGAAATCCAAAAAAAAAAACATTTTTATTTTGTGAAATCAGTATCCTATCTTCAAACCACTTTAAAAAAACAAGTAAAAGAAAAGATAGCGACATCTAGCGACTTTCTAGTTTCTATTCTAACGCGTTTGAATTACACACTCTGATTTTTTAAAATTTTATTGTTTATGTGTAATGTGCTGTGCCTGTTTCACTAAGAACTCCTGTGTTGAGAGCAGACGCAGTTTACCACAAAAGTAAAAATAACAACCACAATATTTCGATTAATATATAAGATAGAAGACAATCAGCATCGTACCACTGGGAATCCAGAGCAGCCTATTTGGCCGGTAATGGGAAAATTCTAGGATGTTAATAATTTATAACTTGTACAATTGCAATAAGTTATTTTATTTGTGATAGAGGTCAAAGAGTATTACGACCTTCCAATCGCTGTAAGGTTTGTAAAGATAAACAATATATTGGATCCTGAATCTCGCATGTATCATCTAACGTTAATTCTACTCCACCTGGTTTCCTCCGTGTTTCCTCTATGCTACATTATGCGCCTCTTCAAGACCCTCCAATCCTTTTCCTCAAAACGACTCTCCACACTACATCCCTAAAGATGGCATAGGTCTTGAAGGAAACAATTTCTGGACAGGTGAGGTTAAAAAATCGAGACAAAGATTCTTAACCAGTCAAATATAAATTATTTTTAGTATTATAAATCATACTCTTCTTTTTTACATTAAAATTTATGTTGTTCCACACACATCTTTGTAGCTTGGACTAAGTAACAGTTTCAGATACTAAAAGTGTTATTGAAAATATCTCTGAATTCAACCCTATTATCAAATATTCCACTCTCTTTTTAACCTTATTCCAATATTTATTTCCTTTTTCACACTGCCAATTCCAGAGCCAATTTCTATATGCTATTAACTGGGTGTTTTGCAACCAATCCGCCAGTTATTTCATCCTTGATTTATTCACTTATCGTTTTCAATCCAAACATTCCATAATATGATGTGTTCTGAGCCAAGTCAAGCGGAAAACTCCACCGCAAACAATTCGCAACCAACATCAGCTATGGGAGAGAAGAAAGGGCATTATTTGTACTGGGGGGATTACCGCAAGGATGCCTTTTGATGCAAAGCTTATTTTCGGAAGAGATTTCGTTCAGGAATGTGTTGTAGAATTAATTTGTTCTTGCCGTGTATTTATTTATTTCTTGCTACGTTGGATTCTGCGATGTGATATTTGATATATGATATATACTTTTGATACTTATTGGATTTCTTTCCTGTTATTTCTGTGTTGTTTTGATGTTTGCCTTTCTTTTAAATGTTTCATTTTTTAACCGTGTTCTAAAATGCACATGTGGCTTGCCGTCGTTTAATGTGGTGCTCATGATCCATGACCTCGATAAGAAGGGGTTGGTAAAAGTATAGAACAAATCGACATCTCAACAATAGAGCAGAAATCTAACTATCAGAGGTACTAAAATAACATTAATAGTTTTAAAAGGATCTTCGAACTGTTCAAAAATTAAAACAATTCCACACCTTATATCGTTCAATGAAAAAAAATATAGTCTCGAGCGAAACCGGTTAGTAAATATTGTAAATCAAACGGGTTTTGAAACTAGCTCAGTTCCAATTTTGAAAATGGCAATTAAAATCAAAATATTAGGAATATTATTAAGGTGGGTACTTAACCGCTTATCAATTAACAAAACGACACTAAATTCAAAGCAAATTTGAGTTCATTGAATCAGAGTTACGCAGGACGCACAAATAACCGAAACTGGTATGTTTGATGATGTCTGCATTGCACCTATTGCTTAGAACATACTTAGGAAATTTTCCGTCACAATTTGATGGCTCTGCTCACGCGTTCGAAGTTCGAACCCAGAACATCCGGTGGTTTAGATTTAGAGGTCCGCGATTGGACGAATTCGCGGCGCGCAAACGCTACTTCCGGTCTCGGCGATCGGCCATGCGGCCAGGGCGGGAATTCCCTGGATTGTTGACGCCAAATATTCGCAATTACCCACTCGGTAGGGCGGAACACCCTCCCCCCGCTCCCCTCTCCGCGCCCTACCCACACCCCACCCCGCCCAACTAATTAGAGAGACCCGGAAACTCTCAAATGGTGGAGGTCCAAATTATCCAAAAATTCAAAATATAAAATGTCACCGAAGAGATAAATTGTTAGAAGTGTTTTATGGGCGTGTCCATGTTCCAGAAGCAAGCTCTTTTTTTCAATATTGCTAAGACATAATGTAGTATCAAGATGTCCGAGAATCAAAGCTGGTTCACACACAGCTATCAAATATAAAAGATCATAGCACGCCAAATAACGCTCTCCATACAATCTCTTCAGACCGTTCACACCTAAGTGTTTTTAAGCGCAGATAATCATAACAATACACATCTTACGACGGAACCGCTCCAGACGCGTAATACCAGAAGATAAGTATCCCCCTCTCCGACTAAAACAGGAGAGGGGGTCATTGTAATTACGGAGCTGCCTAGACCCGTGGATGACAGATGTCAAGTTGACAGATTTCAGTACTTAAAATATGCATTCCGTTGCCGCTCCCTAATTCGACTGACCCCCTCTCCTACCACAGGAAGAAATATTTGATAGCCTCGTGTGAAAGCACAAAAGATAAGCGCTCGCGATTCAACAGATATCTGCACGCAGATTTATAGCTCTGTGTGAACCAGCTTTCATTTTATGTTAACATTTTAGATCAGTCAATTGCCTTCTAATTTTAAGTATATTAATTTTGAAGTATTAGAATACTACTACACTTGTTCAGATATTATCACAATAACTAGGACCTGTAAAATTTAAATTCGAGTAATAAAAAAATTTCGGATTCATAAAGATATCGTTAATATTTATGTTTCAACCTGCTTTTACCCGCGGCTTCGCTCGCATGGTATTAGGGGGAAATTACTGTAGCGCTTGCAATTATCAATTATCCCCCTCACCCCTCCCCTCCCCCCTCTCCCCTCTCCTCTCCAGCATTCCATACATTCGTTCCCGGTACATTCAGTTTTCAAAAAGAGTGCGCGTGCCACCTAAATTTCATAATGCCAGAGCTCAAGGAAAAAAAAATATCCAATTCGGTGCAGTCGTTCGGAAGTTATGCGCGTACAAACATTTCGGAGATAATATATTTAACATCGTTTCCACGGCAATAATTTGTTTTCCGACGTTAGCATTAACTCGCTTTTGTTAGCGACGTATAATAAATATAATATTTTAATAATACTTATAATAAATATTATATTTATTATTTCACAACGCCAGAGCCTACCATTATGTACAGCTTATATTACTCGCATATAATGCAGCTTTCTACTGGTGAAAGAATTTTCAATATCGTTTTACTGGTTTATGCGTGAAAGCGTAACAAACAAACACAAAGTGTCGCATTTATAATATTAGTATAGATTATTATTATATATAGATATAGTTATTTACATTAACCAAAAAGTGTTGAACATTTTGAATATCGAAAAATTCTATCGAAAATATCAGCGAACTCTAGTAGTTCATTGCCCATTTTATACGTGTATTCTCTTCACAACAAAATTGGACACGACGTTATTGTTGTTGTTGAAGTATTATTGTAAAATATAATATGTCTGTCTGGGGCTAGGAGTCGAAATGTCTTCTGGTAACATTAGTTATATTTCAAATCAATAATAGATCACACTTCTAGAAATTTTCCGTTCTGTATATAAAATGTGTACTTCCTTTGGAAATGTTCTGTTTTGTGTTGCAAGGGGACGGACGTCGGGAAAAGTTTTCCTATTTTTCTTCTCATTTTTAATGAATTTCGGGCAACCTTTTCCTGTAGAGGTATTTAAAAGCTCGATGATGAACCTACTTTGTATCATAATTAGCCTTTCAAAAGTAATTCTCCACAGAGTCAGCGATGCAATGGTCTTTCTTTGATGTTAACAGTAATTCGTGAAATAATCGTACGCATACGAATGTTGAATTATATTTTAGACTGTTAAAAAGCTATTTATTTTATAAATCGAAGGAAAACAAGGCAATAGAACGATGTGCTGTAATTATTTACTGGAATAATCAAATCCACAATAGACAAAGTGTAATGTTTTTGCATCGCTATCATACCATCGAGTTTTACTTTTAAAAACAATTGTTTTTTGTAAGTTGTTAGTTTTGCAACTCACAACTCGTATTATTATGGACCAGTTTCAAGTATTCGAGTACTTGAAACTGGCCCATAATAGATTAACAAAACTTGAATTAATTAATAAAACCTCGACGGAACTTGAATATTTTAACTTTGAAATTTGATGAATTGTTTCATTAAATTTTCACATGGAGCAAACTTTTTGTGGGAATACATAATTATAATAAACTATAACTTTGTTTTAACTCCACTTTATTATTTCCTTATCCAACCGGTTTCGGTTTGACCTGAACCTTCATCAGAGATGAATAAAAATATATATTTTTATTCATCCCTGATCCCAAGTGGAATTAAAACAAAGTTATATTATTGTTTCTTCAAAATAGGCATATTTACTTTGTGGCGTCATCATTAATTTAATGACAAACAAATACCTTTGTGTAACACCACTATTTTATTAACAATATCAACATGTTTCGAAAACTATGTTTTCTTCGTCAGGATAATAAGTCAATAAAAAATAACAAAAGACAAACAAGTATAGACTAATTAGAACATAGACAAAATATTAGATAGGAGAGGTGATTAATTACCTAAAATATATCATAAAAAACAATTATATAAAATAAAATATTTAATAACAATATCAACATGTTTCGAAAACTATGTTTTCTTCGTCAGGATAATAAGTCAATAAAAAATAACAAAAGACAAACAAGTATAGACTAATTAGAACATAGACAAAATATTAGATAGGAGAGGTGATTAATTACCTAAAATATATCATAAAAACAATTATATAAAATAAAATATAAAAATTATTTTAGAATGGGTAAAAATTACATTGACATAATAAAAAATCTTTTAAAAAGAAAACAAGAAGTCTAAATAACAAAATAAATTATTATAAATATAAGTATTAATACGAAAATAAATTTAAAAGATGGCTATTTTTAAAAAACGTTTGGTTATTTATAATATTTAATTTACTATTAACACTTTTTCTAATTTCTAAAATTTTTTATTATGTTAATGTAATTTTTACCCATTCTAAAATAATTTTTATATTTTATTTTATATAATTGTTTTTTATGATATATTTTAGGTAATTAATCACCTCTCCTATCTAATATTTTGTCTATGTTCTAATTAGTCTATACTTGTTTGTCTTTTGTTATTTTTTATTGACTTATTATCCTGACGAAGAAAACATAGTTTTCGAAACATGTTGATATTGTTAATAAAATAGTGGTGTTACACAAAGGTATTTGTTTGTCATTAAATTATATTATTGTGTTTATTATAATTTTTCATTCGTGGGAAACAAGTTGCTCTTTAGTGTACGCTAAATATATTTCATTTTTGAAAAAAAAAACTAAAGTTAAGTTAGGTTTTGAATTGTGGAATTCCAGTAATTATAATTTGAATAGTTAAGGTAGGTGTAATTCTCTCCACCTGTAATTTCGTGCATGTGTATTTCCGTCCGTGTGTAAATTTACCCTTCTATAATTTCGTCTCAATGTAACCTTTACAACGGAGCTCTCAGCTGGCCACACTCGCACATTATTATTTTGAGAATTTAATAAAAGGATGAATCTGTGCCTTGTTCTTTGTGTCAATAATTAAAATGCAGCGCCGATTATGGCTCTGGCTGACACCGGTTTAGCTCGCGCCGCACCGAGGGACCGAAGAATCCGCCTCCTCTGCACTCCGACCCTACAAATTCCTGCACACTTTGTGTTCAGTTTTATCCCAGCCAGTGAGCGTATCTCCCGCAAAGTGCTGCTGCGCCTGTAGCCAGCAGCCTGTTGTACTTATACTTGGCTTATCTTGTTGTTGTTGCCTTGCGCAGCCAGCTACTTGCTACTTGGTGTGTATTGCCTTTTCCCACAGTTCCCTGTTTCCAGTGACGAAGCTGCTTTGGGGAACAGGAGTTTTGGGGACAAGCGCTCACTAGAGAAATTTTAGAAAAACAGTCCATCTAAATTTGAAATTTTTGGTTTTTTTATTTAATTAAACAGCTTTTCGATATTGTAATGAAAAATAGGAAACTCAACTGTTTCAGCTAGAAGTTGATAATCTCGGTAAAATTATTCCTATTCCCTTATAATGGCAATTATGTTATTGTTTGGAAATTACTCACAGGATAAATTTTAGGAAAGTGTTCTCCTCAATTGAAGGTGTGTTTTCTCACAGCGTTTCACTTGATTGCTTTCACTATGTATTGTTTTTAACTCAATTTGCGACGAGTTTTATTGATGCAATTGTTATAATTAACGAAGAGCTTATCCCGTTATTTGCGAGAATGCACTGCGGCGTGTTTACACTGGTTTGGGTTATTGCAAACTGACCGGGGAGCGGGGGAGAGGAACGGAAGGGCCAACAAATAATTGCCATGGAATAAAATGTTCATTCCCAAAAAAACACAAAATCGTCCACCGAGCGCAGCCAATGGCGCTAACACCAGCAAACATAATTTTCTATAAATTTATTTAGCGCCCTTCGGGTGATTTTTCACAAAAACGGCGCTATATAAGTCATCTAAATATTATTATTATTAATATTTCATAGTATTATAGATAGCGAAAGAAATAACAAAAATTTCAGAAAAATAATTAAAGTTTCATGATGCCAGAAAGTGTTTGCTGCTTTATACAAACGAACAAATTTCTAATTTTACATTAGGTACAATCCTAGCTTTACAGTACAATTTTGCTACAACTGCTCTAATAAAGTTAAAAATTATTTGCCCTATTCCTATTCTTACCTTCACCTCTATTTTTGGCAACTTCGTAACATTTTATTAGCTCCTGCAAAATAAACAGCTGCTTGCAACATCCTCGAAAATGATACTAATATCTATTGTTCTAACCGTTACGATTTTGTTGGAAATCAATTTATCAACATCTGAACCCGACGTCGAGAATCATCACCACTCTGTTGTTATACACTTCAGATTACACGCATTCGTCGTTAACTCCATCCACGATTTTATAATGCGCGTAGTGGCGTACCCCAGGGTACGTCCTCAGACCCGGCCATACAATTTAACTTGGCAAATTGTTTTGGCATTATTGTCTGACCCTCGGAATCTACGCACGCCGAGCGGGGTCGGAACAACGGATAAAACGCTGAATTATTCATGGACGGTAATTCACTCAGACCGGATGCGGAGCGTGCAATAAATCCGGGCGGAAGATTTCCTACGAGCTACGAGTGCGAATGATATACCATGTGTATACATCGCATTGTGCAGGGTGTCCCGCTTTGACCACACAGTATCTACATAAGTACTTATTACACCACTAATATTATTCTTTGTTACAACCATAATAATTTGTGCAGAATGCTTAAAGCTCATCTCTTATTAAAATCGTATCCAAATATAAATTTAAAATGCGTCCCGATCTAATGAATATAGTTTCATGAAACATTGTTTTATTTTCATAGCACACTCTGCGACATCCGTTAGAATGTACCTACCTATGTAAGTGCCAATATTGGTTTATTTTAAAATTTTGATTTCAGAATTCCAAACTGCTGCCGATGTATTATAAAATACTTCCCATGAACACTTAAACTATTAAAAAATATGTGTTATTTTTAAGATAATCTCACATCTCTAAACACTTAAGCTATTAAAAAATATGTGTTATTTTTAAGATAATCTCAACTCAGATGCTGAGTTGAAAATGTAATTATGTGAAATTCCTTCAATAGAAAAAAATTCCAAGATATGCTTCGAAATTTCCAAAAAATTAACGCCTTTTCCTAATTATAATCACTTTTTTATATATATTAGCGCGCTCCCTCTACCGTTTGTATTTGCATATCTCCATTTTAAACCATCCTCAGTAATCTTGATCTTCTTTTTCAACGCTTATACCGGAGAGTATCAAGCAAGGATGATTTTCATTTTTAACAAGAAAAAAAACATCCAAATTAATGAAGTTTTAGTATATTAGTAAATTACATGCAAAGGTTTAAGGGAAACGGCTTTTAAAGCAAAATTTTAATTTAGATTTGAGGCCACAATACCCACCAAACTGAAAACAAAAATTCTAAGCAAAAGGTATATCAAATATCTACTACGGATATGTGCTACTTTGTTTATTTGTGTTTTTAATAATAAAATATAGGCCATTAAAGAAGTAAATTTTTAAAGATTTTATAGGCAACTTTGACAAATATTTGTGAGGTAATGATAATTATTTAAAAATTTCATTATATTGACTAAGAAAATGATACAAAAAAATTTTTTTTAAACATAAGTTTCCTGTAAAATCATGAAAAGTTGAAATTGTTAAGGCTCAATATTTTTTAATTTGAAACACAAATAAATAAAGTAACTCCTATCCATACTAGATATTCGCTATACCTTTTGATTAAAAATATACTTGTTTAGTTCGTTTATTATAAGTATTTTGGTCTCAAATCCAAATTTAAATTTTGTATGAAAAGCCCGTGTAGGCGTTCCTAATAAGGAGCCGAAAGCGTCCCGTAAAGTCATGACACAATCAAGAAAATAACGTCATGAAATAACAGGTGATAATAATTGATTATGCTTCAATAAGTTTGACGTTCCGACATATCTTTCCACCCCCACGGAGAAATGTTACAGTTTGTTAGTTTACACTAAGTTTACATACCACAAGCTATCCAACTAATAGTAAAGTTCAGGTTAAATCAATGAGAGTGCTAATATCAGTCAAAATAGTTATTCGCTTGTGAAAATAGTAATAATAATAATAAATCATTTCATTTTCAAATGAAGCAAACACTTTGTGGCTTTACATAATTATAATAACTAGTGGTCGCCCAATAGTAATTGTAATGTTTATTTATTGATTTAATGTTTAATGCATAATTTTAAAAAAATATTAGTATTCTGCACTCCTTCTCTATATCTATCTAATATATAAAATTCTCGTGTCACGGTGTTTGTTATCATACTCCTCCGAAACGGCTCGACCGATTTTAATGAAATTTTGTGTGCTTATTGGGTAGGTCTGAGAATCGGCCAACATCTATTTTTCATACCGTTAAGTTAAGGGTGGTCCACCCCGATTTTTTTTATTTTAGTTTTTGGACAATTTTTTTTTTTACGGTGATGCATTAAAAATACATACAGCCCTTAATTTTCACCCTTCTACCGTCAACCCCTATTTTTTAATAGCGATATTAGTAATTCAATCATTTTCAACCCCGAACTAAAACAATATTTCCTAGAAATAATGTATATGGCAAAACAACGTTTGCTGGGTCAGCTAGTAAACTATAAGTGTGCGAAATTTCATACTCCTCCGCCCGCGCAATTTTCGTAAAAAGGGGTACAAAGTTTTTGCTTCACTTATTAATATACTGATTTCAACCTTCTATATACAATATGTTTTATACACCCCTGATGAAGGTTCAGGCTGACCCGAAACCGGTTGGTCAAAGATATATTATAAAGTGGTACTTAAACAAAGTTACTTTATTTTAATTATTATTAATTATTACTGAGAACTTTTTAAAATTTTATGATTCCCTTGTCAGCAAAATGGCTAATTTTACGAGAAATGTTTTAACGTCTCAGGCGCCAAACCCATTTAGGTTTAGGCATGGTTAGGTTATGGGCTATTTTTCAGTTTTTTTCATAGCTTTTAATGACTTTTCAAAGAGGTGTTGAGTTGAGTTGATTCTGAGTTGGATGAAAAATTTGAACCCTTGAGCGCTGGCGTATTCGGCTAGTAATCTGAAAATAATACTTTCTGTTTGTCAGATTTTTACCCTCGCCACATCGCATTTTCAAAATTATGGTACGTAAAATAAATTTAAATCTTACATATTCATTGATATAAATAAACAATGACGACAACTTTACAGTCATTCTTCATTGACGATCAGAATAAAACATTTCTGAAAAATGTTATACTAGTTTCGCGGTTAAAACGGCATACCCTGTACGAGTACATCCCCGTCTATCTTAAAGATCGATGAATAAGATATTTTATAGCTGGGAACACCTGACTGTGACGATATTAAATTGCATAATAAAACCACCTCGCACCTCACGGGAGTATTCAATAGTTTCTTTAGTCCTGATTTATCGACCATTTAAAATTCCACTGTTCCTACTGGATCGGTTTTGGATCGATGGCATAGCCTTGTAAGAGCTTTGTATACCCATGCAGTCTCTATATTTATGCTTTATAGTTTTAATAGATTTACTACCCGGATTCGACCGAATTTCAATTCAGTTTTCTTCAATCTTTTGTTATTACCTATTGAACATTTGACAACTATGGAACTATGAAGTATTTCAAAACAATATTCCTCTCTTTTTTTTTTTTTTGTTATTGTTTTTGGGGTGTTATGCCGTGTTTCGCTAACTCCTTCTTTAGCCAACGTTTCGGACAGCGTTACAGTGTCCATCATCAGGGCAGATGAGCTGCCCTGATGCTCATCTGCCCTGATGATGGACACTGTAACGCTGTCCGAAACGTTGGCTAAAGAAGGAGTTAGCGAAACACGGCATAACACCCCAAAAACAATAACAAAAATACTTTTTGGCCGTGAAAACCTAAAAACAATATTCCTCTCTTTAATCTCCCAACTAATTTGATTGCTTTTGAGAACAGCTCACATAGGTCTTATAGAAATCGTTGTATCTCCCTTGCTGTCATGGTGAGAAATATGATCTGAACGGTTTTACAAAGAGAAAATACCACGCTTTATATTCAAATCTATAAGTTAACCATAGAAAAATTTAAATGTACATCTCTATGAAACCAAGGTTTCCCACCGCAATTTGAGAAAAAAATATGAAAATTCGTGAACTTTTTGTTAATTTTTTCTTTTTTAACTTAATGAGTAAAACCTCAATTTATAATATTTTATTAAATTAAGACAATATTCAAAGGCGAAACTCAATCGAAAAGACCCGGAAAGCCGAAGGTCTTGGGTTCGAGTCCCAGAGGTCCCAATATCTTTTTCTGATTTTTCTGTTTCCAGATTTTCGACTGAGTTTCGCTAATATTCTTCATTTAATTTTTTAAAAAAAATATAAAATCACAAAAAGTAAGATGACGATATCACTAATTTTAGTTAGAAAAAACCTAAGCCATTTTATAATTTTTTTTACGATTGCATACAAAATTTTGATCTTTTTAAAATCATGTAGTTTTGTTAATCAAGAAATTCCGGGCAGTAAAACTAGTTCAATTTTCAAAACACTTGAAATTTTCATCGATATATAGTTTTTACATCTTAAATGCACAGATTTTTTATACCTTGATTTCTATCAAATTTGTTCTTCCATTTACCTGTTTTATTAATTTTTTAAACTTGGAATCTGATGTGATTAATGTGAAATATCCTCTGTCTAATTTACCTACTATATCGCTTGAAATCTCATGGTATTTTATTTCAAAATATGAGCTAAACAATATTCTCAATGGTATTTTATCGGGTAGGTACCGAAATAAACATTTTTCATTTATCAATTTTATCTGAAACAACTTATTTATGCTGAAACTCGACAGAAAATATTTATTTGTCCATAATTAAACCTGGGGGAATACGGGAGGGATTGGCATTTTTACGAAATTACTCTGCGAATTGTTGCTAACGAAAAATAGTAGTTAAAAGTTGGGGCGCCCGGGGCAAGTTGGTGTAAAAGGGTCGCGCCGGACGCTTCATATTTCCTGCGATGACCTCGGGGAGCGCGGGGCTGATTTCCCGGTTGAGAAACAATTTTCAATTATTAAAATTTATATTCGATCTTCCGTCTGGCGCTAAACCAAATAGATTGGCGCCGGACCAGCGTGTACCATCATGCCCCACACTACCTCATACTGCTCCAACCAGCCCCATCCTTCTACACATTGCCCTCTCTTCTCCAGACTGTAGTAACTTACCCCTTTATAGGGATCACAAGCTTTATTCAATATAGGATTAAAAAGAGGAGATTTCGCTTGTATCTAAGTTTTCAGGGCATCAAGTATTTTGTCGATGCTTATATCTATACTAGTATTATAAATGCGAAACTGCGTGTTTGTTTGTTACGCTTTCACGCATAAACCAATAAACCGATTTTTAAAATTCTTTTACCAATAAAAAGCTACATTACATGCGAGTAATAAAGGATGTGTACAATGGTAAGCTCTAGCGTTATGAAATTATAAATATCAATATATAATATTTATTTTACGTCTTCTGTCGCTAACGAAAGCGATTAATTGATAACGTCAGAAAACAAATCGTTGCCGTGGAAACGTTGTTGATACATTTACGGAAAATTTTATTTCAGGCGTCGTGTTAATATCTATCTGTAAATATGAATCTCCGAAATGTTTGTACGCGCATAACTTCCAAACGACTGCATAAAATTGGATAATTTTTTTTTTACTACTGGTGGACTCTGGCATTATGAAATTTAGGTGGTATGCGAGCTGTTTGAAAACTGAATGAATGGAATGCGAGAGGGGGGAGGGGGTGGGGGGAGGGAGGATTGTTGTGAGGGGGGGGGGATAACCGAAAAGTGCAGGCGCTACAGAAATTTCCCCCTAATAATTAAATACATCGAATTAAATTGTTGACATTTCAATATCGTCCAATTGTACAATTTTGGACAAGGTTCTAAATGACATTTTATTTTGAAAAATGAAATCAAATGCAAAACCATTTCTTTTACTCGTTTTTATAACCAAAATAATTTTCGGAGCCATCTGTGTTGTATTTTCGTAGATATGACGAAGTTCTAACATCAAGCTTATAACGATTCCATTTATTTTGCAAGGTTCTAACATTACTTTGAACCTTTTGCAATTGCGTTTGTATCTGACAGTTAATCTATTGTTACCATGCGTAACTTAATTCGTCACACACATATTTTATTTAATATTTATTTATTTTTACTAGTACTAGTTAATAAACACGACGATTTAATATTTCAAAACATAATCTTTTCTGAGCCGTTAAGCCCCGCATTCCGAATTTATACCGATTTATGACATATTTTCTTTGAACTCTAGCTGTTGAAAATATATTTTTTTGTTATTTTCTAAAATAATGTCTATTTATTTGCATAGCCAAAACGGTAATTATATGAAATTCTCTCGAATGAAAAAAAATCGCAAAGTATGCTCCGAAAATTATTGAAAATGCATTTTGTTCTGTTATTTAGCACGTTTAGCAAAATTCACAGTTTTTCTTCGAATGCTGCTTTGAACATTTTTCGAGAGTTTTTTGATCTTTTTTAAATAAACTCTATAAAAATCTGTTAAATATTATTGCTTACGCCCTTTATTTGTAATCATTTTTTTTTAATATTATTGCACTCCCTCTAACATTCGCATTTACATATCTCCCTTTCAAACCTTCTTTTTGAATGTTTAAGTTTTTTTTATATGAATACCGCACAAGAGTCCTAACTGTTCCCGTCTGGAGCCAGTGAGACTATGGCATTCCTAATTGGGACATGTTGTGAGGCTGAAGGTAGTGGGGAGGGAAAGGAGATGGGGGAGAGGAAGGTGGGAAGTACCTGGATATTCAGATCTGGTCACCAAACACGGCTAAAGCCATTTCAAGCAACGTTTCAATTCCGAATGGTGGTCTTACACCATGGCGATACTAAGAGTATCTTCCACTCTGGAACGTGCCGCAAATATACTATATATTATTATAAATGAATAAATTGTGAAATAACACAAATTAATCAAATAAAATATATTTGCCACGCCGGGATTCGATCCCGCGACCTTCGGAATGCGAGTCAAGAGTCTTACCGCTGGACTACGCCGGCCGTTGAAGTATTAATATAGATCCCTTTCAAACCATCTTCTTCTTCCTTTAGAACGCTTACTAAAACTAACCATCTTAAAATGAAAGCGGAATGAACAAACAAGTTTATAGGCAGATAAACTGCAAAACAGTCTAGTTAAAAATAACACATCCATTCGAACTTCGTGTATTATTTCTCAGTATTTAAAGTACACGAAGACAGTTTGGCAAACGATTTGTGTTAAATAGATTATTTTGATTGTATTTCCAATTTGTTTGTTCAATTCCCTCACTATTTGTACAGCAAACAGAGTAAGAAGTGTTCAGTTCAGTTTCACATCTCCCCTCGCCGGCGTAATCACCCCATCTCCGTAAGCAATTATTCCCTTGTCGAAGATAAATTGCCTATCAATTCGTTCTGCCCCATTCAATGATTAACTGATCCTTCATCCTCATAATTATATTTCCCTTATGTTAGTGGCAACGCCATTTGTGATTTCTGATCCGTGCCATTGTATTATTTATTATTTCTCCGTATAAAGTATTAATGGAAAACTGCGGAAACTGCGAAAAATGCCGACAGCTACTTGTGTTTTATATCGCCAGGATCGCCCAGGCGATAAAACTGTCAATCTCATCGATGATATTTTCATGTTATATTTATAATAAAGAATTCCATCCATTTTTATTGTTTGTTTGTAATTAATTATTCATTCTCTAACTTAATTATCAGTTTTTTAATAAATTCGTTTTCGAAAATAATTTTGATTTTTTCGTAGCCCGCCTAAACGATCTAAATCTGGCGAGGTACGCGTGACGTCATACGTATCTCGGTTTTTCTGCTTGAGTGTAAGGCACTTTCCACACGGTCGGTATGAAATCAACAAACCCCAAATAAATTATTTGCAGGAATTTAAAATAACATGAATACTTTTCGAATAATTTGTATGCTGCGCGGCCTTTTTCATTCAAAACTTAAATTTAAATTTGCGGCCAAAATACCCAACCAAACTGAATAATATATTTTTTTAATCAAATGGTATAGCAAATGTCTAGTACGGATTTAAAAAAAAATTACTTAAATATATTTAGAAAACATACAGTTAAATATGAATTCTTTTTAATTAAATGATGACAATATTAGCGAAATTCAATCGAAAATCTGAACCCAGAAAAATCTTAAAACGGTACAGTATTTTTTCTGTTTCCAGATTTTCGTTTGAGTTTCGCTAATATTGTCTTCATTCAATTAAAATGTTACAATTTATATAAATTCATATTTATTAGTGAATGTAATACAAAACCAGTGTTCCATTACAGATTACGATACCACAACCAAAATTATTTATTATAAGAATAGGAAGCAAATAGATATTTAACATTATAGTACTACGTACTGTAAGTGAAAATGAAATAAAAAGAATAAATAAACTGTATAAAAAGAAATATTAGATTATTTTAAGTGCATTGAAAGGTTAATTTGATTTTAAACGTTATTTAAACATAAATAAACAAAATAGCAGATATCCTACTAGTTTTTTCCTACAACTTTTAAATAAAAATAAAAAATGTATGCAGGTTTGTTGGGTATTTTGAAAGCTAATTCTGTCCCCAAAAAAGTATTTTTATACAAAAATTTGTTTTGTGTGAAAAAGGCCGCGAAGCCATTGCTCTTAATGCACCCGGTAGATCGACCCGTGGGGGAATGATATAAATTCTGTCAGAAACCGCCGACCAATCAAAGAGCATTTAATTTTCTTATGGTTTTAATTTTGTGTACGTCGAATGACGATTTATTAAGTATAAAAAAATTATACATATATTAAAAATTAGCCTTTGTTGACCTATATATTTATGAATACATTTTTTAAGCTGTAATATTTTTCACTCAAGTTCCTAATTACTGATACATATTGGTATTTGAACATTGAATCGTAGGTGGGTGACTAGGATTGCACCTATATTGGGTGGCCAAGTGGTACAATTAGATATGTTCACCAATCTGGACATCAGCCACCGAACACCTTATAGCAGGCGTAATTGCATTACATTGTAAGCCGTCACCAGCACAACCCATGACTGACCGAGCACAATATTGCTTCACCTTGAATGGGTGCCAATCCCGGTGACGCGTGACGTCTTAATAATATTAGATTGTAGATTATTGCCTATTTGCTCCTCAAATTCTATTATCATACCCTTCACTCATTAAGGCCAACATTGAGGATTAACACCTCAATCTATCTAATCGTGATCTAAATATTTCGCTAATTTTTAAATCGTCTTATTTTACCCGTGGTAAAGTTAACCCGACTTCCCCCTGGTTTTAACCCTAATATTTTTAGGTCTATTTTTATGGATATTTCAAGTTCAAAAGCTCATGATAGAAAATAATTTTAAAAGTTCAGAAATTTCCACTACGCCAGAGCTCACCATTGGAGAGTTTTTCTATTTCAAATATTACGCGAAAGTATTTTTTACGTCAAGTTTGTGTACCAAAATTACAAAGAACCATATTATTTACAGAACTTGAACAATTCATCAAATATAAAAGTTAATATTCAAGTTCTGTGAAACTACTGATCCATAATGGAATAATAACAGAACTTAAATAAACGTTCACAAAAGTATTAAATTATTTTTGATATTCGATGAACTGTTCTACGATATAATCACGTAGATTATATCGTAGAACAGGTAAACTGATAGTATTGTAAGGAATAAGTAATTAAGTCATTTTAAATCCAAGTTTTCTGAAAGTGCAATTCAAGTTCTGTTATTATTTAATTGCGGGCCAGTTGTTGCACAGTACTTAAATCATAACAGAAATTGAATAGGACTTTCACAGAACCTGAATTTGAAATTTGATAAATTGTTCTAATTCTGTTAAACAATCTGTTCTAAGTGTAGTTCTTGGTCAAAAGAAAATAAATTCGAAATTTACATAATACAAATAAATTCGAAATTTACATAATACAAATAAATTCGAAATTTACATAATACAAATAAATTCGAAATTTACATAATACAAATAAATTCGAAATTTACATAATACAAATAAATTCGAAATTTACATAATACAAATAGATTCGAAATTTACATAATACAAATAAATTCGAAATTTACATAATACAAATAAATTCGAAATTTACATAATACAAATAAATTCGAAATTTACATAATACAAATAAATTCGAAATTTACATAATACAAATAAATTCGAAATTTACATAATACAAATAAATTCGAAATTTACATAATACAAATAAATTCGAAATTTACATAATACAAATAAATTCGAAATTTACATAATACAAATAAATTCGAAATTTACATAATACAAATAAATTCGAAATTTACATAATACAAATAAATTCGAAATTTACATAATACAAATAAATTCGAAATTTACATAATACAAATAAATTCGAAATTTACATAATACAAATAGATTCGAAATTTACATAATACAAATAAATTCGAAATTTACATAATACAAATAAATTCGAAATTTACATAATACAAATAAATTCGAAATTTACATAATACAAATAAATTCGAAATTTACATAATACAAATAAATTCGAAATTTACATAATACAAATAAATTCGAAATTTACATAATACAAATAAATTCGAAATTTACATAATACAAATAAATTCGAAATTTACATAATACCTACAAAAAGAAAATATAATACTTATTGCTGCATTTATCAATCGCATAATATTACGCGTTTATTGAGCAAATTGTTTAGTATCATCACCGGGTTATTTTCGCCCATGTTTGTCATTTTAAAATCTTTTCACTCAGCTTTCATCTTCTTACAATCTATTCTTCTCCTATACCGCTGTCTCCTTGATCTCTTTAGAACCACTTCAGCCATCACACTGCCAGTCTTACCGTGTTGTGTTATTTAATACACCTGGTACGTGCATGTACACAGCTAGCCCTGATGCGGTGTCGAGTTTCGGCAGTTCAGGTTTCTTTGCTTCTATCACTCCTATTATTAACAATGATAATAATAATAACTGGATTTGTGTAGCGCCGTTTTGTGAAAAATCACCTCAAGGGCGTTGTACAAAACTACAGACTAGACAAACTACTACATCAACTAATGATATAAAATAATTAATGATACGATCTAATATGACCACATCTAAATAGATAATATTTTCAATGAACTCGAGGAGCCATTCAGTAAAATCAATAGAACTAAAATTACACGAGTGCCGTAGAAAAATGTTCACGAACATTCAAATTACGGAAAAATCACAAAGCCTAAAATGTCTTGGAGTAGTAATTTATGAAAATCTTAGATGGGACCTACACATCAAAGGTATTTCGGAAAAAACTCATAAGCCTTATATATATATATTTTTTTTATTTTTTTATTTATTTATTTTTTTTTTTTTTTGTTATTGTTTTTGGGGTGTTATGCCGTGTTTCGCTAACTCCTTCTTTAGCCAACGTTTCGGACAGCGTTACAGTGTCCATCATCAGGGCAGATGAGCCCTGATGATGGACACTGTAACGCTGTCCGAAACGTTGGCTAAAGAAGGAGTTAGCGAAACACGGCATAACACCCCAAAAACAATAACAAAAATACTTTTTGGCCGTGAAAACCTAAAAACATACCTTATATATATTTGTTTTAAGTCTAAGAACTGGGCGTACTGTACAGGGCACGCAGATACTTTAATAGTACACAACTGCTAACCCTGTATAAATTGCAAGTGCGCCCCATGGTTGAATTTGGCAGCCACCTCTGGTCTGGAGCTCCAAAATACCTGAAAAATACCCTTGACTCTGTGCATAAACGGGCGGTCCGTTTGATAGATTCTCCCACCTTAACGAACGGATTGCAATCTTTAGAACTCAGACGTAGGGTGGGAATGCTATCCATATTCTACCGGTATTTCAATGGAAGATGCTCTGAGGAACTAGCGTCATTGATCCCTTCGACACCGGTGCATAGTCGGGAGACACACCAAACGCGCGCCCAACACGTTGACATTTGTCACATGAGAACACGGTTGACATTTGTCACATGAGAACGGGTCGTTCTTGAGTTCAACACCTCGGCTATAGAACGATTTGCCGGCTTCTGTGTTTCTTCCATCCTACAACATGGGTCTCTTCAAGACCAATGTTCATTCCTTCCTCTCCTCAAAAATACCCTCCACACAGCATCCCAGATGACATAGGCCCTGAGTGAAATTATTTTCAGGGCCTCCTGTGCGGAGTTAATGTAAAAAAAAAGTAAATAATAATTCGGGTAATAAAAAAATTTTAAAAGAATATTTTTCTAGCCAATTTTAACATCCGTTGCAGAAATGGCGACTAATATACCACTTTTTTGCCAATGGGTTATAAAAAAGACACCATGTGCTTTTTCACCAATTTTGTACTCAAAATATGACCAGAGCATTTAGTTTATTTCTGCAATTCCACAAAAAAATGTAAACCACGAAACGTGCCATTTTTGCACTCGCTCGCAACGAAAACAAAGGACATTGCAGCAGATATTATTATGTTTGTAGCGTTTTTTCACTAAAATTCAAATGTAACATTGACATCAAATGACCATTCCGCGCCATTTTGTTTTTTTGGCAGCTAAAAGAATTCTAAGATCGTTTCAGCTTCAGAGAAAGAGACAGATTTCTCTCTATTATCATTTTAAATTTTAATATCATGCTATCCCTCTGATCCTTTATTCTAAATTAATAATTAATTAGCTAACAAATAAAGATTATATACGTGACCTCGGTGTTATTTTGGACTCTAAACTTACATTTGAAAAGCACTTTGATAACATTGTCACTAAAGCAACAAAAAGTTTGGGTTTCGTACTGAGAACATGCAAATTTTTCAAAAACACTAAGACTTATCTGATTCTCTACAATTCACATGTTCGTCCTCACCTGGAATACTGTTCACAGGTTTGGAACCCGCGCTATATTGTTTATGTTAACAGGTTAGAAAGAGTTCAGGAGCGATTTCTCAAATTCCTCAATTTTAAATCATTCAACATATACAACTCTTACGACGAAATCGAGAAACATTTTCGAATCACAAAACTATTCAACAGGAGGCTTGTCGCTGATCAGATGCTCCTGTACAAAATTATTAACTCAAAAGTTGACTGCCCGGATTTGCTAAACAAAATAAATTTCCACACGTTCATTCGATATAGTAGACAAAATACCCTTTTCTATATTGATAGATGCAA